>OZ035874.1:96637078-97239303 GCA_964034865.1 Eristalis intricaria
ATTGAACTGTACAGCGTTGTAGTTTAGTACGTAGAAGAAGAATAAAGCCTTTGATTTATTAGAGGTCTTCTCTGTAACGGCGTTTCTTCAATTAGTTTATTTTTATTATTGGCATGTACTTTGTTTTTCACTGTCTTTAGTCCCTTCTTCTACTCCCACTTCCTCAGTTGTTCCGGCTTACCAACGATCGTTTCCTGGTTGCCGCTAGACATGTCTACAATGTTGTTTTGCTAAGCGGAAACACTTTCATTGATTTCCGCGGCTTCTTCATATTCCGTTGTATGGCATTAAAAAGGGGAAACAATTAAGCTAAGAATTTATTAATCTTGCTTGAAAATGGTTATTCATACACTTTAGTCAAAGCAACCACAAATCTGTGTTCAATTTCGTGGAGCAAGTTCCCTTATACACTCATAGATAAATTACTCCAGCCAAATGAGTTGTGCCTTCCATAGTACAATCTTGTTTGTGTGGGGTAGGTTAAGGAAACATCATGATATTGATTCATTTTGTTTAAAATTGACTTAAGATCGATTGTCGATGCTAGCCTTTAGTGCAGGTTTCGACATAGCTGACCGGCTGCACTATTTTCGTATGCCCTTCAAACTGCCAGCTTCTGTGAAAACCTTACTATCTCAAAGTTCATTTGCAGCGCTTTGATTGCTGCTATCCGCATTAACGGCGATGAACATCTCGTCTCTGTTGATTATCCGTGCAGTCAGCTGAATTACTGCGATTTCCGCTTGAGATATTCTGATGGATTCGCTAGTGACTTACTCTTTACCAGAGGCGCAAATCGCTTTATCTTGTTCATGGTGGATTCACCCTGATGTACAAAGCTAACTCTTCTTCGCCATGTACCACATTGTGCATCTAAGGCATTTCCAGGATGTCTCTGACGTTGTGATAGTGCAACTTGACGCTGTCAAGTGAAATATTTAAATTCAAAACGATTTTCCTATACCTACACTTATTTTTAAATTCCACATTTCTCATAGAAACTATTCATGGTGGGTGCAACATCCACATCGACATTTTTTCTTAGCACATTGGCCTAAAATTAATCCCCAGTCCCTACTTTCCCAGCGAACACCAGCAGGAGTAAACATCGACCACACAATTAGCATCGGCGCTGCTGATTATCCCAAAACTAGGTCATCAACATAGTCCGCCTTTTCAGCATCACTTAGAAACATGTTGTCCAACATCGTCAAACTTATAAATAATATGCCAATTCTATGAACTCCGTGCATTCGATACAGATAGAGACTGGCTAATGCAGACTGCTGATATTTATGTCAGCGAGGCACTAGAAAATTAAAGCATAGTATCTATGCTACTAAAGTGTGTATGGATACGCCAGCAATAGGCACTGTGACAACACAAAAATAGTCCAAGGAAACGTAAAAAACAAAAATGAAAAGAAAATCGACGAAAAATTGTTCCGATGAGGGTGCTTGCTTACATCAACAGAATAGATACTGTCGCAGCCACCACCGCGAGCCGAATCGAAGTGTACTCCTCTCAAGCCGTGTATATACCATGTACAGCTACGTGTACATGTTTAGGTGTATCTGTAAGAACCTTAGAATTTCATAGAATTATCGGGAATCCGTGGGCATGTCCCTCTCGGTCGTTGTTTGTCGACTGTTGGTGAATGAAAGTGTATGCCAGCGAACAGATTCACACTATGACCGAGCCCAAGAAATCCGCCTACACGCCGACCGTTCCGAAAATACACACACATCGGACCTACGACAACAGACGCTGATGACGAAGTGCTGCACTATCACCACAAGAGTCGATGCACTTTGCGGACAACCCACACTACCGTCGCTGTCGAGATCAACATGAGGATGACTCGCAGCCATGTACACACTTGCATAAGCAAGCGTGCATGCACGAGCACGAGGGGACTTCATCAAAGCGATGAAAATGGGAGCATGATTCGGTCGTCATATTTATGATCGTAAACAGACAGTTGTCCCTCGGGACCCAGACGTCCATGAGCCGTTGAAAGCTATGTGCAGTCCTTGCCACGCTGAAACCATTCGATAAGGACAATTATTGGAGCATACGCGAATAATCTATTTTGGGATGCATGTTAATGGGTATCTTCCAGCTCTTGACCTTTCTTCAGTCGGGCTATTTTAGGGACTCCAATTTGGCCAACTCCTCGCATCCGCACCCGTGCGTTTAACACTTCGCGATGGACGACTTTGCTTTTCGTAATGGAAATTTGGAAATGAAATTGAAAAAAAGTGACACAGCCAGATGAGGATGCCACTAAAATAGATTCCACATGAATTGTGCACAGATACACACTGCCGAGCCGCCGTGGCGATTGTGGACGGCAAACAAGTTTCGCAATTTCGCTTCGCGGCTGCGGGAGTTGTTGTGGGCAACGGCAGGGACAGAGGCAGCAGCAGCGGCAGCGTTTTGCTGAAATTAATTGCCGGGCCATTTATATTGCAGCATCCTTCTGGTATCGCTTAGGCTATTATTTTCAGTGTTTCGGTAACAATACAGGCTGTGATCGGTGGCTTCGCCGACTGTTGTTGGTGGGTGCTGGGTGCTGGGTGATGGTTGTTTTGGGGAGAGGGCACACTTGCTCTAACCAAGATTGGCATTCGGCCAGAAGCACTTCCTTGTGCGGTCTTTGGATTGGTGAGTGTTTGTCCAGCGGCACCAGCCCTGGTTAGAAAGGCACCTCACCCTTCCCTCGGGCACGCCATTGCTTTTAAAAATGTTTGAAAATACTTATTCCCCTCTATGATGATGTAGGGCGTTCCGAAGCCGGCGGTTCATGCACGGATGAAAACGAAACGGGAGACAGAAATCTAAAAATGATTTGTGCGGCTACTACCGGTGAGCAAATAGAGTCATTCCAATTTTTGTTGTGCTTGTCGACCACTTGCACACAGAGAGCCAGCAACAGGAGCTGAGGTATGGGTTGTAACGTATAAGGCACACAACGCGTGGAATATTTACTTGGTTCCCATTCTCAGAGCGAACATGGGAAACTATTTGCATGACACATTGGGTGGACTATTGTGTTGCCGAAGCACAACTGAACCGGTAACTGGTGATTGCATTGCTAATAGCCTTGTAGATCCGTGTCAAATCTTATATCACAAGTCTAAGTTGATTAATAATAGGTGAGTGAGTAGTTAAGATCTACAAGACCACCCATCATCATCATCATAAATGCGTTCTAATTTGTTGGCTGCATTCGAGCACTTCGTTTGACCAATGTGCACATAGGCAGCACATTGTAGATACATCGATGCACGACATGCACAGCCAGTGCCATGGTTGTGTGCCTGTGGCGGTTTGGATGCAGAGAGACGACGATGAATGGTTTACGATCAGAGTGGAGTGGCATACGTTACATGCGGCATGCGGCATGCGGCACAGATTCGTAATTATAAAGCCAATTGATTTTCACTCTCATCGAACTGAAGTGAGATCATTACTATTAAGATCTACTCAGGATGTGGGAGCAATTTATTTATCATGCGGATTACCTCTGAGTGAGGGATCATTTGAAATGTTTTTTTTTTTTGTTTTGCTAGCTTATGAATCCGCTGCGGGTTTTTTCTTTGACACAGACTGGTCATGGCTGTTACTTGTCCTGAATACATGTACTTCATAATTATTAGTCTGTCGAAGCTATTGCATCGAGGCATGCACAAGTTATTGACATCTTCCAAGGAATAATACTTTTCCTTGTGAAAACTCGCGTGGTGTTGCAGACTTCCATCGAACGGCTCTATGCGGCTTTATGTTTCTTGTTATTAATTTATATTGTAAAATAACGTGCGAAGATATGTAAGGATGTATGTACATATGTCAGTATCGGGGGTTCTATGTTTCGTGTGCGAATCACGTACGCGATTGTTGTTCCCAATTAAGCCAGATGCGTGGTGAGTTCTCTGATCGGTTAAGAAATGTACATGGACATAGACTTTTACGAATAGTTGAATACAATGTTCAAAGAGAGGAACTGAATCAATGAGTTCATTAGCCGAGAAGTGTATCGTAAGACGGTCATGACACGCCATCAACTCAATCTATGATACAACAATCAAATGCAAGCTTTACCTCACTGGGTACAATCCAGCCATCGATCTTGCAATCAAATCAGGGAACTTCTTGTCCCTAATAAAAGCAATCAAGTCATGGTTACTAGCAGACATTATCTTAGCTGCAAATAGCAGATTGGTGGAACTTGATACCTGCAGGATTCATTTCAAAACAAATGTGGCCTGCGCTAAGCTAAGAAGAAGCGATTTGCTTGCTTCCTGGCCTTACACTGACACCTTCCCAGCTCTTGCAGCAGCCAGAAAGAGAGCGTTGGGCTGTATTTCGTTTAAGGGCAAGTAAGTAAGACAAAGAAGTGGCTGTTGTCAAATTAGATTTCAAATGAGCTACCAAAACATACAACAAGTTCAATGAAAGTAATCGTTGGGCGTCTTTTCGAGTAGTGACTGCACAACAGACCTAGAATAGGGCCTGAATGGGTCGTGAAATTCAAGGAGCCGGGCCAGTCATTCTTTTTGTCTAACCTAATATAATGACTGCCTATATGGATATTTATAAGAAATTTTTTACCAGTGGAACTTGTGTTACTCGAACGTTTCTGTAGGTCGAACTTTGGGGGTACACTCAATTCTCTTTTTATGCGGTAGATAAACTAACAGCACAAAAAAGAAATCGCATAAAAAAATACACTTATGTAGTGTAAAAAAACGAATGTGTTCCATTATTTTCAAAAACGCATAAAACCAAAAAATCCTATAAAAAAGGACACTTAAACTGCCAATAATCTAAGGAGTAAAGAATATGGTTTTCCAAAAAAAAACTGATCTATGATCAATGTCAGTATATTTACTGTTATCTTGCATGCATGCGAATTTTGCATAAATGCTAACAGGTAGATCAACTCGTTTGAAACAGCCACACTCTGTTGCAAAAAAGTATGCAGATGCTATCATTATCATTGCAACACTACAAGACTGCAAGTACTTATTTTAACTAGTGCCTTACAAGTAACAACACACAATTGCGAAATATAATTATCTTAAGAACTATCATGGCTCCTTTCAGGAAAGGTGTACACTTTTTAAGATTGCCTAACATATAAATTTGATTTATGGTCTAGATGATGTGAAGGAATAGTAATTATTTGAAGACTCTGAAAGTAGTGTGTTTTTATACGAAAATCATGGCTTAAGGTATATGTTGTTAGTCGATGTTTGAGTTCATAGACCGTTCATGGTTAAGAATTGGTACTTGCTACTTGTACAGCTGACAGAAGGTGCATGCAATCTTATTAGATGTTAGACTTAAACTAACATGCTTGAGTTCACAATGATTAAAAAGACTCTGACAGTTCAGTTATCTGAACAAGTTTTAGTGGTACTCCTATAGATACATTTAAAATACCAAAGGTGTTACAATCAAATTAAAACCGCTGGGCATGCTATTATGTGGCAAAATTTATCTTCAATAAGTTTGCCAAAGGGTAATGAACGCGAATACTTCACATCTGTACGATTAATAACTCAGATGTGGAACACGGCAAAGGAAAGTATCGTGGGCCTCCCTGTGTGGTGAGATAAAAAGAATTCGAAACAATAATCAATTACATTGGGTTGCATGCTGCTGTGCAGAAATGATGAGAGTGGAAAGAAACACAACAAAAAATAATAATTCAATGTTTTGACATAGTAAACCTTATCATCTCTCTAATATTATATAAGACGTTTGAATGAATGCCTTGCAGTATACATAAACGATTTTTTCTTTCTTTTTTACTTATGAATTTTATTCAAAAATCCCAATATCACAGTGCACAGTGGGGTATTTGACTGCAAAACATGGTATACATCTCTAGTATGAGCAGGGCAGCTTCTTATGGATTCTTAAATAATTTTCATGCAATTACAAGTGAGCATGTGAGAAGTGTGGGCCTAGGAAGAATTTAAATTTTTTTATTTTATTCGTTTAACGTAATCAGCAATCACCACTAACAAAGCAGTGCGCCTTAGAATTATTTCTAACTAATTCCTCACTCTGGCTACTGTTTTAACTGTTTCTGCACCTAAATGTAATTTTCAGATGGACTTCCAAAATACATCAAGAGGTTATGGAGAAAACGTATGAGATATTCTTTTTGCCTTCTGGACTATAACATGAAAAGTGTACTTACTAAATTTCCGAATAACTACGTTAAGTGCAAAATGATGCAGCTCATTTTATTTCCCCTATTTAATAACAGTCGAACTTCTAGATAATTTGGCGTCACGTTCAATAAGTGGAATACTGAAAGGTAATTCCCAAATTATGCGTATTCTACAAGTTTATTTTATTATATATATTTTTTTATAGGCAATGGACGGGGCACTGCGTTTGTGGGTTTCTTTGACTCAGTAAAAAAATGGTGTTTTTAGTGAATATACTGAGCGGGAAAAAAGCGGATGAAATTCCTTTGATTTTCAAAAGTGGACGGTCAAACGAAAGAAATGAGGGAGGAAATCAACTGCAGAATTTGAAGCTTGACAAAAGAAATATACAAGATGAATATTAAACGATATTGTTACTTGGAGTTTTCCAAAGATAAAGATATTTTTTCTTAACTCTAACAAATTATAAAATGTATATGTTTTCATTCTCCGTCACTAGAACTACTTGTTTCCCCAATTACAATACATTACAAGTACAATTTTTATTATTCTTTACAATTACAATGCATTGCAAGTACCCATTTTAAAAAAAATAAGCGTTTTGGGAACATGAACGTATCTTCCATTTTACTATGTGGTTAATGAGACATTTTTAACTGAATAGGTGCCAAAACGTTTGTTAGCCAAAACAAAATAAAATGCATCGTACAGTATTATATTACTATTATTTGTTCAGCACAAACCTTCAGTAAACGATTCCAAATCGAAAAATGTCCGATTATCTTTCCAAAGAAGTAACAGTAGCTACGGTATTTTACGCAGATTTTTTCCATCAGCTGCAAAAAAAAAAAGTTTATGCCATGTTTTGCGGTCAATTACCCCACAGTGCGATGATCCTGTCAAGATTGCTTAACCACGCAGTGCGAAAAAATAAACAACAACACTTTTTCGTTGGCTGAAAGAATTCCGTTACATTCAAAATGTGTCAGCCATCATTATCACACATATACAAGGAGTTAAACATATAAATGGAAGTATGGATCCAGTATGAAAAGAAAAAGAGAAAAATAATTTGTATTGCATTCAGCAATATGATTTCTTCACTTCTCAGCATTCTGGAATTTCAAAGATCGTGCAAGAAGGTGAAGTGATTAGGTTTCTGTTACAAATTATCCAATGTCCAGGATGGGCTCAGTCTGGCAATGTCCAATTCACAAATCTTCAGAGTTGCAGTCACAATAGCAGGCACACCACTAGTGACTGCTGTGTAACGTAGTCCAAAGTTCACCTCCCAAAGTAGCCCCATCCATTATTTACACACATATGTATGCGTGAACAATTATTTTAACACACTATTGATTTTTTTTTTGTAAATTATTCTAGCTTAAGCAAATTTAAACTCACGATTAGTGAGCATATGTACGAAAAGCCTTGAATATTTTCAAGCTCTACAAGATAGAGGCTTGAAAACAACAGGGAGTAGGTATTTATTTTCAAGCCAGACCATTAAAACGAGTCGTAAAAATAAAGATGCGAAGGAGTATTCTCTGCATAAATTCAGAAAAAAATCAATGCCCACTCGTATGTTGTGGTTGCTACCAAACGAGTTAAGGTGGCGATCGACCGAATAAATGTGGATGCTAGACGCATCACAATTCACAACAAGCCTAATTTTCAAGGTGAAACGCGTCAATAGAGCGATTCACCCGGTTTAAAGCAGGAGAGCCTGCACACATAACAAACATCTGCACTAGGCTGCGGTTTGAAGCATGTGTTTTCAGGAAATTGTTGATCTGTTGTTATTCACTGGTGTATTTTTTGACAAAACTTTAAGAGAAGCCCCACGGAGCAAAGTGCTTTAAGAAAAAATACAAATAAAGTGCTCACGTTTTGAAAGTATATGAAACAATATAAAGGAACAGGACCGTGCGCTGTCATATGGCATGTCTTAAATCATCGAGTATTTACACTTTACTCTTTTAGGTCTTCGTTGTCCTATTGGTATAAGTCACTTAATGTGTCCTCCTCCAATCAATCAACCCTCGCATTCTTTCTTAATGATTATAAATACAAAAAATCAATTAAAGACCCTTTAAAGACTGCGGCCAACTTGAATAGGAGTAAATTTTGATCCAATTCTTCGGATTAAAATTACTTAAGAGGAAATCCTTTATCTGAAACATACCCTATCACTTACAGAAGTACCCATACAAAGAAATTGTGAACGGATCCGTCACACCTTAAAGGTTTGTCACACAATGATATCCCGTCACTTTAACCCAACGCAGGAGTGGTTCATCCTAAGTAAACATAATTAAAGGCTTTGGGGTTACGAGTTTGGGAGGATGATAATGGATAGGGCAAAAGGAGATGTCCAGGGACAAGGCCAATGAGTGACAAATTACAAAATCTCAACACTCAACTTTTTTAAATGTGTGTAAATATTTGATTCCCAAGAAGAAGAAACAATATAAAAAATTTGCCACACAATTCACAAAGCTGATACTGATACAAGAAATAGACGCTACTGTGCGAGTTTAGTAAACACAACATGTTTCCAGTTTCATCAACCGCAATAGTGAAACAAAATAAAAATTTCCCCAATATCAGCAACATGTTGCAGAGCCGGCGCAGAAGGGCATGCAGTCGCACATGTATCACTGGTGGCAGTGTGTTGACACAGTCAACAATTTCCCCAGTGGCACTGCTGCGCATTGAACCCTTTCACTGTGTGTGCGGAGTGGAATGCATTACCAACTGCACTGAGAGGAGTAGTACACAAGTATCTGGCGGCTGCTGGCTGATGGCTGGTTTGCTAGCATCATTTTTTGTTGCCCAGACAATTGCATCCAATCAGTTGTTATCTCAACGTCGAGTTGATCGGTTGTTGTATGAGTGATTCTGTGTCTGTCGCTTGTGTATTTTGATTTTGCATGTAGATTTTTCTGTTCTAGATGTGTTGTGTTTATGGAATTTCATTGGCGTTCGTGGATAGTTCATAGTGTTGGCCTGTCACCGTATTTTGGCTTTCGTAACAAACGTCCAAATTCGCACTGTTGGACAGTGTATGCACAGTGTTGTCTTTTGTGAAATGAATTTACATCCTTTTGTTTCCGGGTCGGGTTACGATGCTGTACGTGGGTGCTTGTGTAAGAATTTAACGAATTTGTAGATAAATCATTTACAAAAAAAAAAAAATAAAAAAAAAATCTTAGTGCTTGCGAAACACGGAATAAATACAGATAAAAATAATGATAATGAAATAGGGAGTTGGTATAAAACTGGACTCGTTGTGCATTTGTGTGTCCCAATGTGTGCTTCATTTAAGCCCAAGAGAATACGAAATTAAAAATCAAAAAAAAAATCCAGAGGGAAAATAAAATCGTAATTTTGTACTCAACTGACTGCAAGACAACAAACAACAGCAAGAAAACCGCCATGCCGAGGCCCAAGGCTATTTTCCTGTTTGTTTCAGTGCTTGTGTGCTTCGGTATGTTGCCGGTCACTCTGGGTTATCTGGATGTTAGTGGAGGTGGTGGCAGAAGTGCAGAGGAATCATCGTCCTCGACTTCAATAGAAAATGATTTTCCACACTCGATACGGCATCAGGAGCACTATGCTCACCGGACCGAGCACGTTGTGAGAGATTTAAAAAAGAAAACACAAAATCCCCCCCTTTCTAGCTCAACAAAGAATAACTCGCTGTCGGCTCATCAAGTCTATTTGAGGCATCATCACAGTGGTTTCATCCCTACGCTCGCACCAACGCCTTCCTCCAAATCGGGACATCATTTGCGACATCATAACCGTCGCCATGAGTCACGGGAAAGTCGTTTATTTCCACCGGTGGGTCAACAGCACCATCAAGCTCCGGTGTCATTAGGAACAGCAACCACTATGCGGCCGGACAAACTTAATCTGACAAGCGCTCTGCAGAGTCGTCTGTTTGATCGTGACAGTCTCTATCCCATGCCGACAGCAAGGACCACGACCGGTCCCAAATCAAGGCACAATTATGGAAGTCACATTCTGCCAGCAGCCTCTAGCTACGATCGGGCCTATTCCGATGACAATCGTTTCAACGGTCGGGATACATTGAAAACGGAACATCAACAAATGTACTCGACGAAAAACAATGCAGACATGCATTTGCTATCAGCAGACTATTACAAAGACGAAGGGGACTATGCGTACGATGGCGCTGATGACGAGGAGTACGAGGCGGACGAGGAATCCGCTTTAGACGTGGAGAAGTGGAATAAAATCGAAATAAAGGATACGAGGGATAAGAGGGCACATCACCCATCTGCAAAGCATTGGGTCGACACCGACGTGAGTACAAAAGTAGATTTTAATGATTCTAGGTTCATTCATTATATGAAAGTCTGTTTTCCTTTGTGTGCATGTGCAGCCTCCGGCGTTGATAATTAGATTAGATCGGCCCACAGTCACGGAAGATGAGAGAGGCTCTTTGTAGTTTTTACATATACACCACGAATTATGAATGGGTTTGGTAACACTTCAATAAAAATGTAAAGCACTAAAGCTGTTTATAAGCGCGAGTTAACATGGTGAAGATTGTAAAATTTTATTGTGTTTGTCGCCGATCGATCAAGGAAGAGTTCTTAGGCCTCTTTTCGGAAGGTATTCGGAAGGTTTGGTGCGGCCACGGCCACGGTTTGTTGCGCCCCCGTGTGTCATGATCGGTTTGTCTTTAATCTTAAAGAATGCCGCGCGGTATTTGTCGTGCATCATGGAAACAATTCACAGCTCTTTCGACAGCTTGTCTCACTGCTGGCATCAGCCAGTCGTCGAAAACAGTTTGCTAATTCAATGGGATCCTGTTTTTTCGAATAGTTTCAATTTTTTCTTTTAGTTAAACTGAGTTTTAGTAGTCGTGGAATTGCATAACTTTGTGTATGTTTCACGGCATGGACTAAAAAAACCAATGCCAACTTTTCAGGTCTTACTTCATTTGCTTCATTAGCGGCATACTGCAGCAATAAGATATGCATGTGCAGTATATGTACGTTTTAGTAATTTTTGAATGATATTCTGTTTGCTGGCTTTAATCTCTAAAGGGGACACTTCTTGACACAGTTTATGCATCAAGTCATTTTGTATGCCTCTTACGATTCATGATTTATAGGATACGTTTCAAGCGACACAAGGCCACACACGCTTCGGTCCGACCGGCCAGAGTGCACACCTCATGGGAGTAATGTCATTACATTTTTTTCTTCAAAATAAAAAAAAATGTTATGGCAGAGGTTTTCACCGTAGACATAAGCCACAAGTACATGGCACAGCGGAAAGGTGACATTTGAAAACTGAGTTCCTTAGGTTGACGACACGTATCATGTATATGTGTATCTCATGCCATAGCCGCATTGATAGCGGCACTAAACTTGTTTAAGACATCTGCACCTCACTAGAAATGAATGCATGAAATTAGGAACAATTTTACGCGTGAACTACTTTGCACTATTGGTTGTATGCTTGGCTTCGCTTTTGGATTTATTTGTTCCCGTGCCGGTTCGTTAGTTGCCGAAGAATGTACGAATTCATTTGACTGTGGCAATTAAAACGAATGCAACCCTAAATTTGACCCACTTTTCCACCCACATCTCATGGTCTTCAACACGTTTTGAGTTTTTCAATGTTCAATTCCGCTTCGAACCAATTGAATACAATTTACACTGAAATGAATGCGCACTGAATTATTGTTCAGGTCAGCATTAAAAAAGTGTCATAAAAAATCGTAAGTCGAAACAAGAGACATTCTTGAGACCTACACACTGCCCTGACTTCCGGGAGGCTGAGACTAGGTCTAATTTATTTCAAACTACTTAGGCAGCACGTCGTTAAAAAAAAGCTATCTTCTTATGCAATGTTATCAAAGGGCTTCAGCATAAAACGATTATAAATAAAGACAGAGTCGACTTTGATTAATTGCCGTTTTGGTAAAGGTCATTAACAGGAAAGAAGCACTAATGGAAAATTCATTTGATTTTTAGTGACATTTAAGCCAAGATCGTGCATTTGCCATGAAAATGTATATACGTAGTTGTGTAGTCATGAGATACTTGGGCGTAATGGCTGGCTATAATATTTGAATTAGTTAACGATTCGAAGACAAAGCGTTTTCGTCGGAATCGGAATATGAGTTTGAGTTTAAGCCCTCTCTCTTGTCGAACCTTAAACATTTGCCCTTTGTTTTTCTTGGCAGTAAAATATATTTCTGTGTTTAATTTACAATGTTTTGTTTTTTTAGAGGTTTCCCACAACTGCTCCACACTGTGGATCAATCAACATGATGTCTGTGTTTTGCATAATCATACATCGACAGAGTAAAGGGAAAGATTGTAGGACTGTCTGCCAACACGAAGTGGTTGACCAAGCTTAAACTGCTGCAGCGACATCGGTGGTGCGGAATTCTTAGAATGATCATCAGTGGCATTGCTAAAACTACACTCTCACTTTCCAACGACAACTCATGAAACCTGCTAGAATATCACGCTTTTGCATCTGTACAAATTACTGTCCTAAATGCCTTCTACTACTACTGTATCATGAAACTGTTTGATATGTTGAAGCTTTTCGAATTATTGTCTCCGGTAAGGCGCTTAATTCAAACCCAAGCCAGAACGAGCTGCTCAAAACCTTTCCATGATAGTGACAGGGAGGTTTATTTTATTATATTTTTATATATTTATTTTATTCTGTCTACTTAGTAGAACCACAAGCCACAAAGTTTGGAACACTCAGTCCAATATTACCAGAACTGATGTTAAGTCTGTGCTTTCGCAGAATCTGAACAAATATATTTTGGTATATTTTCTTAATGATTTCATCGAGTTCCACCAAACTGCGTCTTAAGATTTTAAAATCTCGAGTGTCGATGTCGGTGTCAGAGACAGAATGTTCGATAGTTTTTTGATCGAAAAATCAAAGTCGCTTTGTGAGTCATTTTTAAAGTAGAAGAGGCAAAATTCGTACTCTCCCAATGTTTTCCGAAATGGAATTTACAAGTAAAAGTTGAGAAATTGTCAGTCCCTTTTCTTCAGCCTCTTCTTTATTTTGCGCTTATAGATTTGACCTCAACCGTGCTAGTTGGAGATGCTTGTTGGTTGAGTCCCAGGTCCACCCCGGACTGTAGCGCCAAATAAAGGCGAATAAGAAGATGTGTATCCATTGACGCGAGAGCTGTTCAATAAGTCAGTGACTTGGAGTCGGAAAGAGGGTATCATTTGAAATTAATAAAATATTAGCTATCTCAAGAACATTGGCTAGGCGATCATCTGAAACAAGTACAAGACGTACACTTGGCTTGAAAATGATTCTGTATTAAAACACAAAAGTAGCATTTTCTCATTTTAGCCAAGTTTCACAAGCCAAAGATCTTTCGATCACTTTAAAAGACTAAGTGATATATTTGTCTGCTGCTCAAAAAGAAACCAAGGTTAAGAAAAAGTCATTAATTAGGATATTTTAAGATCACTTTTGTTGATATCTTTTTCCGATGAAAACAAAACTCGGCAGTTTAATTTTTTCTTCTTTACCACATATTGAATATATTGCTTATTTCTAGAAATTCGCGTTGCGCACTGCGTGACTTATACCTCGCTACTTTTAATGATATCGACTTTTAAAAGGAGTATTTATTGATACTTATTGCTCTCAACCCATTTACCCATTTACTACGCATATCGATTAGTGTCAAACTGTGATTTAACGCATATGTCACGCTTTACTTCACGTTTATTGCATTTATTGTGAATTTCGATAAAATCCAGAATTTTGTCTCATTCATTATTTACACATGTTTTGAATAATATATTATAAAGACTTGACTTCTAAGAATCATTTTATACATCAATTCTATTGAAATTGTAATCAAAAAATGTCAAATTTACATACTGTTTACACTTAGTAAAAAAATCTTGAAATTATGTATTGTGTCTACAAATCAGGCACTTCTGTTTTTTTAAGTTTATTTTACTAACAACGTTTTATTTCGTTATTATAGAGCATAGAAACAAAAGCTTAATTTCATTTAATATCAAACAAAAGGTTCACAATATCCAACAGAATACAAGGATTTTACTGTCCCCAACTTAAAAAATACAAAAATTAAAAAATACGGAAATCCTCATTGTGTTTTTTGTTTTTGGTTTAATATTGTGTGTCCATTTTCATTTCGTGGTACAATTAAAAAAAAAAACAAGGTACAAATACAAAAAAATATTTTTTAAACAATGTAATTGTAGATTATTGGAAGAAAAAAAAAATATTTCAATGAAATTTATAGCAGTGCCTGGAATTAACACGCGAATGTATAATTTCCTGTTGTACACAAAACAACACAGCCTTTCAAGGCACAACACGTGGTTTACTTTGACCAACCAAAAGCCTTTTCCAAAAGAGATCGGAAAGGAAATTGAAGGAAAAAAAATCAAATATTTTCATACCACTCAATCAAAAAAAACGTATATTGCTATTATTTGAATATTATTGATTACATAAATAATTTAACGTTAAAATATTTAAAATAAATACAGATCTAAATATCTATCGTTCACTGGCATAATTTCCAGCTTAATGTCCATTGCTATAAAATACTTAATAGGTGGTTATTATTTCCAGTTCACCTTAACGCTCTCTAGCCAATAGCTGTACAAAATTTGAAGCACCGTTATAGTGAATTGTAGCTAACTGTTGTATTATGAAGTATATGGGTGCAATAATAAGAAGGTGACCATTTGTTTACCCTTTGTTCAAATTAAAGCGTTCGTAAAAATTAGAATACATACGTTGGTTGGAAGTGTAAAAAGGTTCAACCTATTATCTGTCATTCCCCTTATGCATACTTTCAATTAAACAAATGATAAACACGCTTGGCGCCCCCTTTTAGGTGATATTCAAACACAGGGCCTAGCGGGTTTTTTCGGAGACAATCCCCCACCAGTTAGTTAAATATTTAATTACTCGTCATTTTCAAGCGACACTTTGTCTGTAGCGCCACAAAAGAAAGGAATTCCGAATCTCTTTTGACATTACAGAGCAATTAACGCATTACGCTTTTATAGCTTGTATCTGATTTGTGTATGCCATCCCATAAACTATATTTTTTTTTTAATTTATTTATCAAGATAACAGTTTTTGGTTGCCGGATGCCCATGTATATTACAGTGTCTTTCTCAAGCTTGAAGATAATTATGTATCTTATAGTGAAATCATCCGTTATGCAATAGTTTTATCAGCCCACACGTATGGTGCTTAAGCTTGGCAGTTGCACGCAAATGCACCGATGTTAACATGTGTAACTACATTCGTATACAATTTTGATTCCGATAGCGTCATCTGACGATCTTATGGGAGCTGGTGCTGAAACGTGAATTTTTAAATGTTACTTGCTGGCGTGGGTTGAGCTTTTAAAATCGAGTCATTTGTGGAGCGGCACACATCGTAGAATCTTTTTAGATGAGTTAATGGACATACATCATAATAGTTTATTGCCATAAAATATGTTTGCTAAATGTAGTCAGTTAGGCTCTATGTTGGATGGCTTTTTCGTGGATGTTAATCTTGTTAACGTGGCATCGCTTAAGTGGATATCCTCATTAATTTAATAATAATAATATAGGTGGGGCGACAGTCCGAGGTGGACCTGGGCCTAGCTTCTCAGCAACGACTTGTGTTGTGCGTGCTATTGTTCTTTCACGCGTGGAAGGGACCTACAGTTTAATGCCGACTCCAAACGGCGAATTTGAGAAGCTTTTTCTAGACAGGAGTACTCTTTGAGTATTGTCAGTGACTCGAAAGAGGTGGAGCCGTGAATTATGATAGGTGGTAAATTCGGGTATCGAACCTGGCACTCTTTGCGTAGGAGTCGACGCACTTACCCACTACGACACGGCGACCCACTTTTACTGAAATTTATATTGTAGAATGAAAAGAATTAGAGAAAGTTGTTCTATAGGAACAGAATGGAGTTTGTGGATCGTCTTTCAGCTAGAAGGAAAACATGGACAATCCGGCTCGAAGGACCAATATTATAGATCTGGGTCGAAGGACCGAAAAAGTTGATTCGGCTCGAAGGTTCCATAGACATTAGACTCCAAGGACTAAGATGAACAAGGCAATTGGAAGGGTCAGCAACAGTCACCCGTTATCACTGTTTCGCCATCCACTATATCATATGAACGTGTGCTGCCATACAATTCTTAGAATTCCCTTTTATTAAAGTTCAATGTACTACTCGAAAAACTCGTCATGTGCAGCACGCTAACGGTGACTAATATGAATCATTTTTTGTTCAAATGCAAAGAATCCATTGTCCTGAACGATATCTCTTACAGGAATGTGCACCGAGCGAAATCCATGATCACTTTCCATCACTTAATGCGGGAATTAACTTCGTACATTACTCATGTTATAAGTCAACAATGACCGCATCGTAAGAACAGTGAATCTGTTAAATTGGAACTCAATACGGTTGGGGGGAATACTCAGATATGTATGCGTGAGTATATATATGAATTTGATAACACAGTCGGCGTGTTTACATTTGATTTCTTCCCGCATGTCATAACTCCGATTGCCGACCCACTAAACTGTCAGCTGAATTAATTACAATCCTCACGAGTATATCAACACGATTACTCGAACTACCAAGTATAATATGCCGTATTGGTCTGCTGCGGCGTCATGCGTCGTGATGGAGAAATTTAATTTAAGCTGATTACACACTACACACCACACTGGTTGTCCCTAATGTGAAAATAATGTGTTTCTTGTTCTCGGTTTTTATTTTTCTATTTTACACTAGTTGCTAATTTATGCAATTTCAAAATGTAAAGTGACGATGAACATTTGAAGATGTGAGAAGTTAATTGGATTCAAGTTCCAAGAGTCAGGGACTCGGCTGCAATTATCTGAATCTGTCGATGAAAAGAGTTTTCAAACAACTCAGTTCTACACGAGTGTGCAACACGCTTACCCGCATTCTAGCTGTCGATTGTGGATTAATTACTAATTTGGGTCAAATTGAAACTATGAAGATGGGAGTTAAACTTTTATAAAAAAAAAAAACGTTTTCTGTGCGTGATAACTGGAAAAAAAGAGATAAACACATTTTGGCGGGTAGTTTTCGATTGGGTAAGCACCATTGCTTCAGACTGTTTAAAAATAATTCGAACTGTGCTTATTAAGAACACATTAGGAATTGAAATGAAAGAAGAAGATGAATGTAAAGCGAATTGAAGCACATGCAAGGAGGGGTTGGGAGGGGAGGGACAAATTGTTATATGGACATACTTCGCTTTTTCAATGATGATGCATCGCCATTTAATTAAAAGTACTGCTTTTTCAATGTGCTCTGACGTAACTAAATCGTGTGCAAAGGAGAACCGCACATGGATTTGTTGCACATCTAAGATCTGAACAACAGCCAACTTGCATACAACCAAACAAATCAAAATCGAAACAAAAAAAATATTTTCAATTTCCTAAACAAACACCAGTGGAAAAATGTCAAGTGTATACTATTTTAACATATTCTGTAAGCGTTAAATCATGAAAATTGAACCCAAAGAGGACGTGAGAACAACTATCAATAAGGTGAAATCTGTGACCAGAAGACTTGTGGTTGAACCAAGTCTGGATAACGAGTTAGAGTTCTCAATTCTCTGACCAAAAAGGTGAAGTGAGAGTATTTTATTGGAGTGCGTCCAATCCCACAGACTGCTTCCGCAGTTGCCTGTGACGAATAACAAAAGTTGTATTTTATTGCTAAAGGGTCTATCCAATTAATGGCCAACACACCAACGGATTCATGGTGTCGATAAGGCACATTACACGGGTCATACCAAAACATTATTCTCCCTTGTCTTCGTACGTTACCTTACATCTACATTTCCTTGGGTCTTAGAGACAGTTCTATTTCACAACTTAAGGTGTTGGCTATTTCGAATCGATTAATGGAAAAACCCGGTTGTCTGCCGTTCTTTAATTCTTGTCTCCGTCCGTTGTCGCATTTCTTTACTTTCTCTTACTACTGACACAGAAGTTGTTTCTACAAATATAGGTAAGCTGCAATTTGCAATCTTGGTATTATGAGTTTCATCATGACGTTAGATTTAATTGTGGAATGGTGAATTTCGAGAACACACTTAATTCACACCGGGTTCACAGTAACAAAAGTTAAGAATACAAAAACCATTGGCAATTGAGACTTTGCACGTTTTAAGTTATTTATACGTGCGTTGATTAAAAAGTGATTATTCAATTAATATACGGATACTTATACTAGTGGACTAATCTAATGCGAGACATTTTTCAATAAAATTCTGTACGTACAAACTATTTTACAGTGAGTGCCAAAAAAAAGTACCACCTAAAGAAGGTAACCCAAAAGTCCTACATGCACTTACACTCTTTTAATAATCAGTTGTTCTAGTTTTTTTTTATATCAATAATAGTACCTAAAGCTCTAGAGTTTGTTTGTTTCCCTTTCTTTCAGGAACTATCAGCCAGATTTGAGAAATTCTTTTTACGTTAGATAGGTTGTTTATTAAGGAAATTTTAACGAATTTATTCTGCGCTTAAATTATGCTTTTTTCTCTCGCTCTATAATGCTCATTCGCGTGATTAACTTCATACGCAACAGTCGTCGTGTGCAGAGCTCACTGACAAGAATTTTTAATTTTCACGAAATTTGTTAAAAATGTAAAATGTCTCGAAGAAATTCGCTGAGAACTTGTTCATGTACTACTATATTATGTGTTGAAGCGAATTTCATACTCCAAATTTTTAAGGCGAACGAAACCGTGGACCACATCTATTTAAATATATATGTATATTTTATAGATATTTTTTTTATAATTTTTGTAGAAAACATGACATCACACAGATGTATTCCATTTCTCTCTGATATAGACATTCGGAGTCCCAAAATCTACAGTTTTGTAACAGCCTTGGGAGGAGAAAGGAGGACCGTAGGGTATGTCATGCAGACACTAGTACTGCGACCATAAAATCTTCTCTTGTTCTAGGATTTAAGTGCTGCCTTCTGGAACTTGACAACTCTCCTAGATGGGAAAGTCTCTCCCTTTAACGGATGTTCTGTCTATCATTTTGAATCTTTCTTCGGCAATGCGGTGTCAATCGATTACTAGATGTTCCATAGTTTCTTTCACTTAGTCACAGTGCTTACAAATTTCTGTACTATAAGGCCTATTTTATGGAGTTGGTAGCTAGATCCTTCGTGACCTGTTAGTGCTGAGGTCAGCTTCGTTCAGTTCATTTGCGCGTTTGAGATTCTAGTTTTTTTTTTCTCTAAACTTCCCAGAGTGTTTCAGGAGTGTATTTCTGGCTGTTCCAAAACTGGAACATTTGTTTGGTGATCTGTTTGTGTGTATGGAGATTAACGTCCGTGTTGTTGAATCTCTAACGGAGGGAATTTAGGGTGTCGAGTCTGTCTAATAAATATTTGCAATATTTTCGCTACTTTATTTGATCGTTGACAAGAATAGAACAAATCGATAATCTTGACGTGTTGTCATGTACTGTATGTTTCCATTATAAATTTCCAAGAATTCAATTACAACCTGCAAAAATAAAAATATAATTCGTGCTTTACATTGATTGGACTTATTTGGCCTACTCTGCATAAGTAGAATTTAGACATGAAATGAATAATTACTAGTTCCAATGAAAATCGTGTTCCTGCCAATTAATTATGGCCAGTTCAAAGGGGTCTTATTTTACATAAACATCCAAGCTTATCCATGCACACAACACAGTCAAAGTTAAGTGAATGAGTTAATTATAAATGAACACACTTTGTTTGCATAATTGATTGTATTCCTAGCCTATGTTTCCTTTTTCCCTCGAATCTCTTGCTTTCACACTCTTGCATTGTGGGCCTTACATAACAGCTTCAGATTTCTTGTGGGATTACTTGGTACCTTTCGATGGAAAGTTAAATGAGATTTACATATGGAAGGAAAATCTGCTCTTGGTATTATCGAATTTCAATCTCTTCCCGGCCCACACTGACTCCACATACTCGTATTGTTTCAGGCTTCAATTTAATTTAGAAATCTTCAATGGTCGATCTACGATTCTCCCCTCTCTAAACGTGACTTACTGAAATGCTTCTGCTCTGAAAAGGATTGTTCCTATGTACATATGTTTAATTCACACGAATATGTGTTTCGTGTGTACATTTACTCGCAACCTCTACTTCTGCCTAAAATGTTCTGCAGCATGGGTAATAATTGCATATTTAATAACTAATCTGCATGGCCAATTGCCATCAGTAGTGTATTGATTATACTGGTCCCTTAGGCTAGTTTTTCATTTGATGAACTTAATTAATAGGCATATTTCCGGGTATGGTTGATCGTAAATAATTGAGAGGCTGATTCTCTTGTTTAACGTTTATCTCTGCTGATGTGTCTATGAGACCTGGCTTTAATGGCCTCGATATCGCTTGAATTTAACTGTACGTTACGTTCTGTTAATATCGTTTTGAAATTGTAATTGTAATTCAATTTATTGTAATTTAATACCAAAATTAACACGAACCGCCAGAGCAACGTTGGCGCTGATATGTCTGCAACATACTTAAGCTTGAATAATTTACACGTTCCTGTGCTCTTAATTTTTTGTTGAGACCTTTAATTTTTTCCCAGAACTATTTTTTAAGTTTTATTCAATTAACGTCATTCTGGAAAAGATCGTGCAAAACACACTGCCCGGAACTAGGGACGCTTCTTTCATCTTTCAGAAGTCGTTTATGTACGAGGACTTTGCTATTAGAGCATTAAAACGGATCAGGTGGACGAGGGAAAAATAAAGAAAAGAAGTTAAATAGGGTCCTCTCTCAAAGAATAAAGCTGACTTAATACACGGCGCGATGTTGAATTTTAAAAGCGGATGGAGAAGTGTTTGGTTTGTTCGAAAGGAAATGCCGCATGCCAGCTTTGATCCTATTTGAGTTTGGGGTATCTTTCGGAGGATATTTAACCCCGTCTCTATGGCTGTGACATGAGGCTAAGGATACCTTATCTGTATAAGGCATGTGGACCAATTGAACTTAATGCAATTTCGACGACTTACCTGTGCGACGATACAATAGATGACACACGGTGGAACCAACTAACTAGATATCGTGCCAACTATAGAGATTTGTTGGTTGAAACTCGTGACTGCTTAAAAGAAGAAGATTTGGCACTTGCGGATAACGTAGGCAATTAGTACATAATTCGATATAATATTTGAATAATTCGAATTTAAAGTGGTGGCCTGGCGTTTTGGACATGTGCGGCGACCCTTAACAAAAAAAAAGTAAACGTACTTTTCAAGGTCCCACAATTTTAGAGTCACTAATAATGCTCAAAGAGAGTTTATACAAATTCAAAAGAGAACTATGGCGAACTCCGAATCGAACTTGCTGCGCATTTTTTTAAACGGCAAAAGATCTCACGTGTTAACGTTGAAAAGTATATAGACATCAGAATAACCGGATACATATGACCAGGAAAAGGATTCTGCTAACTTTGCTCTATTTTTGGTTAAGCGGAAGATAGTACCGACTTGGCGCAAACACGTATTTTTCCTCCTCCTATTCGCATTCTGTAATATATGCCTTTTTTGATTTTTTAAATCAGCAAAATCCTAACCCTGCATATATACATACACTCTGAGGGCTCCTACAGAGTTGCAGTGATGATTCCTTCTAAAAGAAAATTAATTTATTTCGTGCGAAAAACTAAACATATAATTTCTTTAGAGAAGACACACAGTATTCTGTTAAGCAGTGGTTTAATGCCATTCCAGTCTAGCGTGGGATAAATAATCAAATCATCATGCACACGCACATATGCGAGTATTTCAAAATTCAGTACGATGAACCAACGAGAACCACTTGGCCATTGTTAAGGTTTCGCATAAGTGTTCATTACCGTCCCCACTCTGAAGTCAAGTGGCGCACTTTCGCGCTGAATTTTCCAATTTATCGCTTTTAGCAGAGGCACTCACTCTCTCTATATCACTTGGTGCCCAACAAAGTAGCTCGAAATATCTGATCGAAAAAACGAAAGTGCATATATATTATGACTTTATTGTACACTAAACGAGTGTATGCAGCAGAAATAATATTTTCTGTGTAGTCCCTCCACAGAAACGAATTTACCGTGGAAAAAAACAAACAATTTGTGTGAACTACGCCGACTGGGTTTTTAAGTAATGACCTAAAAAAAAACCCTTTTGCAAATTGTATTCAAACTACACATTTTTGCTCTTTCAAAAATAAATTTACCAAAAAAAGAAAAAAAAATACGTTCTGATCCCGACCAACGAAACCACTTGCTTGCACAACTTCATTCATGGCGTATTATTTGAACCCCCTTTTTCCAGGCACTCTACCGCATTTCATGGCCACCCTCACAATAAGTAGAACTCGGTTGTATTCACCATTTCCCAAATGGTGTTGGCCACTCCCTGACCCACTTTTTACCATCTTGCACTTCAATTGAATTTTTGTTTCCCCCTCTCAAGCTTTCTGATACTAAACACTATTTTTAATAAAAAAAAATGTTACAAAGACCGAAATAAATCATTTACACAATCGAATGCGATTAGGAGCTGTCGAGGGCTGCCCATTGGTGCGAGCGTGTATGTCTGTCCTCAAATCAGGGAACGGGAGGCATTTCGTTTTAGTCGCTGCTCAAAATGGCATGTAATTTAATTTAATTTAATTAAAAAAGAAAGCGAAAATATACAGAAGTCGAGTGCTTGGTGTGATGCTGTCACCCGAAAAGGGTTCGCATTCGTAATAAGAAAAGTGGGAAATAGTCACAACAGGGTCAACACCGTGGTGCTCGTCAGATAAGTAAAATCTGTCATCAAGATAAGAAGCGAACGGGTATTTGTAGAGAGGATGGGTTTCAAAGAGCGTGTGGTAGATATCTAATGTTTAGTGTGACACAGGCCTTTGTGACACGGCCGACGTGACTTATTTTGATGATCTTGTTTGCATTAAAATCAGCTTGATGCGATAGGATAGGCTGGAGGCTCTGCCGTCATAGGAATATCACCAGCGTTTTCTTGGAATCAGCTACTTTGTGTAATCTGCTGTATATTTACGTATATTTCTTAAAACTGTCAAGAGGTGAGTGAAGTGCGTGAGTGAGTGCATAGAGATGATACGCAACCAGTTTCCGGTCGCCAAATGTTCATTAAACAAAATTTAACCCGTGAGATTTAGTCATTCAATCTCAATGTACCTCAGAGTAGGAAACAAATGTGTTCTGGGTCTAGGTTAATTTTTTCAAAAAAAAAACTATAAATAAACAAGGGAGATGCATGCTCCAAGTTCTTAGCAGACTGAAGGACTTCTCCGTTTTGAAGGTTTTAATAATAATAATAAATAAGATATGGTATTTTTTTCTGTTTACAGCTATAAGTTAAAATCAAATCAAAAGTGTTTGATAGTCGTGGCAACAATTTCATTTCAATAGCGCGTACAAATTTGTCAAGTTTCCATCAATCTTGTCGTTGCGAGAAATTTATGGTCAACATAATAAAGAAACCGAATGGCATAAATTTATGACCAACAAACTAGGCACTACGTCAAAAATGAGAATAAATAAACTCTGAAAGTGATTTTTCGATCCCCTCTCCACCTTAAAAAATACAGTTCAGTGGGGTCTGTGGGCTCAAGATGTAACCTTTTGACGATGAACATGGAAATCACGTTACTTTTAATGATGTGGGGTTTGTGCACGTGAGTATATATAAGTTTGGTCTTAATCAACTAAGGTCGACAGAAACGTTTGACAAGTTTGTTTCATTACAATTGTGGGGCTTGTCATTTGTATTTGTTTGTGAGATGATGTGATGTAAGTTTGAGAAATACAAATGAATAATCCAAGTTCGTTTTTATATTACTTTTATACTAAATAAAAAAAATGTTTTTTGAGTCGGGGAAATCTTTATTTGGACCTTACAATTTTGTGTTAAGATTTGTAAACTGGAGCTAACTAGTTCACAAGGTACGACGCCATTTGAAAAAATGATAACATCTTACAATAGGATGATTAATTTGCGACACATTGTAGTCCTTGTTTTATTCAAACCATTTCAATTATCACAAGGAATTAAATTTAGTCCTCGGTTATTTGGTCAGTGACATGATTTCCATAATTTGTTTGTTCCTGTCGTCTTTCTGCTGTTTTGTTCAAGCGGGTCAGAAATTCCTAATTAATATTTGTCAGATATTTCATGTGGACAAGAGTTGTATCGATGAACAAGAAGACATTTTGCCCAAATCATGATTTGCAAGTTTAATTTTCTTTTAGATTATTGAGAGATTGAGATTTTTGGGGATTCAGAAACTGCCCATTTTCGATGGACTAAGCCTTGATTCGTGAAAGATCCTCATTAACAAGAACAGCCAGCTCAGAGAGCCGGACAAATGATTTCACTAGATGAAGTTAACGTCGTCAGCATAAATATGCACCGATGTTTGCGTGCATACTGATGGGATTTCTTTGATAAAGAAGAAATTTGAAATGAAGCATAATTACGCCAGAAGAATTGATCCTTGAGGAACTCCTTGAGCTAAGACCCTTAGAAAAAAATCTCTTCTTTTCCTTATCACTGAAACCAAATAAGTTTTTTAGCTCCCCTTTTAGGATGTTGTGATCTACCCTATCGAAAGCTTTTGAAAAGTCAAGCAGACTCAGAAAACTTACATAGCCATTGTAGTACAAAGTATTGGTATTATTATTGTAGTGGTATTGGTTGGTATTCAGAAGGGGAATTAGCTATTCGTTTTTTTACGATTGGAAGTACTCTTGCGCTTTTCCAAGCCATAGGAAAAGTTGATGTGGTAATGCAAAAGTTGAAAACATATGTGAGATGGCTAACAATCTTAGGTAAAATGTCATCCTCTCCGATAGCGTCAGACTTAACGGTTATGGTGCATTTAACCCTCCGATGTGCGTATGGGTCTGTCCAGACCAAATCGGTTTTAAAATGTGGTTTACTTATTTACTTGGTACAGTTTTAAACAACTTTCGTGAATCATGCGCACAAGGGTCTGAGTACACCCAACGATCATCATCTTATGGCTAATAAATTCAATCACCATTTAAAAATCTTCTAGTCTTCTGGATAGATTCTGACAATTCTGCTGTATGATTTCTGTTTTCCAGATTTATTGTATAAGCTGCTGTAGTACAATGAAATTTGTCTTTCTACATTAAACGTCAAAATAGTACACGTCATACGGCAAAGAAAAAATCATACAACATTTCCAGGAAGTTGTATGATGTGTGTGATGTATGAAATGCATGTTATGATCTGAAAATAGGGTCAGTAATCGTTAGACTAAGTTCTAGGCTAAGTAATTGATAGTGCACTGTGTTGTGTCATTTCTGGTACCACGAAAATCCACTTGTATATTGCCAAATATTCATGCTGTTATTGCTCAAGATAAGTCTAGTAACTAACACCCAATCAAATTTTCGTAGAATCAAATGTTTCCAAAATTATTCTTATGAAATGTCAACATCTTCATGTCACATCACACATTAAATTAATGTACACATGTATACAAGCTCACGCGTTGTATTCTGTCGATCCGACAGTCCACTCTAACCAACCGAGCAAAACAGATATATCAACAACTTTATTGGAGCAGCAGAAAAATTGCAGCAATCCTTACAAGCGTTTTTTTCCGTAAGAATTTATGATCACCTCATGCCCCAGAGACACGAAAAGAACGGAAGTGAAATACAATCATGTACAATTATTAACGGAAATTCAATAAAATTTGTCACATGCTTAAAGCCAATCTGCTTGGAACCGATTCTAAAAATGAGCCCATTCAATAGGCGCTACAAATTGTGAATTCCCTCAAAAGGTCAATTGCTAAGTAACCTCTAGACTCACAGAAATTACTCTCAGCAATGAAGAAAAAATCTAAGAATAGCTCACGAACTAGGCGAAGATATGGGTGTGTGCACATATTATGTCTTATGAGAAAGCATTGGTGTTGACAATCGACAATATAGACTAATGAGTACTCCTATTCGGAGGTGGTCGCTTACTCATCATAAGTGCACCATTATCAATGTGGGAACGTACGCTTGACGGCCAAAAGTGTAAAGGGATTTATGACACTGATAATTACATCCATTTAAACGAGCACATTTGGAATTATTTAAATTTAATTTCATCCGAATGCCGTTACACTCGCCTATGCAAACTTTTTACTTGAAATCACTTAAGTGGAGGGATGAAGGCATTGTTTTATTTGTTTCACAATAAAAAAAAAAACAAGAGGAAATAAGAAACTATACAGAATTATATTGACTAATGCTTTGTTTTGTAACTTCACGATTTTGACCCAAAATTTGAGACAAAGGCTTTACGATTGATTGTTTATCGCCCACAGTGGTACTTTTAAGCGCATTCTACAAAATCCGTCTTAGTTTTGCCTATTGCATGCCAAAGGCAATAAAATTACTTTAGTATGGGTTGTCTGCATTTGGGAGATGGATCATAATAATTCTGCTCGTGCGACTGGCCGACTGGATCAAATGAGCAATTCATGTCAAGACATCTCGACTGGAATGGAAATTTTCATTTCTTTTTTTAAAAGAATTTCTTTTGCGTTCTTGTTGCTTGTGTATGAAATTTTATACAATGTCAGTGCTTTTAGTTTTAATGATACATTTGGTATTTAAGAGTCTCGTTTGCATTGGACTGCATATAATCATGATAAATATAGTCTCCGCCCATCAAACTCTTGGCTGAAATTAAAAATTGCCATAGTCGTGTTCCAGTTTAACCACTTGGTTTAATTGCAAAAAGATCATTGGTTACTATGTCAGTCATTATCATTTAATTTTATAACAAACTAAAAAATAGTTGCACGGTGGCACCAGCTTGAAACGCGAAAGAATTTCGGAAGTATTTGGCATTTGTTACTATAAACATGGACCACTGTTATAAAATTGAATTCTATTATAAAAGTATTTTCTGTGAATTAACGTTGTCTGCTAAAGCGTATTCGACTCCTGAGCCGGAGATGCCAAGTTCGATCCCCGAATTGACCATTCATGTCACTAATAATGCTCAAAGGGTATGCCTAAAAAAGCTTTCTCAAACTTCGCCGTATCGAGTCGACCTAAAACTGTCCTATCCATTCGTGTCACTCATGCCATAGTAGCATGCACAACACGTATGCTTGCTGTAGCTAGGCCCAGGTCAGCCTCGGACGGTTGCGCCACCCATATAATGTTATGAGTACTGTATTATATGTTTATTATTAATTTGACATGTACATATAAAGCGTTGCAAGTTAATTCAAACTTTGGTATGTAATTATGTTTCTATATAATTTCTCACTGGCCACAGAAAATAATGCACATGCGACTACAGTAATTTCGATCACTCGATAGTGACAAGTTCACATTTGTGAACATATGTACATATATTGAGGTCAGTACAGATTAAAGATACAAATTGGCTGCCGAAGACTTTTATCAATGATAGTCCTCGAATGCAATTTCAACATACGATGTAAAGAATAATCGAACAAAGCACAAAAGATATCGAGTTACAACTTCGCTCCGGCTGACCAATTAGACACCACAATTTTGCTACTAAGTTAGAATCACAAAATTGATGGCGTTTATTGGAGGATAAAATTTGTTTACTATGTACATCCAGTGACATTAAATTTTTTTTTTACATTTTTTCAGCCCAGCATCGTGTCCGAAGTGGCGAAGTGATTTGATCTTCGATTTGGTATTTCAGGTTTCATTCCCAAATTTACTAACTTTCATGATTTCCGGCTAAACCCCTTTCGAGTCGTTGACAAAGAGTATACTTATCAAAAAAAAAAGGTTCTTGAACTTCGCCATACGAATTTGGCATACAATTTTAGGACCAAAGCACTTTAAATATCATGCACAACAGGAGTGGTAACTGTAGGTCGAAACTCAAGTTCACCTCAGAAAAATTATTTCAAATACGTTGTGACTTTATAACTCAAGAATGATAAAGCCGTATTCGATAAAATTTTAAGGGTTTGTTCGTATAGTCGTGGTGAAGGTTTATCTAAAGTCTTGTACGAAATTGGTCGAGGCGTTCGTGAGTTATGACTTTTTATGTCAACGTACGATTTTGTCAATATAAAAAAAAACAGTTATATCCAATATATATACAGCTAATACCAATATCCTTTGCTATCCATTGTATACGTAGCATGTATTTAAGCTCAAGGACAAACGTTTCAAGTGTTTCAAGTACATTTGGAGGAACTGTGCTTTTCTCACGGACAATTACACTGGACCGCCCTAAGTCAAATTTGTACGGGATACCATGATATGTTCAAGATAGAGGGAGTTTGACTTAAATAGGTGCTTTTTGCATGGAAAATTGAGGCAATTGCTTGTAAAATATCCAGTTAGAGAGAAACGCGATTTAGGAAAAGCCCACTGTATACGTAGGAGGACCAACAAATTCCAGAGTAAGAAGACCAACAAATTCATTTATTCATGCACCACACAATCAAACAAAAAATGTTGTATTCATTTAGTTTTATTTCTTCATTTTGCAAAGTAAAAAAAAAGAAATGAATTCGATTCAATGTTTATATATATGCGTAAAGAAGCATGACGCAGTCCGCTAGTTATTATTATAAATACGACATCCCTAAAGGTCAACTGGACGTTCGACATAAGCTGTTTCACAAACAATGTGGAAAATGTATATTTCGTCAAAAGAGCTTATTTGTTTACATTTATTTGTTTATACATACAATTTCATTCATCTTTGGCGGCAGTGCACTTAGGGCTTGCTTTTACAACAAGTAGTCGTGTGCACGCTATTGTTCTCCCACACGTCGAGGGCATCACCCACTAGAGAATGCATAGGCCATTATGCGAAGGGTGGTCGCACAACCCTACCCTCTTTGAAGGTCTCAGGATCGTTGATTCCTTCCCCACTCAAAACCTTCTAACCCTTATTTGAAAGCACGTTATATTGCAAGTCACTGGCAATTCTCTAAGAGTTGCTCAAAGCACAATGAAAATTCAACAAAATTGTATGCCCACAAATGGCATTGTACATATTTTATTCCGTATTATTAATTCTTAGATTTGTAGCTGCGCCTTTGTCAATATGCGTTTGAGGTGACATCCAATCTGCTGCTTGAAGTCAGAGCCAGAGTCAGAAGTTGTTTGAACAAATCAAACTATCAACAGCCATATAAGCTGGGCTGAAATTCTTCAATTAAATATTGAAATATTCTCGATTTTGATGCACACAACCTCTTAATTTTGATCAGAACTGTTCCTGCACTATGCTTGAACAACCGAATGCTCTTGACAAAGCGGATAGTTTGTTTAGGCTTCATCAAAGTAAATGCAATGGATGTTTGTACATTATATCAACAAGAAAGTGTCTATTTTGCTGAAAGTAAATTGCTTCAAGGTATACTTACAGGATTCCCGATCCCCATTCCTCTGCCCACAAAAAAGACTGATATGTACATAGTTCAATCTTGCAACTTAAACAGACGCCATAGCAAATATAAGGTCTGCCTAAATATCAACGCAAAGTACAGAAAATAAACATTTCCTATAGAAGTTTCAAGGCAGTGCACGGGCTTATGTTATGCAATCACAACAAAAAATGTGGAGTACGTCAAAATTTAATAGAACGACGCAACATCAAATGGGGTAGTACTGGAGATGAAACCATAAGCTTGAATGTAAATGGAAATAAATAAAAACAAACCAACAGGAAAACGAAACGCGGGATGTGTCCATGAACGAATTCAGAATCATTTAGAGGTAGTGGCAGTAGCAGTTCCCTGTACATTACAATCATCCAAAGTGTTGTAAAAGCTTCCTTTGCCATCCTATAAATCTGTTTCCACGTGCATACACGAATGTATATGGATCCGCACAGCAAAAAGAGACCAGGCCATAAAAACAGCAAAACCATCAAGAGTCCTTTCCTTTCTGTGCTGCTGGGGTTATCTTCAGTGGAAAACAACGGAGCGACTGGTATATACTTACACCTCAAGGAATCTACATAAGGATTCAAGTACAATATGGCCCGATTACCACCTGTTTATGCTGGTGTCCCATGCAAATGATTTAACCCCGTCGCCTGTTTTGACAAAATAAAGCGCTTACTTTGCAGCTAGACCCCCTTAGTCGTAAAAATGCTTTTGTGCAATCACTTCGTAGACCGACGACATGAATAAAATAAAAGAACCTATGTTTTAAGGGGAATTTTTTCACAAAGAAAGCGAAACGCGTCCACCAGTGTTCGCAAGAACATTTAAGGCACTGTACACAATAGGCACACAGGTTGTCTGTGTTTACCTTCCGGTTTTAACGTACACATGCCTCTAGCAAAGTTTGCAGTAGCCTTCATTTTGTACGAGCATCACTTTCCTTTCATCACCGCATAGCTCCGCTGGCTGCAACCTCACTTGCAGGATCTCCTTCAAATGAAATTTCCATGTATGCAAATTTAAAAGAAGTTATTTAAGCAAACTATTCTTAGAATGCTATCGCCTTTCTCTTCTTATCCCTGCCGTCTCAATTCATGAGCGATATGACCAAATTTTCCTTGCAGATGGTATTTGCAATGTACAGAGATTAAAAAAGTATTTGTTGGGTGGTGCCCAACAGAAACACTCCACCCGGCCAATGTAGATTAGCTTGGATGAGTTTTTTTTTTCAGTTTGACCTAAATTCACGCGATGAAAGAAGAGTATACTAGTATTTACCTTTCACCAATTACTTTTTTTTTCATTTTTTCACTTTTGTGGAAGCTGCAAGAGCGGACGGAGGGGAATGGTGAATGTATGTTTACAGCCGGGAACTGTGCAGTGGCTGTGCATCTACCGGTTCCTGTTCGATAATGGCAAAAGTTTTGTTCCCAGTTTCCGTTTTAAAAGTCGGTTGATGAATAGCATCCGCTCTGCTATTTCGTAGAACTCGGTAATGTATTGTCATCCGGTAACAGAATATGTGAGCCCTAATTATGTCTGCAAACGACCTGATTTATTTGTTGGCATTGAGTGTACCTATAAATTCATTGCTATAGGATTTTTAGTGCTGCATAGTTGCTGCTGACCGAAGTCAGTTGTTACAAAAAGGAAATCGAGTAAAAATACTTCGATAAATGTCGGTTCTTATTTCGAACGTGTTGACACAGTAACCAGAAATGGTTTTCGTTCCAAGGGACATCTTGTCTCATTGAACATTATGTCAATATTAAGCCTTCTTCGAGTTCGACTTATATAATCTCCATATTCTTACATAAACCGGAAACTCATATGGACGAAGTTGACGAAGTTAAAAGACAAAACCTGCATAACTAAATTAAACAAAAAACTTGAGGTTTACCAGGTTGCATAGCTTTATTGCCAAATAGGACACTTGTGTGCACTCTGTTGGAACAATCCCTTCTATACTATTGTAGGATATTTTTCATTGAAAGAATTGAGTAACCAAAAGCTTAAGCATTGATAGAGGTTATGGTTTCTCTTGTTTGTGTATACGGAATCATCTCTACTAACACATAGCTTGACTTGCATATGATCACATGCAATTCTCGTGCCGAGCATGTTATCGCACTGATGTTAATTATAGAAGTTGCAATAGAAAGCAGGAACAAATGTACTTTCAACAACATCCACTTAATTTTCACTTTGTTAGCACAACAATTTAAAATTAAAGCCAATTTTATCAATAAATTATGTGAGAGCGTACAACTGGAAGATATGTTTTTATTTTGTTTCCGGCTGCAACCACGTGGTGATCTTTAACCTCAGCAAACGGTCAGCGCTTCCTGTTTTGCTTTTTATTGTAATTTAAGTGGCTTGTGGTTTGTGTATGTTCCTCCTACGTACTTATTTGAACTTTAAAATCGACGGATTAAAAAGAAACGTGAAAATACATTCTTAACGCATAAGTATAAAATATCTATATTGAATTTTTAAACGTATTAGTTTTTTTTACTTAATTAAGCTTGTTGTAGCTGGTCTTTTCGTAAGTGCATGATTAAATAATTCTTAACTAATGTATAAACGAATTATCAGAAGTGACAATTTTTCAGTAATTTGCAAAATTTTGCCAATGTTTCCGAATTTAATTTTCGAGAAAAGTCTCAACAAAAGTTAGCTTAAATATCCTAATTAACGATAATATTATATAACTATCCAAACCAAGCTAACTGACGTCCCCCTCGACTTGTGCGCGCCACTTTGTAATTGGGCATCCTCATACCTATATATAAGCCTGTAGCTGTATAGCAGTTCATGGTTGAATTGTCTTCTCTAAATGTCATCAACGCAAACAGGACAACCAAAGATCGCGCTCAGAGCTTTTTTCTCGAAAATCTCTTCTCTAGCCTGTAGAGCAGGACGGGAAGGTCAAGCTTTTGTAAAGAGTTAACTTAGACAAAAACAGCGTTTGACAAAGTAATTCTTTGTTTGATTTCAGCTATTTTTACACATCACTTACGGTATTTGCATTCATCCATCAGATGCATTTGCTTTCAACCTGCAATGCCTGCAGTCGAATATTTTTTAATAGGGGAAATCGAATGTAAGATATCCTCGATTGCCAAAGTAAATCGCTGAACTTTTGACTGATAGCTAACAATTGATATTCAATAAATTAAAATAAAAGAATAAATAAACAGGTGGACAAGATAAATAAACAGAAAAAAAATTTCTGTTATAAGTAAATTTTCATTAAAATTTTTAGCAATTGTAGTATTTTTTAAAAAAAAAGTCACGCTTTCAAATTTCAAATTTCAAATCCTTTCCTTACACAAATTACTGATCCACTCCTAATTGCCTACATCTTGCTACAAAACCAGACTTGCAAGAGTCCATTTTCTCTCCCTCCGTATCGGTATCTCATTGAAAGTCAACCTAACATAATATGGAACTCTAAAATTGTTCCTGATATGCCTTCCACCACATAAGATAGAAGCTCGTCATATGTACACTCCCCTTCCTTAAAATTGTCCGGTTTCCATGTTCCCATATTTTTTTTCCAATTTGAATTTATTCGATGCTGTCCCGTAAATTGGTGTAGAGCTCTTGACGAACACTGACGATGACAGATCGCCTAGGAATTATGCTAACTAACTTTCATGCAATTCATTTTTAAGCCCTGAATCATGCCCATCCGTAAATATTACGATCTTGAAGACACGATGGATTAACATGCTGAGAAGATGATGACATCCATCAAATGAAAAAAATGTAAACAACTATTTATCACACTTCACAAGAAGTATGTCCAGTTTTGAGCACCTTTTATGACTTTCACTTCCTCCACATAACGGATTATTCCCATGTATAAATCAATTCGATCACCAACTATAGACATTATCATAAAATCCCAATAAATTAACTACCGCCAGCTGAATATATTCCTCAAAGGAGAAAGCATGAATGACAGACCCTCCGGACTGTAAGTGTGAACATTCCAATTGATAGTCGTGATATGATTAAAATACCTTAATGGTGACAACTGTTATGCGATGTCGCTGTCACCCTGCAATGCGGCCGCCCAACGCCCAGGCACAATCAGTCAGAGGCCAAACGGCATATGTACTAGGTACCTACATTAGCATACATAATCCATTACAAGTCCAAGACCTTTCCGTATATGAATTCATGTGTATATTAGTATTCCCGCTGTATACTCGTAAATGCACAAATTCGATTTAATGATTCAATAAACGCTAGGTGATGCTTCTGTTTACGCGTCCCTGCAGTGCTGGCCAAGTATTCGAATGCATGCGTTCGAATCATTTAATTTACGACCACCCGCTCTTCACACTACAGAACACCGAAACCGAAAAATTTATTTAAAGGGCCCGTCCCAAATTGCCCCAGCAAGCTGGAAAGCTGCTTCTGAACGGAACGTGGAACGTGCGATGACACTCGTTCTCACAAGAGGAAAGGTTAAATGAGCGTTCTGTTTCACAGGCATACCGAATTAGTTATGCTGGTCATTTGATCTTTTCTCGGATGAACATGTAAACGAAATGTCAAAAAGGCGCCCATCAATAACGCGTCAACATTGACGGAAGGAGTGAAGTGCTGTTGAATTTGATTTCCTTGATTGAATTTGACACTGCCGATGGTTGATCAGAGACCGATTGACAAACTGCCAGGCTGCAAAACTTTCCATTCAATTTGTGGTCGCACTCTTAATTGTATGTATGATGTGGGTAATCCACTTAAAAGCCAAACATTTTTTGTAATCAGCTTTGCTGAGTAGAATTGCGTTCTATTTTTAAGGAAGATTTATTTTTTGTTTGCTTACGAAGCACACGTATGAATGTGTCTGTGTTTACTTTTAAAGGGAGTGAAAAGCTATAACACTACCTTTGAAAAAATAATGTTTTTTTCTTCTCTACACTGAGTTGCATTATTAGGCTGCAACAATACTGCAGAGATGAGATGAGAAATCGGATTATGTACGCATGTACATGCATTTCTGTTCACGATATGCACACAAGAGCAATCAGTGCACTCGCAGTAACAAAACAACGGTTTGTTTATTTGTTATGACTCGACTGGACTGGTACAAGAGCTAAAAATACGTACAATTTCACTTTCATCTGGTCGCTGGAGGGTTTCAGTGTCGTTGTCTAAAAGCATATTCAATTGCGACAGTCGATGGCGAACGCGATATTGTGATCGCCAAGGTACAGCGGTACGATCAGTGTGATGGACGAAAAATACATCAATTTGCAGTGTGAATGGGTTGAATAAATATTTGCCGATCTCAACTTCGGAGTGAGTTCAATGGCGTCCATTAAGTGCATTCTAATGAGCAAATGAAGTGATATTTGTTCTTCATCTCATTTTCAGAAGCTATTCGTACTTGTTGAAGAGCTTCAAGAGTAATCGTTATTTTGTTGCTGTAAGTGATCTTCAAGTTCTATGCTCAAGCAAATATGAGTTATTCAACGCCAGGCATTGAACACTTTTTTACTCAATGCTAATGCATATCAGCTCGTCTCTATAATCTCTTATGAATGGACTGGTGTGCAAATTAACTGAAACTTGTTCTTAAATAATTGCATGCGCGACTCTCTGTTTATACAGTTTTTATAAATGTAATTATATAATATGTGGCGCTACAGTCGGATGTGAACCTTGACCTCTACAGCTACCGCTGTGCCTACAGTTTAATGGCGATTCCGAACGGTGATGTGAGGTTTTTCTAAATAGGCGTACTCTCTGATTATTATTAGTAGTGACTCGAGACTTGAGAGGAGGAAGAGATATGGAAAGTATTTCGTGCCATGCATCCAATACAGAAATGATGAATGAAATCTATTGTGTATTTATTGTAAGTTCTCGAGTGCAGTTTTAATGATTGTGGTTTAATTGAACAGCTTAGACCATTTGTAAAAAATTTTTTTAATTTAAATGTTTCATTCTGCTTCTATCAAAGGGTTTTTTTTTGCAAGTCGACCATCAATTAAACTCGTATATTTCAACCGAATTGGTTACCCGCGACCACATCCAAGCATCCCGACCTATTTCATCAGTTATTTTCGAATACCTTGCCAATATTTTCAACGAAACAATAAACTCCCATCGATATACAGATTTACCAAACAGAGTATGAGTTTTCTAGACCCAACATGATCACAAACAGTTTTCTAACTGATTTCAAGGTTCAAAGCCTCGACGAATTATTCTGCGTGACACAAGTTCAATTCTATTCACCTCATTTTTTTCCCCCCACTCAACTCCGCCACCGCACAAAGCACCATACACTCAAAACTATTTCTGCACTGGTGTTTCCGTTCAATAGAGTCTGTCTGAACTGCGGTAACCATGGCCTCTGTAACCTTTTTGTCTAATTTATTACTGAATACTTCTCCAGCCGACGATGTCATTCCGAAATTGCAACTATGCAGAAACTTCTCTCCTACAACAGCGAACAAACAAATAAACAAAAAAAAAAAAAAAAAAAACAAAAAACAAAACTAACTGCAGGCACATAGCAAGAGCCAGAGTGTGACCCAAGCTCCTTCACACTGGCACAGTAGTAGCAGCGGTATCTGGTTATTTACGTTTTCATTTTTCACTTTAAGTCTGAGTGGCAATAGGCCGTGTTGGCGGTGGAGGCGGTGACGGTGGCGGAACATTGTTACCAATTAGCACTTGAATTTTCCAAGTGAAAACAATTCAATTGAACACAGAATTTGAGTTTTGATGCACGAGTAATTAGTATTCCTGCGTGATTCCGCATTTTTTTTCGGGGGTCTCCTTTTTGAGTTAAAACGGAACGTATCCCCTTCGTTACAATGTGATAAATATCGCACATTCACTGCTTTCGAATTTCGTCGGTTAGTAGGCCACCAAGACCATGCACATATGCACGTGTGTAAATAACCATAGATAGTCACAAATTAGTGTAATTGATCGTAATGAATTCTTTTTTATCAATGAGCATAACTGAGATGATTTTAGTGTAGCCGCTTGTTTTTTAATGAAGTTAGTATCGACTGGTGACTGTGAAAGTTTGAACTAGCCAGACTGCTATACCGTTATTCTGAAGGTGACCTGGAATAAGACTGATTGGTCATAATTAGATTCTCTTCAACTCGTTTTGAAAGAAGTTACAAATTGAATGTAATTGACTGGTGAATGAAACATTCCAAAGATTCCAGTCTTCGTTATTCTTCGAAATTGTTCGTTTTGGATACGTTTTGGATAAATTTGTAAGATTGGCAGTCACGAATATCAATCAGACGGACATTCTGTGCAGTCAAGGGAGCTTATGCCAATGTTGTGCAACTGTACACATGCAATAGCTTAACCCTGGAATACTAAACTTTTTTTTGCAAATTTTGGTAAAAAATACTTTGCAATATCCCAAAGGACTTCCTAAGGATTTTTGTCTCAAGAGTAAACTAAAATATAATTATATTTTTCCAAAATTTGAAGAAAAAAAATGAATTTGTTGTTGCTGCTAATTCGCGGAATTTTAAAAGGCTGAGGTCAAGTATACTTTCCTGGGATAAAATCTATTCAAAAATTGCAATCAATGGTGATCAGCCCTTTTCGTTCCGGACATACTGGTTGTTAAAATGTCCACAAAGTATTGTCATTATTGTGAAGATATATTTGCCACATGGAATAAGAAAAATTATCATATCGCAAAAATTTCACCTACAACTTCCAATAAATCGCTGACGGGAATTGTAAACAACGGAAATGCTACGAGGTGGCTAGAAGGAATTTGCCTTTTCATATAGATAAAATGAGTCATACAATTTATATCGAATAGGTATATACTACAAATTGTCCGAATTGTTGCCACCGGGAAATTGTTAAAAAGAAAAAAAAAATAACAGTTTTGTTCTAAAAAGACGTAGGATATTTATATTTAGCCCAACCTACGCGCTCTTTATGAACTGTCAATGTCAAAAATACAGCTACAGATTACATTATTATCGAGATCTTGGTAAATAGGCTACGTTTGGAAATTACAAAAAAAGCACCGATTTTCGGATTTACAGCTTTAAAAGCTTTTACTCCGATAATATACTCTGGGTAGAAAATTTCGAGTTAACATAAACACCCCAATTACGAAAGTCGTTAAACGCCTTGTCAACGCCATGGCTCTATGATGTGTCGAGATATTATGATTTTCATGACATCTGGCGATAAGCTCATGTAAACGTATTTTTTGTGTGACACTTGTCGTGTATCGGTATTCTGATAGTTCAAAAACAAGCGTCAAGTAAAACGAAAAAAGCAGGCGAATTCAATTTTGGAAAATCACTCCAATTTCGAAAGTGAGTGAGTTTTCTTTGTGTATTAACTGGAATGATGTAAAAATGTGTTTTGAATTAATTTTTATTTCATAAGGACTTTTACTGATGAAGGAACACAAGAGCTTGTTGCTTGTTGTGTTTATCAAATGAAATGTATTTTGATCTAATACTTCTTACTGATGAATCCCTAATATGAAATTCTTGATCGTCGTCCTCATCGACCAAATTTTATCCTGATATACACCCTTGTGATAATAAGAAGGCTTCCAATGTGGACCTGAGCCTAACTTTTACAGCTACCACTCGTGTTGTGCGTGATATTATTCTCCCACAAGTTGTCCCTTAAGCTTAATGCTGCATCTGAAGGGCAAAGTTCTAGAAGCTTTTTCAACGAATCAAAATTGGTGCAGCAGTGAATTGTGAAAGCTGCTCCTGTCGGGTATTGAATCCATAACTCTCAAGGTAGAAATCGACGTACCTATACACTACGGCGGCCAAGTAAGATATTACTAATGCTTTGTGAGAATGTGTAAAAAAGAGTCTTCTACCTCATCAGTCGTACATGAAAACATTACAGAATAGGAGTCACTCACGCAGTTTGTTCATTCAATTGAAACTATGACATCCTCTTCAGGAGTGATAAACATCAATATTTTCTACCTGAATCATCCAGCTCGCACCCACAAAAATAATTTTTATAAATGAATCATCAAAATGTATTCTGTGTTCAATCGTAATTTCAAATTTCCAATAATTTTGTGCGGCACAGTCACACGTTTGCACAACCGGCGGACAATGATTAAGTTGTACTCAATGTCTGAAGACACGTAGACCCGCTAGAAATAGGATTAGACAAAGCTATGCAATCCATTACAGTGCAAGGCAACTTCATCAATAATCGTATTCAACCTCACCACTCATGACTGCTTTCGATGCAGTCTTGCTAGCGTGAAGTCCACAATAGGCGACAGGTGGGAGAAGCTATGTCATTAATATTATAAGTATGTGCACATTTTTCGCGGGGGAGTTTTTTTTAAAAGTATACTGCTATATGATGTCTTTTACAGTGCTTGGAGGAGTTTGCCTGAGACGGATTTTTTTGTGCGCTTGCCTTGGTGGGTTTTTTTAGGTCATCGGTTTAAACAATTTACGGGAATGGTAGCCAATGCATTTGGAATGACAAACTGTTACTTAAGAAGCTGTTGTCATTGCTGTTTAAAAATGGAAATGAAGTTTTCTTCTTCAATTAAGGGTACCTTTATGACTGGAATATTGATTAGTGTGTAATTTTGTCTGTGACATGAGACAAACTTTTGAAAAGTGCTTGAACACTGTATACATAAAATAATAATGAAGAGGTCTACTATAAGGACATTACAACGTTGACTTTACGAAGTCTAAATAATTCATTTATTGGATGGAAAGTGTAGCCACTCTATAATATTTCAGCTGCTTGGTCAACTCTGGGGTATGACATCTTTTTGGAACGAGATGTGATGACCTCCCTTTCCCCCATTCTTTCATCTGACAGCATTTTTATAATATGTTTCGTCCCGTGTCAGTGAATACGTGTGAGCTCTGGAAAAAAATCTGGCAAAGAGCCCATTCCCCAAGGAAGTACTGGGGTGAATTAGATATTAATATTTTGTTTATTATATTTTTTTTTTAGTTTCAGTTTTTATCACAGTAAGGAGAGGTATACGAACGAAGAAAGTTTTTGTTCATGAAGTAGGGTCAGTAAGCTCTGAGATAATTTGAAGTACCTATAGAAAACCTCCATAAGTCGAAAAGTCACGCGAACAAGCTATGGAGAAAACAGACCACACTTAAGTACTCAGTTTATAATTAGAACAATATTTAAAAACAGTTTGGGAAACAGTTTCATCGCGTACTTCATAAATGATTATTCATTTAAAAATAATGACAATTGTTGAAAATGAAAGAACTCGTCTCAAGATCGGCAGATCCTCCCGTTAACATAATCTGTAGACGATGCTGTAAATCTCGCCCACAATTCATGCACACTCTCTTTTTTGGTAATAAACTGTCGCGAAGTAAAGTACTTGTTTTTTACTTCTCCCCCACATAATATACTTCGAGGTATACCAAATTTCTTGGCAACTTAAGACTTTTTTGAGTCTTATTCGATTTCGTCAATTTCTTCTTCTTCTTAAGGCGTTACATCCTTGGGCAGGATTTAGCCTTCTGCACGACGTGCCTCCATTTTGCTCTTTCTATAGTAGTTTTCGTATGTTCGTATTCACACCATCTATCCATCTAATCTTTGGTCTACCCCTTGCTCTTACACTTTCAGGCTTGCTTTTGAATGTTCTTTATTGTTTTCTTGAGTCATCCCTCCTCATTTAATGTACAAGCCATCTGATTCTTCGTGCTTTGGCGAACCGCACTATATTTTCTTGTATAAAGACTGCGTTAAATTGCTCGTTCGTAGCCATAGCATGTATATTTGCAAAACTTTCATATTCGATTTCGTCGATAATCAGAATTATTTTCTTATATACTTTTTTTTAGATGTTTCATTTCATTTCATTTTCCTTTCATTTAATTATTATTAATTTCTATCGCTGTACTTGAAGAATCATATGTTCATTTACTTGAAATATAAAATATTATCGTGTGTGACATGATTGAAATTAGTGATCTCAAATTACTTCAATTATAATTTAAGAGTGTAGATGTGTGATTTTAAAATTTAATTTTATTAGAATATACTTGCGTAGAGAAAGAGTTAAAACTGAAGTTAGCAGGAATTATTTCAGTTCAAGCGGGAGAAATACGAGAAACAAGCGTTACCAAATTGTCTGTACTTGGGCTTAGACCGTACCTGTGAAGATAGGTGATTCCATAAATGAACAGCATGAATGAAAAAGTTCCTTTGTGACATTAGACAAGTATGATTGGAGAGTTTCAAGGTATTACTACGACTTGATCGCCAGAAGGTGGTGTTTTCATATAAATATTTGGCTAAGTCTTGTAAATAATTTTGAAGAGTAATATGCACGAACCTGCACGGAGCATAAAAATGCGTCCAATTCGCATCCTAGGAGAATGCGACGTTGTTCCGAGACATGATCAAATCTGCGAAGGTAAAAAAACACACCATGCAGCCGCGTTGGTTGCTTTTGTTAATTTTAGGGAGGAAGAAGTATCATGGTCAGCGAACAACTCAGATCCATATGTCGAGATTGGCGCTATGAGTGCTCTGGCAAGTTTTAATTATACGTTCACAGGGATAGCCTCTTAGGGGTATATATTTATAATTATTATATTATTATAGTTAGTTATATTGGAAAATACCATTGTATGTATTGAATTGTTGCAGAACCTGTAATGAGTAGAAACATTTTGAAAAGCAATCCGTTTATGTTTTTAAATTTGTTAAAAATGTTGTTTTGTTTCGACCTTTAAGTTTCTGTTAACACACAAATTCCCGCGATGACGTTACGCAGCGCTTCAATATAACTGTCCAGAACGCAGTATTATCCTTATACTTCATGTCATGATTCTACGACGGTCGATAACATCTTATGGAGTGTAAGATTTAAGTCTTGCTCCTAAGTTCTAGAAAATATATTAAAAAATTCAAGTTATAGACGTTCAACTCACAGAGGCTTAAGATCAGTTTTCAAAATTCGTTTAAAGAGACTATAAAACTGATTTGAGAGTCTTGTGTTTTTACTGCTCAATGCCGCTATGGACTAGGGAGAAATATGACCGAAGTTCTCTTTCTTTCTCTTTACTCCTTTATCTCTGCTGATGACAATCAACGTCGATAATTTTCATCAATGAAAAAATGTGACCACGTCACACTGGAACATTCCACTATATAAATTATAATTTATACACGCATGCACAATCTGTCTGTTGGCATAATTATTAAGGCGGTTAATCGGAGTAAGTTTAGAAAAACAGAGTGTTCTTTTGTAAAACTGATGTGACAACTCCAAAACATTGAGTAGTCTTTCCAACAAAACGTGTTTTAATTTAATTTTACAGAAATCATCATCGCACGAATTACCCAATAAGAACTTAATTTTCCTAAAGGGTGATATTGACAGCAGAAACAAAGTAGATTGCCTCAAGTTATTCACGAAATCTTGTAAATGGAATTCTCTGGTTGGTCCATTCGGTCCGAGAAAACGATATCAAATACCCTGTCAAAAAATTGTGAGGGGCAAGTGAAGTAGAAGTCAGCTATATCTCTTGAACTTCATTTCAGATTGAAACGCTGCTCTAAATTCCCAAATGTTCATCAGTCTTTCACATTTGAAAATTAGTCATGCCAACCGTTGTGTCTCAAAGCGTTGCATCTGTACTTCTAAATGTCACCAACTGCTTATGTGAAGCAATAAATCAATATCTCAGCGCAGCCGATGTATGTCGGAGCGGACTTTGATCTATTGTGTCGTGTGTGCTGGTTGGTGTCAGCACTTTGAATGAGACAAATAAGCCCATTTATAGGTCAATATGGTGGTTCGTTGCAAGAGATTTTAGGGCAAACGACAATTTTACAAAATTGTCCGTATGGTGATGAAATTTCAAATGATATCTGTCAATAGCTACAAACTGATCTAAAAGAGACTTAAACTAGTATGAAGTGTTTTTCCAGATGACTCATAATTGCATATGCATATTACTCTACGTATCAAGTATGTATCACAATAATTCCTCAAAGTTGAAGTTAAATAAACGCAAGTGAATAGTGAAAATTATACGATAATGACTCTTTGCCATTGCAGAGATCGCAATAGTTAATGACCCTCCAAAGCCATTCCAATCCGTGAAATTGTTGAACGGATGACTTCCTTTTTAACGATTACCGGGGCTTAATTAAGAATTCCAATCCACTTCATCCTGTGTCGGCTGTGTGTGATTGAATGGGAAGCATACGAGTAACCTGTGGATACATTTATGTTTGAGTGGAGATCGCTGTAGTATAGGCAACCACAACAATTGATGTGGCCGCAGATACACGCATTTGCATACAGAATGGATTTCTTTGTGAATTTATCGGTTCGGCCAGTGCGGTCTTGTAAGTCTTTGAATTCTCGTAGATACAATTAGCCACAATTAGAAATCAATAAAATGAATGGTGTGCTGTGACCAACTGCTTGGAATCCGGAACAGTTTACATGCCGTTAAGCAAACAAACACGATAGAGGGATTGTGTCAGACTTGCAGTAGCGCTGAGCATAGCTTACGGAATGACTCAGTTAAACTGCATCGGCCTCTGGTCATGTATTATGGAAATAAACATCATCGGACTCATCGCGTATGCAACCGTCTGCATAAATAATTTGCACAAGTGCTTTCTGAGAGACGTCCCCAGTGCTATTGTACAGATACGTTCAAGCATATAGTGCTGGAGATGATGTTGATTAACTTCGAGATGAGCGAGCTCCGATTGTCTTCAGAGCAACCACCGAAAATACGTTCTTGTCAATTTAAAATTCAACGAGTGCTACTGCTCCCGCTGCGCGATAGTGGCGCAGGCAAATTGTTCATGACAGGAATGGCCTCATAGAATGCAGCCACTTGCAAGGCAGTGAAAACGAATTAAAATGCATAATTTCTGCTCGTAGGAGCATGCGATTGAGTCACCAGAACGAGGCGGGCGGCATAAATTCCCGGAAAGATTTGATTTTCCACTACTCTCGTGTTCTTATTTGAGTGCACAAGGATCTTAAAATGTGGCGTGGGTTTCTTAAATGACAAGCATTTTCAGCCACAAGTAAAAGTTTGAAGTTTTTGCTTTCAATTGTTCGAGTGAGTCAAACTTTAGTGTACCGTCAATTAAGTGTGTAAATTTTCTTGTGCTGTGAATCACTTCCGACCCGACGAGCAACCTTAGCCTCTCAGTCAGTGAAAGGACTGTTCAAACGAAACAGACATGGCAGCGCTACAAATAAGAGAAGAATATTAATACTTGAGAAAGTTCCCTCATACCTTATGAGGACATAAAATTTCAGCGATTTGCTGCGAGTTTGCAGTACCACTCACAGAGAAATCAGAAACCAGTACCAAGCAGAGCAATATTGCTTGTGAGATAGCAACGCTTCATGTGTATTCATCTGAAGACAAGTACAATTGATTAGGAATTCATGGGATATCTATAGTAACAATCAGAGAAAGTCACCGGGAATTTGTGAAGCACTTGTTCATCTCAAAATCTGCTGAGATGAGATGTGTGCTATCGATAAAGTCGATCCTCTTCACAATCTTTCCATAATTACTCAATCATTTGACAACTGAAAAGCAAAAGACAGTTCTTTCGTGGCCATCCATCAATTTCTTACCTGAGTAAATTAATGCATACAGCAGGTTGAGCAACGAATTGAGTTTTTAAGAATTCACCTTTTTCGTTCAGTTCAATCGTTCCAGTTCAATGATTCCTTTTTGGGAGAGGACTTATTAAATGAAATGAGATGTGCATCGTTTTTCGTTAGCAATGCATCCAACCTGTTATATTTCGGCTTGTGCATTACAAATGATTGGTTGCTTATCAAGTTATCTGTAACCAAATTGGATGTGAAAAGTATTTGACTAAAGTCAAGTTGTTGAATTGCGAATCAATCGTTTTCTTCAAAGAAATGTGTGGTACTCGATTTGTGTGCTACTAGTATTATGAATTAGAAAGAGCATTGATGTTTATCGAGCTTAAGCGCCTAAGGAGCTGCTCGTATTTCGATATATATATTGACGACTAGAAGGCGCATTTTGTTAAGGGCCTGTACTTGGTTAGTGGGGTCCCCGGTTCGAATCCTAGTGAAAACAAAGTTAATAAGCTTTTACGCTGTTTTATGAGATAGGTCAAGAAAGGAAATTGTTCGATACACAATCTTTTTTACATGCTGTTCCTCAGGGATCTACATTTGGTAATTTACTATTCTGTGTGTACATTATTGTTGGTCATGTTCAACTCTATTTATCACAATCGTTCGAAATAGTCAATATTCTAAACTGTTGCCTTAATATTGACCTTTGAATGAATGGGCCTTAAGAAATGGGCTTCTGTTTAATTCTTCTAAGTGCCAGGGGGTTAATGTCACTAACAGGTATTTCGAGTTTCAACTTATTTCTGATATCTTGGTTTCCGGTAGAAAACTTTGGTTGTACAAATGTTGTAATTGGTCCCGCCTATGCCTGTTTGCAAAAACGATGGATGTGTGCTAATTTAACTTCTCTTGAGACACGTCGAAGGCTTGTTGAAGCACTTAAAATACCTATCATCTCTTACCTACACCGACTCATCGACTCGTTCTCTTTCCCTTCCTTTTCAAAATTTTCAAATCCGATATGCTCCCAGGTTGGTTGGATTTAGTGGCTACCCGATTTGACTCAATCTGGGTATAAGTAGCGCAATTGTGCGTCATTTTGATACTTCATGATTTCTATTGAGGAGTCATTAGTCCTTCTTTTAAGGTACGATGCCATGAAAAAAGAAAAATTAACTTGGATGACCTAGTCCACCTTCTATTAGCAAGGACAGTAAGTGTTGGTAGATGATGTATTTGTGGTGGTTTCAGTGGGGGCGTTGCCGGAAGCTCCTTGCTTAGCCATAGATATGAGAAAATGTATCCATTTTCTAACCAATATATTGGGTGTTCACTGCAACAGTACCTTAATATACGAAATTGTATTTTCCTGCACAAGCTTATAATAACTAAAATGCCAAATACAAAATTAAAATAATTTTTTTCCTTAATATATATAATCCTTCCTTAAATTCCCAAAATTTAAAAATCAGGTCCAGTACCATTTACCGTTGGCATCAAATTAACGGTACTATCACTGAAGTTTTTTTGTGGTAGTAGATTGCCTGTGGGTATCACAATAACCTGGTTTAGGTTAGGTTAGGTTAAAGTAGTTCCTCAAGCCAGTTAGTGATTTAAATAAAGCGAAGAACATGGCTGACACTAATGTAGTCTAAGTGTACTGTAGCAGCTTCTCTTGGTAGATATATGTTTGGGATATATTTTATCCTGTTCCCCCACAATATAAAGTTGGATTTTGTAGGAGTCTTCCGGATCAATAATAAAGCAACAAGTTATAATTTTTTGGAGTTCTTGATACCCGCATACCAGGAAATCCCCCTGAGTACCCTCATTATCGGGTACCAAATTACCGGGTACCCGCTTATCTATGGGTACTCGCAATATTTCGGGACCAGTCAATTTAGAAACAATTAATTTGTTACTTACAATGAATTCAAATAAAATTCGTACTCAATGCATGCAAAATAATGACATTATTACTTTTATTACTTTTGGGGTCATCCATGAACGACTTTTGTACTTTACCACTGTTTTCCCTCTCTTCGCTGTGGTCTAATACTCACTAGTGAAGTTATGTACTTTATTAATTTCTGTATTGAGTTAGAATATACGCAGTTACCCGATAGCCAACAATATCGGCAACTTGGGTATTACCGGAATAACTCGAATAAGCAGGTGAATCGGGTATTTCCCAGGTACTTATAATTATTTACTTCAGTTTAATTATACAAATTCACTCTCTATCACAATTAGTTGCTTAAGACGCATGTTATATCAGTCTCATCCAACTGAAAAAAGCCTCGTCTTTCTCTAGTCCATCTGTCATTCTGACTCTAGCTGTAAGTAGCTAATACAAGCTAACAGCAGCTTATAAGTTTACAACAGTTTTATATTTTTTTATTGCAAACCCATCTCACCGCCTCACCGGCTGGCGGGTTTAAGCCGTTCGACGCAACTCAGGACTCACTGCTAACTTTCCATTCGGTGACTGTGTTCGGATCGCTGATTCCATGGCTGACTCCGATGTGGTTTTTAGAGACTGAATTGGAATGTTCGAATGGGCTTGAGGCTCATACGTTGTACTCATTTCCGTTAGGCCTATATGTTTCGTTGGCGATATCCCGCCTGGAATCCGCTGGTGGACTCATCGTCCCCATCTTGGAGAACCCCACAGCAATAAAGTGCATCAAAAGTCCCAATACCCTTTAGAATCGACTCGAATCACCACCTCTTTCCGGTCTGTGTGTAAATTGGAGCTAAGCAAACACAGAGAGGCCGAAATGAATTTGAAAAAGCAAGAAAGAAAGAAACAGCAAACTGTGCTCCATAAAATATGCAACAATTTTTACCCTTTGTTTTCAAATGCTAATGTATTTACCTATAAATGAATACAAATTCATGCACATATTTAAAATCGATGATTAAAGGTATGCTTTCACACAAATGACAACTTTATCATTTACAACTGAATTCCAAATGGAATCATAAGCACATTTGTATCAATTTCCAAAATGGGTCACCATTTTAATCTAATTCATGGCAAATGCAATAATCTATTCTGCAACGAAATTTACATTTTTGCGTCATCAAAGTGATTTGTGATCTGGCTTGCTTGTTCATTTCTCCGATTTCATTTTATTTTGCACCCATAAATTATAAAGCCTATTCTATTTCCGTCCAACGCGCAATAACTCCGGTTGGCCGCCAACAAATGCATTGTGTACCTTTGTTCGTTGTTATTTATACGTAGTCATGGAACATTGTTGGATGCGTGCAGCATAACAGGTATACCACGGACAGTACTCTCGATCTGATTTAAATGAAATTCATTTGTGATCTGAACCGAATTTCTGTGGCTGCATGCCCGACGGCCCGTGACTTGTCTATCAAAGCGTTGAAGTTAATGTATGTAAACGAAGAGTGCGCCGGGTGTTGCCCTAATTATACTCGTTCGACCTTGTGGTGTACCTTTTATCCCTGTGTTAAATATTTCGTTGTTCATATTTAATTCCAAAATTAACGCATTAACGTATTCATATGTAGCTATGTACAAACCTAGAATTTATTTAAGTTGACAAGTCCCGTTTTAAAAATGTTAAATTTCGCTTCATTTGTTTTTCGTTGTGAGCTTAAAACTTTATTCTCCATTGCATCTTAAAATGTTGAAAGGCATGGTTTTTCTGATGAACATGTACTTGACCATGAGAAGACTCTGTACCGATTTTTGCTGGACCACATTTGAACCTTATTAAATGTTAAGTAGGACAAAAAAGGCGTTTAACGTATAATGACCGAATTCATTTAAAAATCGAAATTCGAGGAATCATAGTCTTTATATTATCCCATCTAATATTTGCTGAAAATGCATAGTATATCATCTGTTCCACTCCAAGTATGATGTTATTAGATAGGAATACATAGGGCTACATCAGCTTTTTGTGGTAAATTTTTCAGTGACAAAATTCCTTGGGGTAGCAGGACTGAATGATAGGTATCAGATATTAGCTTAGAGTGAGAGAGATGTGAAAATTGAGAGTGATAAAACGTGCATATTTTCAAATTGTTAATTTTTTCAAGAATCAAATTAAAACGTATGTAGATCCACCAAAAAACATTTATTTTTAGTTAAAAAAAAAACAAATAAACGGAAAAGAAAAGTTATTAATAAAAGGTAAAAAACAGACTTATTTAAAGGTACAAAATGACATGACGGTAGACTGTCGACAAAAAGAATATTGTCATAAAAATTCGTTCATCTTTCCGAATTGTTCATCTTATAGAACCCGTTCTGTTTAAATCTACTTCTTAGCCAATTTGCTTTAAGCCTTATGTTCGAGCTTGCTTATAATCGGTTGCTCGTAAATATTTAAGTCGGGCTTAGCTATGATACGGTTTTTTAAATGCGACCAACATCACTTCGACCGTAAATGTCATATTTGTTGTTTTTAATGTGTAAGGAGAATTTAATTGTGTGTTCCATAAATGGCGCATATCACGGATGGCTATTCGAAAGAAATATTTCTTGGCATTTGCCATACCTGTCTTCGGTATTTTATTTTTTTATATAAACATAATCCTGGATACCCTCGAAAAGCGCATTCGTTCGAAATCAGAAAATTAATTCCATTTGCCTAAATCCTCAATGTTACAAGAAGTTCATTGATGCTTGCAATAGAATTATTTCTTGGAAAATTATTTTCTTTTTTGCAATTGTGGAAAGGACATTTGAAATTGTATGTCCTTGATTAGCCGAAATATTTGAAATGAAAGAATCGCGTAAACCGGAAAAAAAGTTAAGTTAAGATGGTCTTAACTTGTTGCTTAAAACGCAAATTTGAGTATCAGCAAACGGCCTAAATGGAATCTACACTTTTGTTTCTAAGTTTCAAAAGACAACTCAAACTCATTTCACATCTAATGTCTAAGCCCGACGAAACAATCTGGTTTTGTGTACGTGTAGAGCATTGGTTCAATTTGCTTCGTTATAACTGCCAACAATGTTGTTGTACATTTATTGAAGAGCAAGACAGGCAATGTGATATTCTTGTCAAAATGTGTGTGAGACTCGTGATCGATATGACCCGAATAATCGGCTGATAGCGAAATAATGTCTAACCTTTCATTTCCGTTATTTTATTTTTTTCAAATCTACGTCCAAATAAACGGTATACTAACTTACTGGTACCACAGGCCGAGCTGGACCTGGTCCTCAGTCCCAATAAGTATTTCCAGCCAGCTTGATCTTTAGCTAACGGCCTCCATTTTCGCAAGCGCGTTCCTCCTCTACTGCGGGGGTGAATTCAAAGAGTTTCCGATTCGGAGGCTTGGGAATCGTTAGACATTTACTCTTCTAACTAACTCGATGTCGCTCAAGAGCTCATAGTTCGTTCTTATTTCTTCTCCTTCACTCACCATCTGTGCTGACGGGACGAAAGTATCATTTGAACTCGTTTAATATTCAGAATTGCTAATTTAAAGAATCATAATAATAATAATAGTGTGGTATGTAGCCTTTCATATTAGAGACTCACTCGATCTAGGTTTTTATTTATAACTTCTTAGTTTCCAATCTCATTCAAACGCAGTTTATAGTCTAAATGAAACACCATTACTGACGTGAAAAATAAAAATCAAATCTCTCGAAGCTAGAATCCAACACAGCTTAACTAATCAATGTTTGACCTCAGAAATTATTTCTGATGCGAAAAAACTTTAATTTAAAAAAAAAAGATTTCAAATCTCTGCAAGCTTCAGACAAAACTGTGAAACCTAACCATAATCACAGCTCTACAAATTGTATTTACAAATTTAAAAAGACGTACAAATAATCTGTTGAGAATTTCAACATTTTCATATAATCTGCATTGAAAAATGCAAACAACTGTCCATTAGCTCCCCAAATTGAATGAAATTAAAATGTATGCTTTGTATGTGTCTGACTTGGGAACGACAAATCATGTGCGAGTATAAAAGCCTGTGGGAACCATGGACATGCAGTTCAGAAGTTGATATTCAGAACAGTCCAACAATTGTCATATTCACACAGTTCATCACTTATACATAAGTTCTGAATGCATAAGGACTGCAGTTAACCACAACAGCACCTTGCATATATACATACATCCAGCGCTGCCACAAATGCCTATGACTGTAGTTACAACTGCAAAACAAGCTCCGTCTGTTCTTTTCCAACCGACATCATGACAAACATTTTGACGTATTCACAACGTATCAGAATGCGTAATTGATCGAAAAACACCTCACAGATATAGTACACCTCATAGATATGACCACATCCACAATAGCAATGAAATATCGAAACTGACACAGGCCATGCTCGGTGTCGCCCGGCATAACACATAAAGCACCGAACCCTGGACTGGGAAATTCCTTCGGTGCCAGAGGTGTTCGCTTTAGTATTCATTAGGTGCTATACCGCGGCTCCGACTGCCGACTACCGACTGCCACTGCTACATGTTGTCCATCAACTCCTGTTTTATTGACTCATGAACAACTTTGAATTTAAAATTGCCCAATTAGACTGTGCATTAACATTTTCCTAAGGTTAATGGCAATGGGGATATTTGTGAGTACTTTACCTACTAATTATGTAATAAAATCAATCCAAACAGTCACCGGCGACTGTTCTGTTGAGAATGTTGAACTGCGTCAGACGCCAGCTGGCTATCAGTGGAATCGAGAAGAAAAACTTTGATTGATGATGATCAAGTACATTTAAGTTGAAGGAGAGATGGACAGGTCAGATCGGTCAGATTTGTTGCGACCGAATGGTGGATGTTGTGTGGATGTACGTGTAGTTTGGAAAATTGAAAATCCACACCATCAACCGTCCTTCATTCAATCAAAGGGGGTCCCATCTCAAATGGTTTTAATTTCTTCTGCTCGCGTGTTGATGCTGGAGATAAACGGCGGCCAATGTATTTCAGCAGCATCCATCATGTGGCATTATTTTATCGAACCGCAATCAGAATTGGGGATTCATCCAGCTGCCCAGCTGCCCTGTGCTCAGGATATTTATTCTACGTACCGATGGCAGACCTAATTATGCCGGATGCACATCAAAGAGCACGAAGCGACAAAGAAGCAGAAGGGGCCCGAGTGCGCAAGTGGCCACCGTATCTTCCTGCCACGTTGCTGATGCTGAAGAAACAAGACTAAAAATCAAACTAAACGTACATAATTCATCTAAATCACTGTTTTTAATTCATTTTTGACGATTTGTTTACAAAGTGCTTAAATGCGTGGAGTGTTTAATTGTGTTGCGAAGCATGCTAATCAGACTGTTTGCCTATTGAATGGTTCCATGCTAATTGTAGCTTCACCACTTGTTAACCAATCGTTTTCCTTCACTGTGTGCGCCGCGCCGCGCACCTATCTGTCGGTCGGGTCCAGTTGTGTACAACTTTATCGGCGATGGTGAATATTTGTGTTGAACGGACAAGTACCACTTTAGAAGGCTAGCAATGGCGATACTTTCGCGCGACAACCACAAACAACTGTGATGTCATTCCTCAAATCTGTAGCCTTACCGCCGTGGTGCGAAGTATTTGGGGCTAATGATTGGATGTGGGGTTAATGGAGCGCTTGGCCATTCAAATTTGTCTATGCTTTCGGCAGTTGCATAATTTTTTTTTCTTTTAATATTACACTGATAACGAGTGTTAAATATGTGTTTGTTGTTTTATTTTTAGTTTTTGTTATACTCTATTGCGCTATTGTGCTTGTGAGAGATGCCGACTGATAATTTTTTAACCCTTTGGTTCAGCGACTGCGCTGTTTGGTAAAGTGGAATTGAATAAAAATATTTTATTTGCGATTAGTCTGAGAATTTATTGTATTGGACTGGATTGTTTGTGGAACAAAGTATTCATATAGTAATGAGAGAAGGATTAGTCCAGTGGATATCAGGTCCACAACTCGTATTGCAATGAAATCAAATAGAAATATTTTAATGCCACAAAGAGGCGATACGTTCTTAAATCTATAAGTAATATAAGAGATATCACATCATATCACTGATGGAAAATTCATAATTTTGTTTCTATTGCGCTTGTTGTAACTGGTGTGATTTGAGCAACTGCAAGATTTGAGTGAGTCCTTTTAACACTTAAATAAATACGTTTTGATAATATGACAGCCGTGACGTAGTGGGTCTGTCCGTCAATTCGCATGCAACTTCGATTCCTGGTATGACCAAAGTAATTGGCCACCCTTTTTCAGGTGACTGACAATGCTCAAAGAGTAATAAGAGGTCTAGAAAAACTTGGCAAACTTGGCCTAACTTCCCACTCTTGAGAGAACAATAGCACGCCCAACACGAGTGGTAGGTGTGGGTTCTGACCCTCTACAGGCTGTAGCGCCACCCATATTGTTATTATTATGGACCAGGGACCTTGGGTAAAATTGTTTCGATGCCTTCGAGAACCTCGTACTCTTTTCTTTACTAATACATCCATATTTTTTTTTTATTTCACGTTTGTCGTTTTTTAGGTTTGGCTACACAGATTGTAGTATATTAGCAACACTACGGTAGAGCGTGAGAGCGTGTGAGGTGCTATTATATATATCTCATGACATGCTTAGCTCTTATCTTTGTTGTCTTGAGTGAATGTTCATTATTGTCTCAGAGCAGTTGTGGTCTGACAACCGACAAGTTGGGATGTCCTGGTGAGACGACACTACAACAACATATAATTGTTTGTTAAATATGAGCCATAATTGGAATACATATAGTGGGTCATGTTATCAACATGGCAATTTACAAATTTCAAAAATATTACACATTCTACAAATTATCAAAAATTTTTTATAAAAAAAACACTTAACAAAATTTACCAAAGAATTATAATATAATAAAAAAAATCCTCCACTTGCTCTACACTACAGAATTTATAGTAGTGTATCTACCCAGTGTATGCTTTTCCTGTAGTAGAATATTGTTGTGGTCGTAATTGCAGACATGGGCCTTATTTTCAGCATTTATTCTACCTAATTTAATTTTTTAAACAAATTGTCCAACTATTAAAATTGTATCTTAGATGCTAAAATAAATGCTAAATTTTATTAGACAGAAGCATTCAAAGTAAGAGAAACCACTTCCATACCATGTAAAATGTAAATGTTTGTCTATGTGATCTCCTAAACCTCTGTTATATGAGACTGCACGATTGATTGGTCTTGTAAATTAATAGTTTTATTAGAAATATCACGCCGACTTTATTTCAGAGGGTACATCAGTTTATAGTATGAACAAACCAACACGGGATATTTTATTTACAACACTTGCATATAAAAGGGATCAGAATCAAATCAGGAATTTACTACATAGTAACACTATGTGTATTGTTGTAAGTTCACTCGTGAGGTTTTTTTGAGAATATCTAGCAGCTGATTGCTCAAAAGAATGCCCAGGAGTGAAACTTCACAATTTTATATTGTGAATATTCAGTGTCTATTTCTTTACTCTATGCAATTTACTCACGTAATTTTCAACCGATTTCAAGCTAACTGGGTTTCGGTTGGCTTTTCTTTTAAACTATTCAGAAAAACAATTAAAAGGACAAAGGGTATTTTTCTAAGAAAATGCAAAATTGATATTAACGGACACGTGTAATTGAGGTGAAGATGCCATTCGTTTGCAGTTTCCAGTGCGACTGGGTCTTGCAATGACAATAAATAAAGTGCAGACAATCTTTGCTAGTGTGTGGTTTGAATTTGGAAAATAATTCGTTCTCACATGAACAAAGTAGAAAACTACTTATTTGTATTAAAACACAGAGCCTTACAATAAATTCATTTAGTAAAAAAAGACATTTTTTTTATGTAGCAACCAAATAAAGGAAACGTCTTGCGAATTAACTCCGTAACGCTTTTTTATTTTATTTGTTAACTCATAGCTCCTGAACGAATGCGATATGAAGGAATGAGCATAAAGTAAAACTCAAGTGGTGCGATGCAAGGACAAAAATAATACATTCTTCATTCTTTTCTCTCTCAATAGGGTAATAATTTCCTTTATACAGTTAGACAGCACGCATATGTTTTTACATAACTTTTAAACTGAACGTTTCTTTTACATGTTTACCATCCTCTTTTACACATAGAAAATTCTGAACATGTCAAATGTTGAAACAAAAATAAAATCACAATGCAATGAATACAAATTCCTTAGTGCGTCCTTTGAAAGGTATACTTCAAACGATTACTTGATATTTGCTGACTGTCAAGTGTACCTGATTGGTGATTATTTTTTTTTGCAAAATCAGTTGTTGGAATTCGCAACCACTCTTATATGTGCTCGTATATAGTCTTTGCAAGACTTTTGACACTTTGACATGTGTCTTCGTTATTTATTCGTTGTTGTTTGAAGGGAATATATTTCATAAGATATCATAAGAAGCACGCGTTTTTTGAGGATTGAATATTCTCCGGTATATAGTAACTAGATGAGTGCGGACGAAGGACAGGCAGCGGTGGTTTTTCCTTCAACATTATTCAAAGCGCACTCTGAACAATTGAATATGATTATCACCTACAGCAAAATTTGCTGCGGATCGTTATGTTTTTTGTATACGTGTATCTCCACTCACAAGTTTGTAAAGCAATGCTTTTTTTTGCAACAATGGATGTACCTAATGCTGCCGGTATTCTCGCACACTGCATTTGTCGGTGTTGACCAACTATTTTGAGTGCATACAAAATATATCAAAGTGTCTCGCCACTGCGTGAATTGAAAAGCGGAATTGGTCGGTTTTGACTCATCATTCAATTCACGGAAGTCTAAAAATAAAAAAGAGGCCAAACCCGCACCTCAGTCAACAGATATGCATGTACATATTGAGTGAAATGTGCAATTGATATTTTTCGTAACTACTGCTCTTGGCGAATATTAATTGCTGGTCATGCCCTGTAGGTGTTAAGTACATTATGTTCACAGTTAGGAATTTCATGGGCACGCCACCTTAATTTGCATATCTTCGAAAATTCGCAACGTCAAAAATGTACAAAAGTTTATTTGTATGAAGGGTATGCATATAGGGAATGCCTTCAAGGCAACATTTGTTGGTTGCCTCGACACATGTAGCTGGCTTTTGTGTACGATATGACAGAAAATATTTCCATGTAATGTTAGATACACAGATATTTATTTGGCAAAGGCAGTAAGTGAAGAGAGAAAATATGTATGCCAGTGCATACTTTTTTTACAATTTAGTTTGACTACTTTCATAACAATAAATAAAAATGTTATACATATTTGGTATATTAAGCCGAAGGCATGTATAGACTATTAGGAGTTCCTGCTGGTATCAACCGCAGTATAGCGCTACCGTGTAAGATATTTTTATTAAAAAGCCATTAGACTTTTTTTCTTATTTCACCATGCCCACAGATCATAATACCCTCAAATTAAAGCAGCAGTAATGTTCAGTTCAAAAATATATTTTAAAAAATATTTAAGAAGTTTGTGTAAAAAGAAAACTATTGTAGTAGAACCGACAAGTAAATGGTAAATGCCTATATATAGACACAAAAAGAAGGGTGCAACTGATCAGTGAGGCAAGGTAAATATCGAAGGCCACATCGAAAGCATTTCTCCTTGACTCATGAAACTTACACTCAATGTGTTCACATTTGCATACGCACAAGTACTATTGGGATTAGTTTGTAAGTTTCTACTCCTTGCTATGCGTTTTAGTCATTAAATCAGGTATTTGCACACTTCGATTCGAAATGCCCTGCTGTGCCATGACCCCCGACTGTCAACCGAGGTGTGAAGTCCAATTTAGCCCGATGCTCCCTTCCTGCGTTCTCATTCCCTGCTAATTTCCTGCTGTGCGTAATATATTATGGGGCTAATAAAAACCACTTGAATACTGTGCTTAATCATAGACAGATATTCAAGTTGAGTTTTCACAGGAATATGGCTGCGTTGTTGTACATCTCCCCCTCCCATACATGTGTGTCTCTTGCTTATACTTTTGAGAAGCTATTGCACTTCACATTCATCCAACATAGTTCCTTCACTATCAAATAATTCCCACTTATTTATGGATACTCCACCATTTTTCACATGAACCATCCGATCGGACACACAGAGGAGCAGGGCGACTCCCTTCCGTGAAAATTCCAAAAGCAAGATGAAACTTTTCTATGACGGCTTGTTGAAATGTGCACTATGCTATGCGGTCACTCAGCACGTGCAAGATTTTCAGAAGAACCACCATATTGTGTTGAATGTATCCGCATTTCCCTCCCATTCAGCCATCATCACCCCATTGAATTGATACATATGTCATTCCCCTATCTCCGGACAACGCATAGAAGCATACATCATTTTCACAATGAAGCGATGAGGAGCGGCATCGTTTATTGAATCTACCCATGCACGATCTGAAGACACACACTGGCACACAGTGACGTTTTGAGCATTAGTTATTGCATCTTTAACGCAATCCATGGGATACATTTATCAAATCACGAAAAATGTCATCTCAACTCATACTCCATCAGACAACTCAAAAGCCGGTGTAATAAATGCATAATGGCAAATGGTAAGGTCTCTAATTTGCAAGCGACACCGTTAAGCATTGGCCATTAAATCATCCTAAGCCAAATTAGAAATGCTGACGCTAAGCGAAACTACTTAAGAGTTAAGAGTTATGTCTTGTAGACAAAGCAAACACGGCGCACTGCAGGGAGCTCTTTTTTCGAAAGGCAACGTGCCGTAATGACAAACTGTTTGTAATTACTCCTAAGCATCGTTCAATTGTAGCTAAATGCCGATTCTCTGATTAATCAGCCCACCTAGGTAATCAGTGAAATGCCAAATGGTGAACTGTGTGCAACGCTGTGGAAGATTATCCTTGGCCTGGATTCGGCTCCGCCTTAGCTGTGATCGACCGTTGCATTCATGGAGGGTTGTTATGTCATGGTGTTTCAATTTCATCCGTAGGTGTGTCGCTGAAGGGGCAGGAGTTATAATTAAACTATCCACAAATACACCAATATCCGCAAAGTGTGTACTGCACTCATATCATCTTTGTGTGAAAAGAATAAGAAACCAAAACGCTCAGTTCATTGTCTGCTCTTGGCATTGTTTCGTTGACAGACGCTCTGTCCCGTCCGCCTTTGTGCCCAAGCGTAATCCTCACAATGCAACAAGCGAAGAAATGCTTAGATGAGCTCATCCAGTATTAAGTTGTTGTTAATCGGCAACGCAATGATCCGCAAATAGCGCAACACGAAGACGACGAAGCTGTCGCGGTGCTCTACATCCACCAGATGGAAAATCTTCGCGAACACGAAAGATACTGATAGACGTGAGCATTTGCGTCGCATCGCAGCTTCAATTCATTAATAATTTCTGCTTTGTAAACATCCACAGGGAGGCGATGTGTGACTCACTGACGCACTGTCTGCCGTGTATCTATTAAAGATGCAGTCGCACTGTCAGCCAATTTGTCAACAGAGTCTGATGTGTGTGTGCGCGGGGGTGTACATTGGCGCTCGTTACATTTGCGGAGCTGGGCCTATGTGAACATTCTGTTCAGATTGAACGATCATTTGAGGCTAAATTATAAATTGATTTCCCCACTCTTGCGACACACACCAAATACTCTCGTGTCTTTAATGTTCACATATTCACACACATGTGTGTTGATTGCATGTTTGCGAGTTGGTTGGACTGGCTGTTGTCGAGATGTGCGTTAAAAATTGTCTAATATTCCATTGTCATCATATTAAAGTGGTGTCTACGGTAAGTTGATACCTACACACATTCGTTGGGTCTTCTATAGCCTGTCGTGCTTTGCTCTGTGGGCTTACCTTCGGAAATGCACATTCAAACTTCTTATGAAATATTTAAATAGATTCGATGAAGTTTCAGCGGTAGGATTAAAAAATAATCCGATTAATGTAGGTACTTGGGAAAGCACATAGCAAATTTTTTCTAAACAATAAGTGCTTGTGAGTGCATACGTTTTCCATATGCCTTGGTTGCACAAAAAAGCAGTCGTCAGAAAAATCAATTAAGGGACTCCCACGCTGCACTTTTACTCTCGTCCTTAAATTTAATTAACCTTTAAAAGTTACCCATTCCTTCGCAATCTCACTGACGAAAGTGAATTCGAGAGTCAGAGAAAAGGAAAAAAGGATGTCCTTATTTTGCAGGATTGCAAAATCAAGTTAGAAAGGCATGTTGCCCATTAAAAAAACAAAGAAAAAAAGAAAATCAATTTTTTCATAACATCCTTGCACTGCATTTGCGGTTTCCATAGAATGTCCTCTCTGATTTCAGTACTCCCCGACACAGTCCAGACCTCACAGACTCAGAGCCACTGTATGTACTTGTGCGTTTGAGAGTACCGAAGGGTTGCTTGGCTGTAAGCCCTTTGATGGCCACATATAAATACAAACCAGGAGAATGTCTTTGCACATTTCGAATTCGTTTTATCCAGAGTCCTGTGCCTGTCCAATGTGTATTTAACTTTTCAGCACGTGCGGTTTATTAGACTACGTAACACACAAGCACTAAACGATACACACATGAGAGAAAGAAAATAAAGAAAAGAATCTAAATTATCTAAGAGCCAGTTTTATGGACTTGTTACATACACATTTTTAGATGGAATAATAAAATAAGGACGTGATATTTCCTTTCACTGCTCCTTCGTGAATTTTTCAGTTCGCCTTAACGGGTAAAGGCAACTCATGCACTCCACGGGTGTTCTTCGTTGGACGGTTGGAAGTGAAAGTTGTCTGAAGCACTAGTGCATGCTTCTTGCTCACTCAAACATTATTTGGGACTTGGGAGTAAAAATATGTTTGAATAATTAAATCCAAGAATTATGGAGTATTTTTTTTTTCAATTGAATCAACAATCCATAGCAGCAGCGACGAAAGACGAAATGACCCGTCAATGCTAGATGTTGTGCAACATAATAATGAGTCACCACGTGAAACAACAAAAATGTGACCCCATTTGTGTAGAATACTTTATTTCGATTTATTCAAAGCAAGTATATCTGTCAAGTCAAATATATGTATTGACTGGTGGCTGTAGCCGCTCCTTTAAGTGGTAAGCCATAGAAAGACACGGTCCGTTGGCCTGCTTCTTGTCCCATAGTATCAAAGTTTCTCGACGTCATCGCTTATCTATTTTCCGAGTAATTCGTGAGACAAAACAAAAAATGTTAATGAGCGGAGTAATTGCTTGGCAGTGGAACTTATGTCAACCAACTTAGAGCCAAGTCACATTCTGTTGCATTGGTTCAATGTTTCGGTTTTCAAGGAATCGCTGTGTAATATTGAAACTATATTGGCTCGATTTGATTAAGCTACTTTGTATTTCAATTAAGTGTGAATCTATGTGCTTAAAATCTGCGAATGTACAGGGTGGACCATCCAGTGTTTTTTTTTAAATCATGGATTATTTTTACCTCCGCTAAACGAAATGAGTCGCTTTACTCTTGGACAACGTTTGAAAAAATTGAAAACTAATTTCCAAAGTGAGCGCAGCTAAGCCCATACAGTGCGTTTTTTTAAATGTTTGGCCGAAATTAAGCACTCTGTTGTACGCAAGTTTGTATAAAAAGTTTGGACAACACTCGTCATCGTACAGTACACGCACAGATGAGAATGTGGCTGATGTGACCGAGAGCATCATTATGGCTTGGGGCTGCGAATAACGTTTCGTTCAACGGTGGGCGTTACAGACCTACCTAGTTAACCAATATTTGAAAATTGAAGACATGAATTTGGACGACCTCTGTTTCATACAGCAATATCATCTAAGCAATCCATGAGCTACAGCCCACAACCATAAACAATGTCTTGGAAAATTTGTGTGACAGAATGCGCCACTGCGAAGCCAGCTGAGGCAGCACCTTGAACTACCCTGTATATCATAATTAATGGAAATGTTTGTTGTTACTAATAAAATCATAATACATGCAAAACAGTATTTTTGTTCATTTTTAAAAAGTAACTTGTATTTGGCCCACTGCACCGTGTAAAAATATTGCACCAAAATTATGCCTGTAAAAATTAGATGCGAAAAATTGTATTAAAGAAGAATGTCTCATTCATACACTTTGCCGATATCGAAAAAGCTTTCACACACCAACAACCTTGTGAGGATCGCCATTCAAACCTTGATTACAGGAATCTTTTTCTGTCGATTTTATTACTGAAGATTGTGTTTTCATTTTGCCTAGATGACCTAGAGAGAAGAACTGCGGGGTTTAAAACACCAGAAGTTTAAGAACCCATCAAAGAGAAGAAAAAAACCGACAGAGAATAGATTCACTTGGGGTACTATGCTCCTCGTGATCGGTACACAGAGGCACGAAGAACTTGTGTTATAGGCTTGTGATTTTCAGTTCAGTCCAGAGAGCGCTCAGTTTAGTTCTGAGCTAGTTCGTTATTCTAGTTCATTTAATTCAATGTAATACACTACTCAGGCAATAGAGTCTTGATCGAATTCCTCCGTTGGTCGTCATATTATCGTTATAAAAATTCCCATCCCATGAATCACTGGCAACGCAGCGACTTGTGCAGCGTTAGTTAAACAAAAATCAAACCCTGATATGCACAATGCCCATAAACACAGTTAGTAGTTAGTAGATTTAGTTCAGTCATTCTCACTAAATTACATTCAGGCAGAGTCAGGTCTACCTGAGTTTGTTGAACTACTGAACTTGGAAACTAGTTCACTTGGTAGAGCTCTTTTTTGAACTAGTTCGTTTGTGAACTTGCTCAGATGTATCGATCACTTTTCAGAGGTGGGTGCTCAATCGCGAACAGGGCACTGAGAATGGCAGACACATAGTCTTAATTAGGGCGGAGAGTAGTCCAGCGGTGGAGGAAGTCATTTTGGCGATTGGCCTCTCTCGTGTCATTAGGGTGACATAGGAATGCCGTGAGACACCTGGTGATTGGCGATTTGGGGTGATAGTCCCTCTTTTCAAGAAGGGTGACAAAAGCCTATTACAGGGGCATATCTCTTTTAGGTTTCCCCGGAAAGACTACGCTAACTTCTTGGAAGCGCGTTCTAGAGCCATGGTCAACCCAGGATGGGGGATGAACAGTGCGGTTTTCATTCCGGCAGAAATATAACCGACTAGTTTTTTACTCTCGAAATGGTACTTGAGAAGGCTTGAGGGTATGCCAAACCAATCTACAGCTCTTTTGTAGATTTGGAAAAGGCATACGACCGAGTTCCTGGAGTTATACTCTGGAGTGATCTGCGGGAGTATGGAATTGACGGTCGCTATCACTAAGTGTGTAATAGTGCGTAGACTCTTACGCAGAGGGTGCCAGGTTCGATACCCGAATTTTTATCACCTTTCATATTTCACTGCTCCACCTCTTTCGAGTCACTGACAATGCTCAAAGAGAATTTCCTGTTTAGAAAAAGCTTCTCAACTTCGCCGTTCGGAGTCGGCATTAAACTGTAGGTCCCTTCCACTCGTGAAAGAACAATACCACGCACAACACGAGTGGTTGCTGAGAAGCTAGGCCCTGGCCCTCTACGGGCTGTAGCGCCACCCATATTATATTATTGTCACTAATTGTGGCAGTTATGTTCAGGTTAACGGTGCTAAGTCAACACCTTTTATCGTTGGAATTGGACTTCATTAAGAGTCTTGTCACATCTTCTTTTCGTTGTATATATGGAATGGATGTTGGGGGAGTTCAAGTTAAGTCAGGGGGGAAGCTTAAGGATCTCGTATCTATCACCGAAGAGGGCAGTGAAAGCGATTCCGTCAGATAGGCGACTTTACTCCTGGATAATGCAAGTCGACGATGATGACCTATATAAGGAAATGGAGTTATCAGATAAAATCATTTTCCAGAAAATCCGTCAATATAAAGGGAAGGAGTTCAAAAGTCACACATACAACATTCAATTTTTGCAAAAGCTTTAAACATGATTTAGTTTTTCATCACTCGAGCCAGCGGTCCCCCATTGTTTTAGCTCTCCAGTTCTGTTCGGGTGAAACAAATATGTTATGTTTCACAGCTTTCTGTTGACTGGTTAACACTGACTAAAAATAGCATGCATGACTTCCTTCTCCGTTTCTATTCTTAAGCTTCTCTAACTACCCTCTCTCTCTCACAGTCCTAAGGCGCTTTGGCAATCATATTTTCCTTCATTGTACCCCGCACAGACACAGCCAATGGACTGCAGTAGTCCTAAATGATACACATAAGCGAGGACCACTGGAGCGAAGTACGAATAAAAATACTCATCTAGTACCGCAGTTGGTGAAAACACTTGTTTAGCATTTGCCTGCCATTTACGGTAGTTGTACAGAAAAAAAACTCAAACAAAATAATACCTTAGGCGCACAATAAACTACACATACAAAGAATGGCCTGACACTCCCACCTATGCAGCCATTTGCTTTGTTTTTCTTCGTTTTTCGTTTTGTTGAAGGTATTTAAGTTGTATTATGTGTGTCCTACATGCAGGAATTTACATAGCTACTGCAGCACAGCGTGCTTTGTGGATATAGCACCCGCACATCAAATGCATAACTCGTGGTGACATCAGTCACTTACAAGGTCGGCAGTTCTGATCATCCTTAAATGGATCATTTGTTTATCCAGGTGCATCTGGAATGACTTTATTTATCCCAATACGCCGCATGTCATATTTCGGATTATCTCATTCACCCATATATTGATCATTCTTGATGCCGATTAATTGAGATGCATGCTATAGCCTTTGTTATCGCAAGTGCATCCGGAGTAAACTCAATCAACAGCATTTTAGACACTATATCAAGATATCCCTAAGATAACTCTTAGTCTTTGTTCAGTCTCAGGCAGTCGGTGAGGCAATGTCAGTGTCGAGTGGTCAATTTGAATAAACATGTTACAGCCAATAAAGGCGTTTTATAAAACCAACGAGATTTTTTTGTTTTAACCAATACTCGGTCACACTCGCAGGGCCGGACCGTGCAGCATGCGCAAATGCACTGGGCGTCAAGCTCTTTGGAGCGCATTCTGAAGCCTAAATAAAAAGATATCGTCTATATACTCCCATTGGTATACATAGTTAGTTCCAAGAACCTACTTATGTATTGTCTTAAACGGTTGCATCATTCCATCTGTTCACACAAAAACCTAGCTCCGTTAATCTCTAACGAAATAATTGTCAGCGAGCCTTGTTTATTTATACGGCGAAATGTCAAGAATTTATTTCTACTGGTTTCATACCTATGAATTTTGAGATGATGGACATTTACTCATTCGACACATTTGTTACACGCATTGATATATGATCTCTTGGGTGATATCAGAAGGACTGATGCTACAAAAACTTGAGAAGAGGGCACCAAACATGAGCCCTATGTTTGGTGCCCTCTTCTCAAGTACAGGGCGCTCCTTGGCTCGGGCCAGCGCGTGATTTAGTTATCACCTTAATTTTAATTGTTATTCTTGTACTCGTACATAGTTGCTTTGCACTTCATTTTCCAAGAAGGACTTTTCCGTCCTTCTCTAATGAAGTATCAGGACATGCGAGGTTTCAAACAGACAAAACTGCTGGGGATAAACTTAACCATTTTTTCTTCTAAAAATATCAATAATCTATAAAACCCCCCAAAAATATAAGAAATAAAAATTAAAATAAAAAAACATTTTACTTATATATAATTTTATTATTAATTTTATTTTTATTTTATATACCAAATCCGGAACAAAATTAAACATTTGTAAGACCAAAATCAATTTTACCATCAAAACCCAAATGTTAAAACAAAAACAAAATGTTAGTGCTTCTTGAGGTAAAAAAGGAGCTAACGCAACGAATCGCCCATATGGTGATGATTTTAAAATGAATCATCTAAATCAATCGGTTTGGATCTCATAAGGGTTGATGGGACTGCAAGCAGAAGAGTTCACTATAGACCCCGCCTGTGGAATGTAATGGATAACTACGCCCACGTCATTGAAAAACCATACATTTCATTCAATTAAAGTTGCATTCATTGCACAAACAATAGACGAACAAAGACAATTAGAAATCTCTGTCGTCGGGGCTGCTGGATTTCGTTTCAAATTTCCGCTTAATTTTGAATTTCCACGAACAGCAGACCCATCGCATCCCACACAAGAGAAAATAATCACTGCACCCGTATAATTTAGAGTATAAGTTCTATTCAGAGTGCATGCATATGTACATCCTTATCAATGAAATAAATAGTAATGGACCAGCAATGTGAGATGCAGCAATAAATCTGTACCCAGTTGGGACACATTGCATTGGATTACTTCTTTGAAATTAAAAGGATATGGGTTGCTGCTGAGCCGCCCTATAATTGATCTAACTCGCATTGGTGCCGTACGAGCGGTTAACTGCTTCAATACACAATCTACTCCAATCAGTGCGGTGTCGTATTGAATTTCAATCAGACAATCACATGACAGTGCATGCGGCTTAGACAAATGCAGCACGAACCGATGACGAAGTGCGGGTAATTGCAGTTTCGTTATCATAATACTATGTGCAGCTCAATTAAATTTATTGAGCTACTTAAATTTGCTTAATTGGTGTCTCTCTTACCCACCCTATCGTTTTAATCGCTAATGGGTTTTCCGAAGAAAATACATATGGAGGAAGATTTATTTTCGGGGAAATATGCAAGTCCTAGTTAAACAGATCACGTGTCACTGACACTGCTCTCATCACTCTCCAATATCGCATTGATTGGTTGTGAAGATGTCTGCAGAGATTGATTTTAAATTTGAACTCCCTATGAACTAGATTTAGTTTAAAAGGCTTAGTTATTCCCTAAATGAAAGTCACGTTCAGACATACATATCTAGAATGTGAATATGTTGTGCATCGACTATTTGCTGATGAAATGAGCTGGTTGTTACAATAGCTATGGATCTGTATTATTGCCATTGAATTAGAATTACAATGTCGATTTCTATATGTAATTAATTGTAAAAAGAATCTTCGCTAATTGTGTGAACTCCTGAATCATTTCGTCGAAAAATCGGCTCGAACAGTTTGAATCTTAAACCAGACCCGGTCGGTGGAGCTACAGTCCATGGTGGACGTTCTACAGCAATCATTCGTGTTGTTCACGCTGTTCATGCACGAGTGAAGGAAACAAACAGCTTTATAATGACTTTGAACGGAGATAACTACAAATTTTTTAATAGTCAATTTAAGGTTCACCTATGTGAAATCAGGCATCAATCAAAGTGCAGCAAAGGAGTCTACTAGCAAATGATGGAGCTAGAAAGCCTTACGGTTAAGATTTCGTTGATCTTGTGCAGGCTTGATTTCCAGACATAGTCATGTTTACCTATCATCCATCGATGCTCATGGGTCTACTTTCTAGAGGATGGTATGGTACATAATGCGACTTGGTCTTAACACTCTTCACTACTCTACAGTCTACATTCTTTTAGCTTGTTGACGAAAATCGAATGTAAGAACAGACAAAATCGGTGACACACAGTCGCGTGCCTAGAACCGTCAGCAATCTAAGGCAGCAACTGCTCAGACTCGGACCCTCCATGGGTCAATGCCCTGATAAGTGAATATATTACAGCTCTTTAGTTGCTCTACAATTTTTGAGATATTCTCTGCTCGCGTATTTCAGTTTTAAACAACGTTTTCGAATGTGGTTTGCCGTGGCGTATTGAGTTAGTGCGTCAACTCCTACGCTGAGGGTGTCAGGTTCGAATCCCCAATTTACCAACTTTCATAATTCACGCCTACACTTCTTTCGAGTCACAGTCAATGCTCAAAGAGTATTCCTGTCTACAAAAAAAAAACTTTTTAACTGCGCCCTTCAGAGTAGGCAAGTACGATGCGGACTTGGACTTTTTTAGATTTTACAGCAACCACTCGTGTTGTGCGTGCTATTACTCTCTCACGAATGGAAGGAACAGTCTTACAGTACAGTTTTTTGCCGTTCACAAACATCGAAGCTTGAGAAGCTTTTTCTAGAGCACTGTCATTGACCGGAAAGAGGTGCATCCGTGAATTATGATAGTGGTAATATGTATATAATATTTAATAAGTCTAGACTAAGATATCTGATAGTTGAACAAACGGAAGCATTATTCAATTAAAGTGCTAGTGATTATAGTATTATTTACATTTTTGGACACAGTGGAGAATTTGTACCCAAAGAAAATGTTGGTGATTACTATGACTTATATATAGACGCAAGTGATTCTGAAATTGAAGGGGAAAGGAGTGAATCAAATGGAACAAACGAAACAGTTTCCGAAGGTGAAAATCCATTGCTCGTTTCGAAAGACGGTATTATGCGGCAATCACAACCATTTCAACAACAAATTGGCAGATTACGGAATGAAAGAGGACGTCCCGTGTTCAGAGCAATCGTATCGAAGAAAATATGAATGAACCAGGTTATTCGTTTTGAATATGTTATATGTATAAGACAGAAACGATCTTCAGATAAAAAAAAAATCATGATATATTTGAGAAATGGTCTAACTTATTAACAGATTATTATATTCTACATGGATGTGTTACAGTTGACGAGCCATTATTTGGTTTTCGTGGACGATGTTTCTCATAAATACATATTGACTAAAAATTGGTTGATGGTATGTTCTTTTATCTGTTGTCTTTGGAAGATTCAACTATCTTTGGGAAAAGTAATTGCTGGCAGCTCGCGTGATAAAGACAAAGCGAACGTATTGCTTTGGATCTCGTTGATGGTTTCAAAGGTCACGTCACAGCAATGGATAACTTATTTTCTTCGTATGATCTTGGTCAGCAATTGTTGTCAAAATGCATTGCAATGTTTAGCCCTTAGGAGAAAAAATAAAAGAAGCATTCCACCAAAGCTTCTTGAATGTAAAAAATATCGTTGTATCAGTCTACATTGTTTTTGTTTTGAAACATTGTACAAAAATACTGAGATTGGATCTTATGAAAAAAAAATTTAAAATATTCTGGATCTGATGAAAAAATTTACCATGTAGATTATAGACCATATATTACAATGATACAAAAGGTTTGAAAAAAATCATCAACAAATCATGGAAAAACAGTAAAATCCAAGCAGGTGATTTATTTTGACGATGAGATAAAGGTTTACTGCAAAACAGCTAAAAAATATAACTTAACATAACTTTTTTAAATCTTTCCCAGTGTTATTTTCGGTCGCATGGAATATTTGCTCCTCTTTACTAGTCGGAAGGAACACGATGCATATGAGTAAAAATTCACCTTGTTTCGCAGTCTTGTTGTTTTCAAAAACTCATTTACCATGATCAACTCATATAATTCTTAGTGACGAAAGTGTATCATTCGTTCAAAAACCTCATTTAATGCGAAGCGTCTACTGCACTTTGCTAATCTACTTCCTCTTGATAGCACTTGCGATTTCGTATATCTTAAGAGCACTGAAACGAGCTGCGTATCTCATATTTCGCAAGAAAGTCTGCCCGAGTATAAGTTATCTTTTCTTAGTTCTGTATAAACCCAGTCACATTATGCTCTGTTTCCGGGGTGTGCTAATCTAACAAGAGTTCACGCAAGTTCCATTTATCATAGTTTCCCTTAATGATAATTGTGCCATCTCTCTCGCTTGAACAAGTTTCGGATGTCCTTACATGTTATTGAATATGTAAAAATGTATAAAAATAGAAACGTAAAAACGAAATGTCTCTGCTGAGGGAAATTATGATTCTGTTTGAATGTAAAACATGTTTGAAAACACGTCATTCTACCTTGGACATGTACATATTTTCCTTAACATCCACGATAGGAGATAGCAACACACCGAGAAAGGATGAATAGTCTTCTTAAAATGAAACGAAATCACTTTGAATGGGCACTTAATCTGCAAGAAAAAAAGGAAAAGAAAATTTCTCCTTCTTGTTCAATTGCATGAAAAAGGACACATAACTTAAAGGTGAACCTTGCTTAAGAATAATTATTGCCATAAATTCCATTTGTCGGTCCCTCGTTTGCATGCTAAAAAATTATTAATGGACTTCGTACTTGAGCCATCTTGTTACGTTATGTGAAGGAAAAATGTTCTACTCTTGTGTCCGTTAGAGGAACTCGAAATGATGTCTTGGCAAAAATATCCTTTCTTCAAAAAGTTTTATCATCTGCCATTGCATCACCTAAGGACTTTGTTACTTCTGCCATGCCCAACATCGACTAAAGAATGACGCTTCTTCCGCCCTTGTTCAAAATCTCTCGTATATATTATATAAGTAGAGACCAACAATAAAAAATTCATCCTTTACTGCAAACATCTTTACTTAATTAAAAACCGGCTTGATGGGCAAGTGTATATTTAGGTAACGAAAAAATGCAGCGCAGTATGACACAGTCATAGTTATAGTCGTAGCCATCTGCCGCCTACCACGGAATTCTTTGTCCACAGTTGGTTGTGTTCTGAAGCGAAAGGATCTAATTAGTGCGAAATACCTGCAAATGAAACCACCACTATTTATAAAGGCCTTTCGAGAACGAAAAGGAGACTTCGTTAATCTAAAAAGTTCATGAAGAGGCAGCCGTAAAGGAAAAAAAATATACGTTATTAAATTGTCATGAGAATTTAATCTTTGAAATGCATTCTTCGCGAGAAGTAGAAAAATAGAGAAGATAGTAGAATTTTGTGTGATTATCACTTCTGTGAATAATGAGACATTCGAGCGTACGTACATTTCAGTTCAGCATGGTGTGGCACTTTTTATGAAAATAAAAATGAATATTTTCTGCGTCCTTCCATTCGTAAGAAGCAAGAAAGAAATACCCCCAGAGGTTCGTGAGACATCCGATGATTGATGGTAGCTTTTAGATTAAGCTAAGATTATTTTCTTAGGGTGAATAAATGGGCTCAAATTATGTATTTTTCGAAAATGTTTGCACACACTTGTCTGTTTGCAAGGAAATGTTTGGAGCCCCGTTGTTTGTTGGGACTTGTATGTATCTACCTCTTAATTTCACGCAAAGATTTGTCCAATATTTACCTTTGACTAGAGCAGCGAATATATTTAAGTACATTAAGTGTGGAAACTATATCATTGTGTCCAGCTTATGCAGTAAGCACGCTTGGTTTATTTGCTATTTCTTATTGCGAGAGTGTCCTTAGCTTTATATACTGTCTCAGCAAGGTCAGTGGGGCGAGAAGAATTACATATATCGGGAATTGAGCCCAGACATTCGGTACAGTGCTGGCAACAAAAAAAAAACAGCAAAATGCTTACTGATGGTAAATCTGTTGTATGATACATATATCTTGTACGAATGTCTGTTAACACATAAATTCCTTGTGATACACAATGTTATCTTTACACATACAGTATACGCTCGATATAGTGAAAAAAAATAAATTAAAATTGAAAAAGGGTTTAACAATGACATTATACAGCGGACTCCCCCTAAGACGATTTGTCAATGGGTACCATCATTTGTTCGAGTTAGAGAGGGTTTGAGTTAGAGGAAGGTTTTTGTATGAATAATTGAGGTAAACGTGTGTAAAAATCCGAAAAAGTTCGAATTAGAGAAAGTTTCAACTTAAGGAGAGTTCGACTAAGGGATTTTCCACTGTATACGTTAATCGCTGTTAACGTTATAACATCTTTTCTAATTCTTTTCAAAAAAACATTTTTTTTATACATATTCTATATGCTTTCAAGTGAGAGTTCTTTATCAACAATTATATCCAGGTATTTTATCTCTCTATAAATAATTTCATTTTCAATAATTGAGTTCAAATTAAGTCCTGAGCTGTTGTTATTAATCATACTTTTTTGTTTTCGCGCATTTGATAAAACCCAGCAAGACTTGGAGAGACTGTCCAGGTAATGGATTTTTCTATGAAACTCTTCAGAATCATCCCCAGATACGAATAAAAGAGCGTCGTCAACAAAAAGCGCCAGTTGACCGTTTTCCAACACTTTCTTAAGGCCATTAAAATATATGATGAAGAGTAGAGTTCTCAACACTGATCCTTATGGTACTCCAAGCTTAACTTCCTTAGGACTTGAAAGTTCATAATTTAATTTTATTCCGAGATTTGCTTCCGTACTTCATATTATACTATTCCTATACAAAATGAAATAATCAAATTACAGATTTTATTCTTGCATTTGATTGATTTAGATTTTGGTATGATGAATTCATAATGAATTTGCCCTGGTCTATTTAATATTAGCTAAAATTTAATGCTGCTAAACCACCTGGTTTATTTCCTGTAAATTAGGTATTACAGAAATAGCCAATTTTGACCATATTTTTTATAACGTTTTCATCGACTCATAGAACTAGAATAAGTAATAACATCTGATAGTCCTGACCACCAAGTTACAGACGTGAATCATTTGACAGTCGCCACGGTAACAACGATATATGGTAATGTAAAATAACTCACTGTAGTACTCTTCTTCACAATTGCGGATTCTAAAATTCAAATCAGATTTCGAATTTATTTCTTACCTTTACTTCAAGCATAGACATTATGCGAGATATAAAAAATTGTAAATATATAATATGTGTCTCATATATATAATATATGTCTCAATATAAAATTATGAAACGTTTACACGAATTGTTTAAGCTGAACTGAAACAGCAAATATAAATTTTACAATCGTTAAAATTTAATTAGTAATCGTAAAAATTAATTTTTCCATTCATAAACATTCTGCCATTATTTTACATATACATATGTATTCTTAAATGATAAGACTGTCGTAAATACATAAAAGTGAAACTTTAAATGATGATTAGAATTACTAAAATGATGATATGGCTGGTTATGTTACTATAGCTGGTGATTATGGTCTTATATACTATAGGCAATTCATGCATATTTTGCTTTATAGGAGGCGAAATTTCAGGGATTTAGTGTATTGATGTATTCAATTCAATGTTTATAACCGTTTTTTTAACCCGGTAAGTTTTGATAGAGGTAATTCGGTGCCTATATCCTAAGTCGGCTTGGTAAGGCACGAGAGCTGCTAGTGAATTCACCATCGCACTTAGACTATGCTCGTCCATTGTGATACCCACAGTCAGAGATACAACTAATAGTGCCGTTAATTTTATCCCAGTTCCATCCGGTCGTTAAAGTCGGCTATCTCTAACTCTAGACGATATAAAATAAATGTGGCGTAAATGCATGGCATCTGCATTTTCTATCATTTTCTTTGTGAATCCACGGAAACAATTGGCCATCCGACTGTCATTACATTTTTGTTCATTCCCCTGGCGTTTCCAAAAAGTTTGCATTAAAAACGGAACTGCGCATTTTTTTTCTAAAAAAAAGTAGCTAGTAGTTGAACATTAATTATGTAAAGGCTTGAATCAACAAAATTTGTATTTTCTAATGACTCCTGACATGTGTAATTAATGCTTCCACCTTCTAAATGCAGGCGTTCCCAAAGAAACATCGAAACCAAATTAAAAACATAAACGTATCTTACAGGGCGTCTATTTTCGCCATAGAAAGTACATGCTTGGATTTCCCCCTAGAGATGCCACCACTAAGCCCGTGAATATTTTTTCATAAATCATTAATCTAACATTCTTATTCCGCAATTGCCATATTTTATTCATCAGAATAAAAACTTTCACACACTGCAATTATTTATACACACGCACATGATTTATCTTTCGTGTGGCTTTTATACAGCCACAACTTCTGGAAAGTTAATTCAGAACTGTAATGAACAAGAAGGACGAAAACTTTCGTCTAATTGTTCATAAAGATTGAACTATCTCTCAGTGAGTGCTCTCAATTTGGCAATTTCTTTCTCCAGCGCCAGCTCTGCCGGCAGTTGTTTTGAGTGAAGTCTTTAATAGCTACCCGAATAAAGAGTTCCGAGTAAGTTCGTTTTGATTGTTCTTTTTCAACGATTACTTTTGTCTACATTTCTTCCCGTATGTTTACCATATACTCATCTACGCTATGCGAAAACGCATTTGTTATTCTTAAATGTATCCATCCCATGACGATGCCCGTCCTTGAAACGAGTATGCACATGTGAAAATTATTATAAAAAATCTCGCCGACACACACTACTACAGCGCTGCTACAGACACCGGCACGAACCTTTCTCGTAAATACCTGTCCTCACCTTTTCCACATAGAATGCAAAGCAGAGATACACAGTCACCCTCTATCGCTACTGGTACTGCAACTGCTTGAAAGCAGCAAGTCGCCGTCGTCAGCCCGATGTGTCATTGACACTTGAGATTCCACTCGTCAAGGCTTTGTGCAGAGTAGAGACACATACCTCTTCAACTTCGTGCTGTGTCGTCGACTAAAAGTGCATAGCAATATCGTTCCTCCTTTGTGTCCCCTGCTGGAAGCTCCACTTCCACTCAAATGAGCACACATCATCACATTTGCATCAGATAATGCTACGAGAACCACTAAGTCTGAGAGGAGTGACAGCATAGGAAAAAGTACATAGGCAAGCTAATTGAATGATTTCACTTAGAAAAATAATTGGGTGCCACCAGGAAGTGATGAATTTTCAAATTGGATGCAGGTGAATCTTGATATGTCTGTATGTATGGATGCTTTCTTCTTCTCCCTCAATGAACATTCCATTTTCGTTTTTGTGTGCACATGTAAGTCTGTTGTAGTCTGCCGATTACGCATTAGGTACTTTGCGCGCCGGTTGGATTGAGGACTCAATTAAAATGAATTTTTCAATCGTTGATATCTAGAGCAGAGAGAACGTCAAATGGATCTATGTGCATATTTTCAACCATTCTCCCCCCTTTTGGCTGGCAAATAAATTCCATATGTGTGGTGAGTGAAGTCCCCCTCGCATGGGACAAGCATCATTATCATCACTTTGCCGCGCCTGTAAATGCCCCATAAAGAGAGGGAGACGTTGATCTTGTTTTGAAAGATAGCCAGACAAAGTGCGGATCAATGCATACAAATGTAACGTCAACTTGTAAATTGATAATTGCTTGGGTTAAATTAACAGTTTGTCATCAGCGCATATTGGGGGAATTACTCCCATATAATGTTCATTCAAGTCAATGATGCAGCAGCGTTTGACAACATTTCACGTTGAATTCTCGAAAAGATGTAACGAAAGAACATTCAGCAATTGGATGAATGGAGGGAAATTTTTTTGAGGAAAATATGATGAGTTTCCCATTGATATTACACTACGCATCAATGATTATTGGAATGTGTAGTTTCTGTATTCGAGGTCAAATATGAGACGTTCTGTGGGAATCGTTACACTATTTCTGCGCGAGGGGGGGTGATAAGGTCATGGGTGAACTAAATTATACTCTGCGGACACATAAGACGACTTTGTTGTCAACTATTAGATTTCCCATTGATCTGCCGCTTTTTTTGTAAAATAGAGGCAAGGCTGAACTTGGTACAATGGTCTCTTACAACATTCATTTCCGTTACATTTTCAAATTTTTGTAGTTGTGAACTCTGGTTACGAATTTATTGTCGTGTCAAGGATTCCTAAACTTCAAAACGAAAAAGTGGAGTCTAGCTTGAGTATACATCCACGGATAAATTGTATGCCGCTCAGTTTTCTCCCTAACGGTAATTCAAAACGAGGTTGTCTTTTCCATAAACAGTGGATGGCTCTAATCGGTTGTATACCGATAGATACTACGACTTTCCGGTCTTTCCGAGATCTTTAAATTTACATTAGACCCTAAATGAAATTATCATAATTGAAACTAGATGTAAAAGCTAGGCTCTGGCTCACCTTCGATAGTAACGCCATCTGTATTATTAAGCATAATTCTGTTGTAACTCAGACTTCAGTTTTGTCCCAATCCCAAGGGCCATTAAGTTCCAATTATCCAACATAAATTGAAACCCTCACTGAATCTTTGGTGTTGCAATGTTGAACCCTTGGACGTTTCTCTTCTGCAAACCCCTTATTAACCAGTAAAGGTAATTCATAGTAAGCTCAAAGTCAAATGCCGCAACTGCATATCACCTTCAGATTTATGCTGAGAAGAATTCCAAGCTCGTTCAATTTATTATGCACTCGGAATGAAGCATACTCGGTGCAGAATTTCTGGTCACTCGCGCTGGACGTCAAGTCGTTATCGAAATGTGTCTGTTCACGAAACACGTTTTGCTGTGAACCGTAACATGATATTTTCAGCAATCCACTCCCAATTAATTATGGCACGGCAATAAAATGTTACTGCTTATCGAATTCCCAAATGGAAGCAATTATATGGTTGCTTTGCTTGGAGGCGCGATTTTACTAAGTGCGGAATCGATCACAAATTAGGTTAAATACCCCACTGGGTGTGTACTTCTTGAAATCATGTATGAATGAATCAATCAAATGATACTATTCGCATCCAAACCGTTTTTTTTTTCACGAAACTCTTTAACTAATAATTATTATTTTCAGGACGCAGAAAGTATTTACCCCTACTACAGTGTGCCTGGTACACTAACACAACAGAAATTTGAGGAACTGGGAACGCACGATGCTGTGAAACAGTCTCGAAAGGCTCATATGACGAACCACCGACATCATAAAGGTAGGGGCATGGACATGGATCACGTAACACTTTAAAGAATACAGACATAACCCAAAGCTTTGGCTTGAGTGCTGTGCTGCTCATAAAATGTTAATGACGCAAGTCCAAATTTTTACAGCAATTAAAGGCTTTGAATTTGTAAAACGTTTTCACAAATTTATTCATCATTTGTTCACAGAAATGGCCAACGCACATGCCAAAAGGGTATACAATGATGCTAGTTGCCAGCTACCACAGCAGAGGATCGAACGCATTCAGAAAGATCCATCAAAAATTTATGTGCCTCATTGTACGATCCTCCATAGGTGTGGAGATGACACTGGATGCTGCAAGACGGATCGACAAACCTGTGCGCCCAAGCGGACCCAAAATGTGGATCTATACTTTTTTGTGAGTGCTTGTAATTTTTTTTTCTTTTCATCATTTATTTGACTTGTTTTTCTTTGTCATAAAACTTGAGGATGGCTTTTGCAAAATCGACAGAGTCAGATATTAATTGTGTTTGAAGTTGAACGAAGCAATCTTGTGGGTGCAGCACCATGTGCACCATCTGTTGTCGTGCGATGACTTCATCATTGGTGTTTTAACCTTTTTGGTATGTCGTTCGTAAATAACTGGCTGAGATTTGGAGTTAGGAATTGGGTAATTTCGTTTCAAGTAATGAAATTTAATGTCAGTAAAAGAAACACAAACGAAAATTGCGAAATATTGTAAATAGTGTAGGTATTGTTAATAACTTGAAAAAAAGGTTTGCTAACATAAGCGGACAACATTCACGTGATATGTCGAACACAGCGAGCCCTCCGTTTACTGGTGTCCAAAGGACGCCAAAATGGGTTAACCGGCGCATGAGCACAAACTGAAGTACATATATGCTGTCATCTAGAAAGGACGCAAATCATCGACGACTCGATTCACCGTAGGCAGCTATAACTTCGAGGTAGTGAAGGACTTCATTTTCCTCGGCTCCCACAACGGACGCAACAGAGGATGCTCGCGTTTAAGTTGCCGCACACAATTAGAGGAAGACCTCAACCAACTTGACTTGCGAAACTTAAGGCATCTGGCTAAAGATCGAGCCAGCTGGATAGGCTTCTTGGCTGAAGACTATGTCCCCCGAGGCTAGCGCCGCTAGAAGACGAAGAAGAAAAACTTGAGAAAAAGTTTTACTATAAACTCAACTCATAATTTCGTTGTCTATTTGAATATCCACCTTCTTGTTTACTTTTTATAGGTTTGAGGAGATTTTTTGCCGAAACTAGCTTGCATATTATTTAAAGATGTTAGGCTCTTTGACAAGGTGCGAAATCGACTAAGGCGGCCATCAGTACCGAAATTTGCAGCTCTGCATCGTCTACCGAAGAAAAGCCCCGGTACACACAACTATTTTCTTGTGTTTGCCACTTAATGCATCAAAATTATGAACACAAATTCAGTGTTTGCATTTGTTTTATTTTTCACCGTATTGCAACCACAGTCGAATAGTTTGTAACGATACCCGCCAATGTCTTTGTAAAAATATATTGAATCGAAAAATTGCTAAGAATGAATGTATAAATATGAAGACATCCAAAAGTTAAACGATAACAGCTTGCTAGAGCTACTTAATGCGATCGAATCAAAATGTTCGTTGCTTCGCCAAGGTTCATGCATTGTGGGTATGTGCTTCGGGTCTCACGCAACTTAACCTCGCTGTCGGGTTCGGTTCACGATCCCACCTCTTTCGAGTCACTGATAATGCTCAAAGAGCTTCTGGCGAAGTCGGCATAAAACTGTAGGTCCCTTCCCAATAGCAAGCACAACACGATTGGTTGCCGTAGAAGCTAGGCCCCGTAGCGGCCACCCTAATATGGATTATTATTAAAGATGACTTGTACATTCACGAAATGTGACTATTTTCATTGCGTAGCCATCCAAAAAGTCCACTGCATAGATTTTGCAATGATTGCAAGGATTTCCATGTGTGTGTAATGAGATCATCCATCAATTTGACCAATTTGCTACTGACCATTGACCATCAACACGAAAAATTGTGGGGTACATACACTGTTTTGCTAGAGATTTCGCCCACAGATGAAAGGGTCTTCTCAATTAAAAAAAAAAACACATTAAAAACACATTAATAAATTTAACTATTATTTAAAATAAATATATTTTCTTGTGCACCGAAATCGATTTTGTTAAATCCTGAAATTTGTTAAATTGATACAATGGCTCATTGTTTGCTCCACAATTGAAGACTGCAGTGGATAATGTTTTCCTCTGTTACATGGAAATAAATAAAATTATTGCCCTGGCTGTGTAGGCAAACGTATCACCTCTTATCAATCGTATATCCACGATATCCGAACACATCTGATTCTATCACTCAGTTGAGAAGGAAATTGGGCACACTACCATAACAAACTTTCTGAGGCACACGGTATGCAATTGAATGCAGAAAACTGCAGTACTAAACCGTTAGATCACAAACTTTGGCAAGAAAGCATAAAATTGCGTCGTAATGCAATTTACAATTTAGTTTTAAATACTTCTTACAATTATGTTTTAGGTTTGATCAGTTTTTTGAATGAATATATTTTCTTATGATACTTTCGTTTTGCCAAACCCGGAAAATAGTTTCGTATCAAAGTAGCTAAATCGTAAGCCTTTATAATTTTCTAGTATCTACCAAGCCACACATTGTCAATTCAGTTTTTTGTCAAACGTCAACTAAAAAAAGTGTCTACTAAATATTCATGTCCTCCTTTTCTGCACAAAATCGAATCCCTGTATTGTCCTCTAATACATCTGTTCACTTCATCGTAACATATTCTTGCGTTGATGTTTTTATTAAATACAAACAACTTTGTAACTGCGATACGTATCTCATGTCCTCGACGGCAACAAGATCAGCTGAGGTCACACGAATCTCATCAACTGCAAAAGGGCACATCGTCATTCACCTTCTGTGCAGTACACACTCCAAGCTCGAATATTAATTCCACCAAATATTCCCTGTATCTACCAGCGGCTATGAAATCAACGGATACTCATAGACACCTGCACGATACCTACACCTTTCAAAGAGCTCTATCTTCTACTGTGCTGTACTGTAACCGCAACATAATTAACTCATAGACCACTCGACCACTCCTCCCTATTAATCTTCACCATCTGCACTGCACTGTATAAGCGAAGCACGTCGTGAGGCATTTACTTTGCGCATTTCGATTTCCGTCGAGTATATATTCAACTATTTTATATATATTTTATATACATATATGCCGGCGCATGTTTGTACTCAAATTTTGTTAATTAACTTCATTAGCTATCCACCGGAGGGCAATTCAATTTAAGGGGAATAACCAATACCAATAAATGCATCTGGCTCATTGTTTAAAAGTTTCATGCGTAAATATTTTCGGAAAAGCAAACAAGGCAGCACTGGCACCACCGAAATGAATGTATTTCATTGTTTTTCAACAAATTCGCAGTTCACCGCTCGCAGTTGATAAAATATCCGTAATTATGCAATGCTGTGAAACCCTCTTGAATTTATTTTCAATGTACTGCATTATTGCTGTTGTTAAGTAGGAACGATGCTCAGGGCCAACATAGCTCAGAGTCCAATCAAACCTTTTCATTGAGTTGTTAATGAGAGGTAAGAGACTTTCAAGGAAATCGAAGATTGAACTCCAGCGCTGTAATGAATGAATGATTTATTAAAATTAGTTCTTGATGTTTTGCTTTTTTCTCAGTCCTAAATTTATCGAAGGTGATATTGTTTGGAAATTGTAAGACTTATAAGATAGACGTCTAGTTGGTGAATGCCATATATATATACATATATACTTCTATCTTTATATAGCTAGGCTCCCAGAAAAAATACAACCGCGATGACGTAAAAATGTCTGCCAAGAAAATGAGACAGACAAGATCCCGATAAATTACAAAAGGTGGTGGTTTTGATGAGTAATGCATGATGATTCACTCAGATTTCTGACGGCTCTTAATCGAACTCAATTAAAAGCAAATCAAGTATGTGGCGCCTTAAAGTGATGACTTTCATCAAACTCTTGCCCATCAAACTCTTGGCCACGTCCCTTTTCAATAAAAATTATAGCCGATGTTATCAGTTGGGCGCCACAGGCAAGAATTTAGTATCTCATGTAAAGTTGTGTAGGTCTTACTTTACACAAGCCATGAATTGAATTCAAGAGAATTTGAGGGCATAAAAAGCGAAGAATTTAAATACACATGTAGAGCATTTTCATCAAAGTTTGTAGACAAATAAGTGAACTGCCTACCTTAGCTCACTTTGTCAGTCAACATTTTTTAAATAGACCACACTTGACATTTTTCAAAAGTAGTACAAGTGACGCTGTATACTGGCGAATGCAGCGCAAAATCATGAAGGCTCTTGTTTTGCATTTTACTTTAGTAGCGGAGATTCAAGCGATTGAAAAAATAGTATTCGGAAAACAAATCCCTCTCAATCCCATTTCACACACCGTCGCCGTTGGGACATCGTAAGGTACTGACCTTGCGCAACTTCTTCCACTCGACTTATTTTATTTACCCCTCATAACACCAAGTGATCCCAAAACAATTAAAAAAATACAAAAACCCGCTTCTTTTCAACGCATTTTCACACCTAAAAGTTGAGTGTGTTGTTGGGGGTTATCTTCGCGAGTACATGTGTTGCTTGCCGCGACTTAATTCACTGAAAAGATAACAGCATCAGCAATAAAGATTAGAACACAAACTCTAAGTACACTAATTCACATAAAGAAGATGAGCTTAAGTCAAATAAAAATAAAGTTCATACCCTGTAAGTTATTCTTCGTTATACGTCGAAACTTGATTGAGGATATCTCTAAAAATACCTTTTAAGTAAAATTAATTTAATTTACTTTATTTCTCAACTTTAAATATATAACATCATCACTTTGAGGCGAACCGCCCATAAAAAAGGTTTTTAACCAAATCAATCATTTTATAGCTTAGTTTTATACCTTCTGTGTGGCATACGTTTATGCTTTGCAATAGAAGCCTTTGCCGTACATTAAAATGAAAAAAGTAAAATCTTGGTCTGAAAAAGTTAGTTCTGCGCGATTTCACTTGAATAACGCTCGAACATCAAAACTCGTCATATAAACCGAACTTTTGAATTCTTTCGTTTTCTTTATTATGTCGAATTTCTTTCGCAACATACGGGATTAAATGCATTTCACTTCACGAGATATATGACTTTTTAATGTCCGCCCATCCACGGGGAATGTCATTAAATGCCATTTGGCGTGACTAAGTGCATTTGGTTTATTGTGTAAGTCCTATCTTTGGAGCAGCTCCACCCAAAACTCAATTTGTTGTAAGTGCGAAATCAGAAAACTACAAGGGCTGCTCTACCCATTTATGCTGTCTGCTGCCGTGTGTTAGTTGAGTGGGGTAAATTAAGTGCTCTCAATCTGGGTAATGCTGAGTGCCCTATTACTTACTATCACTTCACACCTCGGAAGTGTTTTCAAGTTTATGTGCAATGTATAAGTGTATAGGTAGCATTAGTTGCCTGAATAATGCTCTTGATAATATTCTTGTCTATATTCCTTGATTAATGTTTAAATAGTTATAATGTGGACGTGAATCATTCCAATGAACGTCACTTTCATTCCTCAGTGAGGGAGTTCTCGGCTCATTGCGAATTCTGATTAGGGGATTATGTCCCTGATTCCCAGAGCATATCAAGCATAGAGTAATTAAGTTTAATTCGTTCATCGTATGAAGAAGCGATTCATTTTTAGAGTGTATTTTTAATTCATAGAAAATGTGAAAAACTATTGCTTAGACATCTTGGGTGTATTGTACCCAAAAAGACACAGTGAACTTTTAATCCTTATTCTACTTAAGGAAGAGTAGGTGCTGCTACCTTTCCTATTGCAATTTTCGGTTCATCTTCTCAGATCATGGAAATCATAGGTCATGGCGACCGTGGAATCGATCGAATGGATGCTAGCTGCATATATTCCATCTGAAATTTTAAAAAATTGAATAAAACAAAAAATTTTAAGAAATTTTATCAGCATTAATAAAACCACAAAAAAAAAGTTGTGTTCCATAACTGTATAGCCACATTTAAAAGATCCAATTACTACTCTTTTAAGATCGGCAACTGTTATAAATTGCTTGTTGCTCTCGTAAATTATCGGGACAAGTATTCCCCACAGTTTTCTAGGGAATTTTAGACCCTCCTCGCCGGTGGCCAATCCTTAGTGCGACTCTGCTGCAACCACATTCAGGTAACCCTGCTTGTATGGACCAACGCGTCCTCCAGCTGGAAACAAAATTTTCGCCTCGATGGTGTTCCCAAAATGGTGTCAGATTTTCCTGAATAAGTAAAGCCAACGTGAGTTGTCCAACTGATGAAAATGCACCTCAAACCATAAGGCTACTATCACCAAAATTCCGCTTGGAAAAATGAGAATCCAATATGATTCTTCATCCATCTCTCCGATACCATTGGATCCCATCCTGACTTTTTCTCGTCCAAAACAATTACCTAAAAACCGAAACAAATATGGAATTAAGCATTTTGTATATACCTTGCTCCAATCGCGGCCTAGATTTTTTTCCGGTGAACACTTTTGTAAGCATTGGCGCTGGATTCCAGCGCAGAGTGCTTCTGGACACGTTTAGGCTAAGTTAGGCATTTAACTGACTAAGGCCTTTTGTTGAATTACTTTTTTTTCTGGTCCTCCTTTTTTATGTGTTCTATAACCGGTTGGATCTTTGAGCAAGCACGAGACTGTAGACTGGTGGCGACTAATTTTAAGGGTAATTTCCCTCGAATACATTGTATTGTTCTTAAAGGACCATCATTTTGCATTTTTCTTGTTCTGACAAGTTGCTGACGCGAGGAATTATAATACAAATACACAGAAATGAATGAAATATTTCAGTACAGTGATACTTTTCTTTCGTCAGGGTCTTGAAGGTATTCATTTTATGGAAGAACCTTAGGATATTCAACCCATGTCTACACCTTATATCCTTAAGAAAAATATTGCTTTTACTCTATGACATTGTAAAATAATAAAACGACTTATTAAACACGTAGAGCAATTATCGTATCCAAAATTTGTATCTTACACTAAGTAACTGCACATGACAATTGTCGATTTTTAACTAAATGATTATACTTGCCCTTTTTCAGGTAAAGGGCTTCAATTCAAAACAAGGATCCATCGAAAAGCACACATTTATCAATCACACAGAGTGCCATTGCGTCGATAAGAGTAAGCATCACGCGCATCCTTACAACGATCCAGCCCAAGTAATACGGAAGGCTACCGTCCTTGACTGTAATTGCCCGAAATTATTCGAGAAAATACTTCAAGAAAACGGCGTATGCCGATGTGACTGTTCATCTGGCAACACTGGATGTAATTATTTAAAACGAGGAATGGAACACTTTTCAATGGTTGACCGAAAGTAAGACTTTATAATGCCTTCTATTGATGGAATCTCAATTATCTGTTTTATGTTTTGTAGATGTATCATTGAAGGTCGCTGCAAGCCGCCCACCTGTGAGTTTGGTAACTATCTAAAGAAACACGGACGATGTCAGCGAAGTAATGAAGCGGCGCAGCAATCGGCTCTATCGTGGAACTACAACTGAGCTGTGTTCTTTTCTAAGCAATAAAGAAAACAGAATTTAGTTGTATACACACATATTTATACAAATATTATTAAAATTCATTTTGGAATTTTAAGGGAGCAAGAATAACCTCGACTCAGAGAAAAAGGTTACTTTATGAATTTCATACTTTTTATTATATGTATCGATTCAATGATTCCAATGACTTTTAGCTTTATTTAACTTCGATTTTAAGGAAGTGTATAGAAATGTTTTTTTTTAATAATAATAATATTACTTTTCATTGTTTATTTTATTTGTAGGCATTGTTTTACAAAAAAGTCATCTTTCATGCAAAACTCTAGTCAATTTAATTAATTGCTTAAATAAACCTTGTTATCTGAATAGTATAGTACTACGATGTTATTAGACAGTTACGTTTAGTATAATACGGCATAAGAAGTTATCAAAAATTAAAAACAAAAGTATCATGTCCACCAAATAACATATTAATCCCACTGCCTTTCCCTTTCTACATTAGGACAGGAATTTATGTAATTTATGTATATTTATGTGATTTAACTTGTGAAGACGAGACTGTATCCATTTATTTAACAATTAACCTTGGAAAGAAAAAACATATATAAAAATCTTTCTGCGAAAGAAATTTATATAAGAATGAATGTAAAATCAAAATATTAATCTTAAAAAAGGACATTAACATTGGAAAATGTGTCGAAGTGACACCCACACATCAATAAGCAATAAATGCATTTATTTTTCGTTTTGGATTCAAATGAAACAAAACAAAAAAAAACATGAATATCGTTGCATTTAAATATATAAGATAATAGTTAAATAACAATAAGAGCCTTGCTGAAATGTGAGGGATGGATTATCATGTGTACAATTACAATTATGTTAAGTATGGATGTGTATAATACTCATGTATGTAATTATTTTTTACCACGCGTCAACAAACCAAATGTGTTGTACAAATGCTTGAAATGATATGTTATAACCATGGTATTAGATATTCACGTCTGTTGATGCCGGTTTTAATAGAAATGCTGTCACTTACTAAAAAATATAAATTGACTCCTGGTAGACATATTAAATTTCATCTTGAATTGATGAAATATTGCGTTCAAGATTTTAACAGACGAGCCTTATCCGCAATCTCATGTCGAATAACCTTGATCTGGTCTTTACTCATCTGGTGTATCTCCTTCCTGAAATTGATTCATCTTTTGATGGAGTATATTTTTGTTTTATTTTGTTGATCGCGTTGAATATAAACGATATGTTTATGATCTTGTGGAGTGTAAATTATTATGACCTACCGAAATGTTGGTGGTGATTAAGATAACAGTGGCTAACTATCACCTTGTAAGTTAGACCCACTTAGAAATGTGGACTCTCTTAAAACTTCTGGTAGACAACTTTCAGGAAAAAATCCCCAATTCACTTTCAATTGAATCTTTCAATTCATATATGAAAGTTTCTGTTCAAAATTTGTGATAACACATTTGTAAAAACTATTCTCATAAACACATTCACTTATGACCAATATTGTTGACATATTTTGTTACTCGTAATTCATTTGTTTTGTGACCATTGCTCGCGATATTCCTTCCCATTTCAGTGAGCTCAGCATGTAGAGCAATTTAGATTATACATATTCAAAAAATTAATATAAAACTAATATATCGCAAATTGATTTACGTATAAACATTTATTTTTCCAATTCTAAGAATTAGTAATCAAGATTTAAATTATAGTTTTAAACGGAGGCAATTAAAAAGTCAAAGTAATCATAAGTAGCAAAAAATCAGATTATCACTCCAAAGCAAATAAAAAAATATGTTTTTGCTCAACTGTAAACCAATGATGTAATATTCATTTTTTACTTAATTATTTATTGCTATCTTTCTTTTAGATACAATTGAAAAAAAAGAAACATCAGCAACATTAACTTGTCGCACACGTATTATTGCACTCATTTATTTAGTTTCGAGTTTTTCAGGATTAATAAAATTGAGAATAAATTATATAAAAGTATTCCTTGGCGTCATCTACGAAATTAGATGAATTATATTTACGCATATTTGTTTTCCTATTCGAATAAGTATTAAAATAAAAAAATGTTTACTATACCTACACCTATCCGTCTTTAACTCTCTTTTATTTCCCTATGTGAACTCGGATCAGAACCATGAACATCAAAAGTTTAAATTGGTCCATCTAGTTACAAAAATTTATTCACTACGTACGAACACGCAATATCATAATTACTAACAAATAAACTTTTTCATAGCTCTGGACATTTGACCTGAAAATAAACAACAATTTACGACACTATAGTTTTATGTAGATTATAACAAATTTGTATTACTTTAAATTATATTTATGTAAAGTTAAAAGTTAATAAAAAAAATATATGAAAAATGAGTCAAGTATGATAATCAATGTGTGTGTATTTTACGATTTACCAAGGATCGGAACAGGGAACAGAGACTTCCCAATACACTGGAACTACACAATTTCCGGCTAGCGCCATCGTTCCCGAACACTTTAATCATGGCAATGTAACTGACTCCATGATCAAGTACAACACTGAATTGTACTACTACTCGCAGAAAACAGTGTGAACAAATTAACTGTAAAGCCCTTGTTAGAATTGCTGGGATACGAACCCAAACACCTTAGGTTCAAATGCCCAAGAGTCGGCCGACCGACAACGCCACGGTCGCCAAACCTATATTCCTTTAATAAGTGATCACATTCTTTATCTTAGCCAATTGCTAAAACTAGATAGACTGGCTTTAATTTGAACTTAATTTCGTCTATAAAAAGCGAACAAGTTTTTATGATTATGCATTTTAATAATTATGCATGACATTATTACATCTTGCAGTATAAGTTTGGTTAAGTTAAAAATGTAAGCGTGCAAGAAATGTAATAAGTCTTAGCTTCCTTTACCTCTTTTGACATGAAATTTCACATGACCACGTGGCACTATGTTATTAATGTACGCGCTTTAATACATCATCTGGGAGTATTTTCTTATAAGTCATCATTTAATCAAGATTTTGCATTTTGAATCAAATAATTAACTCAGAAACTCATGGTTATGAACACAATTTGATTTGCGAATGAATGTTATCTGCTTCAAAATTATAATAAACGCCGGTTGAAAAATTGTAAGTAAACAGCATAAAGATGTATGTGTTCTCAGTAATTAATTAAATTCAAACGGGAGTCCACAAAAATTTAAATTAAATTGTCTGTAGTAATTAATAAAATAATTCAAACAGGAATATTTATAAGTGTACATCAAAAATAATAAACACATTGTTTCTTAAGCCAGAAATGTAACGAAACTTACTATACATCACAACAAATGGCATATTTTATGCGTACATTTATCGTTACATACATCATATTTCATACATTTATCGAAAGTAATCGTAGCATATTTTACACGGTCAATTTATCAAATTTCGATAGCAGGCGATTTTTACATTTTCCTTCTCGTTGTCTCTAACTCACACATGCGTTTGCATCCTAACTCAATGGTGAGAATTAAAAAAGAATAAAAAAGGGAAAGGAGCCAGAAACAAACTCGAAAAATGGATTTATGCACCTTTGCGACACGGGAGCACCGCAATTTTCGCTTACGTACGCTTAAAAATTTCACTGTGCTTAGGTTGGAATCTGACAAAATGTGACCGTATAAAAGCGGCCTGACCAAATCAGTGATCAGTGGCAATTAAATTGGACACGCTAGCATATTAAGGCAGATCCCTTTACTTAATTTACAAGTGTGTTTACTTACTTTTGCGACATAAATTTTATTCATTTTAGTTTATGGCCCACTGTGCGTAGTTTCTGGGCTATCCATTTATCAACTGCATCGAGTACAAAACACAACTTTCACTTTTCAATCATAGAGAGTTATAATAAAATAAAAATTAATCCTTATGTCATACATAGGTGTTATGTACGTATATCCGGTCTCCTAAGACAAACCAACGATTACTCTCACCAGGAAGAAAAACGACGCCCGACTAGAAAAGCGTGTGAGAAATATACAAAGATTGTGACCAACATTCCACTAGCTACACTATTTGAAACCCGTGCATCTTCTATCTTTACTTCGTTAAAACTAATATATTAACTGCTATGTTATTGTAGGTTTTGAACTTTACGGTAAGGTGGGTTTTGATCAGCGGATATTTGAGCTCACTATACTCAGCTCACTTTAAGTATAAAAGACAGTACAAAATGAGTATAGTTAAGTCAGCAATCAAAAGCGTTGATGAATTTCAAACAAAGTGGCGCCAAAGAACGTTCAGAAAAATTATCTATACTTTGACACCTAATCTATGAAAGACTTTTGAAACAAAAAAATAAAGTAAGAAGAAGAGTGTTTTATTGAGATTCAAAAGTGAGCAGCAGAACAGAGAGAGATGCCCTCTCTTGTCTCTTAAGATTTTGACAACTGATTTTATAACGTGTTCTTAAACCAAATCGACTAACCAGGACGGCATTTACGTTATTTCGTGAATAACCGTTAAAAATGCATGAATATCTGTCAAAAAAGCACTCAAATTCTTCGACGGACTAGAGGGCTGTAAAGTCGGCTATCTCAGTCATACTTCATTTCCGGTGAGTAGGCTACAGTTCTCAAAAAATAAAAAAAACACGCGTACTGTTATTATTTTTTTTATATAATAGCTTTATTTTTCATATTTGCTAGGTTTCTCAGAAGGTCGTTACGATTGTATTTCGAATGAATAAAAATACTTCGCTTGGAAGTCCTAAAATATACGCTAGTATGTGGGTGTTGACACAAGGACAGGGTTGATTAAAGTTCACACTTTTTGGTTTTTATAAATTTTACCTTAAAAATTGTATTAAAATGTATAAAACTTAATTTAAATGTATAAAAGTGTCTGAAAGTGTTTAGAATAATATTTTTATACGACATTTATAGTTATTTTATTTTTTGTCAGTTTAATACCTATTCCTTGCTTTTAATCACTGTTATACACCAGCAACATTTTTCAGATGTAAAATGCACAGTTTTATGCAGGTAAGAAAGTGTGTATAGTTTGCCACTTTTACACGGCTACAACCCTGCACAAATTTTTCAGATTACACTGATCCTCGTTTTTCGAAGTATGTTTCCGTTTTTACTTAAACCTATGTATGAAAGATCTATCAGCATCATAGTTCAAGGCATGTCTGTTTTATGTTTGTCTTATGAAATATAGCAACGCTATTTCTAGCACACTGATCTGATATGTTTTACTTAAAAAAAAGAAGAAAAAATATAACTATTGGTGTAAATCCAGTTATCATTGACCAGGAATAAAGAATTATTATCTTCCGTACCAAACGTAATTGCATTACAAATGCACAACGCTCTCGAAGAACAATTTCAGCAATAACCCAAGATACTAACGTTACATCATACCGAATATAAATAATAAACCTTAATAACACATTCGTAAATACACATTCAGACGTGTAAAGTGAATTATTAATGCATCACTTGAATAATGTATAACTACATTCGGCTGACAGTTGTGCAAGTTCCCCACACAATTTGGGGCTTCAGATACATACTTACGCCCCGCAATTTTCGTCAGTGTAATTTTCCAGTGAGCTCTTTTTCTTCATTGCTCCCGTACTTGACGCACACTCATGGGGCACACAAATGAATATGCGTTGGCGAAACAATTAAAATAAATCGTTGTAGTTAGGTTGGGCTATTTGAAATTTCGTGTCAAGTATTGTACTTCGTTTTGGTTTACTCGTGCCATATTGCCTTAGTGCAGCTATTGAATGATAGAAAGCTTTAGGGAGGAGAGGAGAGCGCGTACAATTACATTCTTGCAATGGCACCGAGGAAAACGGTATTTACGTCCTCATTTTGTTTTATTTCAACTTGTTAGTCATTTTTGTAAAGGAGAAATACTTCATTGTTAATAGAAAAAAGACGGCTTGTAAACATTCTCCGCCTGTGGGTAAATGCACTTAAATTGCATTGAGGAGTGACTCGGGGTGAACAAGAGCAGGATCCCGGAATAGGTTGGATCTGCGGGAAATGCTCACCAGTCGTTGTCTCATTGAAGCGTTCATTTACTCTTGTGTCGATTTGTCAATTTCCTTGACTGGCAATAATCCACAAGGTATTTGAACACATTTCATGCAGTGCCAAGGTGGGAGGTTCAGCAGGATTTACTGGAACGAAAGACAACATATGCGATTACCCACGTACGGGTGATCTCAGCTAAGTGAAAGGTGAAAAGTGAGCATTCACAGCAAGAGCGAATTTTTCTTCGCATATTTATGATAATTATTCGGCCTTTCTGTCTGATGTGAAGAAATGTTTAATTTACCGGTAACTGGTTAAAAAAAATCCCACCTTTAGTCGACGAAGTTAGCAAGGAATGCAATGCTTTGTTCAGTGCATTTCTCAAAGAGTGGGAGATAACCCTGACCGTAATGACATCTGAAAGAAGTGGAGGAGTAGTATGGATTAACATTCTTCAACAAACATACCACATCAGCATTTGCAAATCGAAATGTGTTGATTTATTGCGGTGTACCTTTAAATCTTGACATACATTCCATTGAGTGCTTTTTGAATAATCGTAAAGCAGGCAACTTTCACCAAAATAAGGGGCATCCTTTTTTCCTTTCGTTTGGGGGATGTAACATTCACAATAATTCAGTTCTGATTTTGGATCTGATGACTGGAATGAAACTGCTTTGATAAGCATTCAATTTTGTATTTTACTTAATTTAACATTTTAATTAATTTTTAATAACAATAATAAAAGTAAAAAAAGAAAAGATTTAAATTAATTCTCTAACACGCCTTCTATACGTAAAAGCCTAATTTTCATGTAAATTGTATGTTTGGTCGCCCAACGACAAGCGATTACGTTAATATTACTGAGTCATCGAATATTGGCATGCTGAAACTTTCAGAAGAACACGTAATAAATGCTTTTAATAGAACTGAAACTAAACAGCTGTCCGGGCCCTGTGGTACAACTAAAAAAGGAAATTTAAGCAAACTTTTAATCTATCGCTTGTGCAGAATTCCTCAGTGAATGGAAATATTCCTTAATAACGCCAATATTTTAAAGCGGTTTAAGACAAAAAGTTGACATCTATCGGCCTATATTAAGGCTTTCTGCAATCCCAAAATTGTTTAAAGATAAGCAAGGCTCTGATCGCTGTTAATCATTTATTACTATTTTAACTATATTAAAAAAAACTTTACAATTGAATGTCTTGAAAATCGTTTACAAGTTCATGTACTCTACACTGATTTACTTTTGGCTAAGGCAACGTACAATTATCCGGGAGAGAGTACTAGACATTATAAGTTTATCCGACAAATTCCCAAGGCTGACATTGCGCCTTGTTAATGAGAATTCCAAAGGCAACCCGAACGGGAAAATGTACACGTTTGAATTCGAAAGATAAATCGAGAGATAAAAAGATTTTTTTATTAAAATCCTATATAAACAAGCTTTTAGGAAAAACTAAGCAGCAGCTTAGAACTTAATTCATATTTGCCTTTTTGCCTACGGCCATTTATTTCAACCAAAATAGGAAGAGGATGTGCAATGATTTGGGATTGATTGATTTTCTCAGGATTTGAAGCTTATCCAAATTATCGAATAGAGAAAATTATAGATCGACTTTGGTACAAGGACATCCTGGAACGGTATACACTTAGGACTTATTTTCCTATTTTCGGCTGATATAAATTACAACCACCAACAGCTGTTTGGTGAATTTTCCTAGCGCTTGGTTCTCAATTTAATGCATTATTTAATTCCCTGGAAGACATACGGGACTAATTTGTGTAGTCCTAAGAAACAATTTATCACTTAGGTAAGTTTTTATTCTTGTACTTCCACCTCAGAGTAGAGTTAAGTTGCTTAAGTTTTGGCTAATCAACAAATTAGTGCAAGTAAATTCATTTTTGTTTTCTGTAATTGTATATATTTATTTATTTATTTTTTAAAAGAGATAACATATAGTTGTAAAAATTACAAGTTAACTGTAAAGCCATACCGATGAAGCCTTAGGCTAAATTGTATATACGACGCATGGAATAATAAAAAATAAACATATTAAAATCTGACGTACGGAAGCAAAGGAATTAAAAAAGCCCGAGACGTCTGATTTGCTTTTCACGAATTATTAGCTTTATTTTATTATTTTTTCAGTACTAACAAAACACGATTATCTCATTGAAGTTCAAAATTATCAACTGAAGTACATAACAGACAGAGTTAAACAAGCTAACAGTGGCAATATACTATTGAAGTCATATATAATCTTGAACTTAGTAATTATGAGATTACTGAGTGAAAGTTTCTTTCCAATAACGAATGTTTATAAAACGTTAACATTCGTTACAACGTCATTTAGCGGCTTATAATAATTAAATACGAAATACATTTTGTACCCAGCGGTGTTTGGTCCAACCAACAATGAGTTGGGGTGAATGGGTGAAGTGAGTTGTTGGAAAGAAAACCACTTTCCCACAAATAGGATCTTTTTATTTTACCCTGAGATTTTTGAGATCTACGTTTCTACGTATGCCCACATCTCGATTATCTGCAAAAATGTTTGGCCGACATGTCGGTAGATACGATGGATGAAGAAGATATTTGGCAGTGGGTCAGCTATCCCACAGCGTCGACTCAACGTTATACTTTCTTGATATATTTGCGTAGTACTGAATTACCACTAGACGGCATGTCTGTGTTTCATCCGTCTGTGGCATACATACGGGCGTATTAATTAAATATAGAATCCCAATGAGCACTATGACTTGGGAAGTGCGTTCGAATGAGACTGTCGCCAATACGAACGGTATGTGACCCACAGGCAAATTGTGGGTAGATTGTTTATTCAATGAATTGTATTTCAAGTGATTCAAGTGATTGAATGATGAACCAGAGCCAAATTGTAGTTGCTGTCTTCTTTTTTGCAGTTGGTCTTCATTGTTGTTTGTTGTTATTCTTAAGGAATATATAAAAATAAGCCTACTGATGCAACACCTGTTAGAACGTGATTAGAAGGCGTGATTGAGAAGAGGAATTTTCCTAAACTAAGATCAGTGCCAACTAATATTAGTTCCACATAATAGGAACAAGATTTATATAATTTTGTTTTCAATTCTATTTTATTTAATAGAATAATAAATAATTTTTCTTTATTTGTCAAATTGTTCTTACCTTCAAGCCCTCAGTCTGTCATCTATGGAGAGTCTGCGACTTGATGAATTGAATATTCAGTTAAGTGAAAGCGAATATTCTACATTATACAAGTGAGTATTTTCCTGAACGAAAATACACAAGAGTCAGATATACTCAGTTTAAGGAGAAGATATTTATGAATATATTCGGTTGACCTCAAATATATGACCTTGACTTTGTCTCTGTAGTTAATGCGTTAATTGAGGTAGAAAAAAAAATTAAAATCATGCTCTGGCCGCACCGCACAAACTTGCTTTTCATAAATCAAAAACCAGTATATTCCCGTAGTGTTCAAGGCTTTTTAACAACATCATCGAATAGCCCGAGGAACTCTCAATCTTCGACTTCCATTATATTATATGGTCGATGATGATATTTTTTAATTCACTAAACCAAATTGTAGATTTCGATGCTGACAAAAAAAGATTATATGTAATATAAATACATCCGTACTCGTATATTAATTTTCAGCGATCATGAGAACTTGATTCTACCGGTTTCAAGGCAACTCAAGGAAGTCGATACGAATTGATTGATGATCGCCTTAAAAGCAACTGGACAACTTGTTACACAACATCGCCGACATTTCGTGTTCTTTCTTTACCTCTCCCATCGTTATCATCTATCCACATTATGCATGCCATAATCGCATTTTCGGCATTCATTGTCTACTCAGTCGACCGCGAGATTTCTCTTACCTGAAGGCATGGGATGAGAGTTCCAGTTTACCTTCATCCTGTGCAGCGACGTGAACTCGCATTTAAACTTTTCTTCAGCGACTGTTTGTCGCCCGTGTTTTGTTCTTCACTTTTTTTTGTGTATATTTTGTTTTGTTTCTTCTGCGTTTCTTTGCGGTATTGTATTGTGGCTGAAAGGCACTCCCTCTAAATTCAAATATTTATGCACCATGCTATCTCGGTTAAATGATCACTCGAAATTTGTTTACCTTTCCGTGTTCTTTGAGCTCTGTATTCTGCTGGGTAGATACGTACAGTGCATGGAAATGCTTATGATTTAAATCAGGATCAAAAGCGGGTTATGACTTTGTACTTCTTAGAACCGGAAGATACGAGAATTCCAGAAGGTTATGCAAACGTTCTGGTAACAATAGTTACGAGGCATAAGTTAGACTCTTCCACTCTTTATCGTGGGTGTTATTAAAACTGTCTTATTTCAAGAAGGCATAATAGATTGCGCATATTGGATTTAGAATATCTGATTGCATTGAACATTCCGATTACAGTCACCCTCTTGCTGTTATCGAAAATTGTTTACGAAATTTGCCACCGATCCAATATTAGCTTGGCCAGTCCATCATGCTCTATATCTAGAGGTCCGTAGTCATCGTGTCAATTGTTGGTGGACAACGTTCCGAAATTGAGAAATGGAAACGGTCTTCATCATCATTCAATCACATGCATCCGACCCAATATAAAATTGCGCAAAGAGTATTTCTGATTTAACAATGGTTCCGCGATATTTTACAAGCGCTATAAACAGTGCAGCGTTGAAGTTCGACATTTAAAGTGCGAGGGAGTCTCGCAGAAAACGTCCCGGTTGAATGAATCATTAAACATATGTACATGCGAAGATCGTATACCGTAAGCGTAACCTATTTAAAATGTTCTGGACATCGCTTCGAAACCAGAGTTTACAGTGAGAATACTTACAAACACTTTGCAGAATAAAATTAGATTAGATTGCGAATACGAAAGTGCATTGTACATAAAATAAAAAAAATATATATAAATAAGACCACATACGACTGCTTGAATCTTGTGTACATTGACTGGGTGGATGAATGCATACAACTTGAGAGTCTTGTGTGTTTGGCAAATTCCCTAAATGTGTTGATTGAATTACAACACTTTCAGAATTTTGACACATCTTTCTTATGAAATGGTGTTGGCCCGCTGCTGTTCATTTTGTTTATGAATGATGTTCGTGAAATGTTTGATTTTTGCGACGTTTCGCCTGAAAAATCTTTGCAAGCATCCAAAATGTAAATGTGTTTTCAACTAGAAGCATACAAATTCTTAAAATGGTGTAAACATAGTTGATTAGAGGTTAATACATCTAAATGTAAGATATTTACAGCGGACCGTATTGCAGCCGATGTTTTATGATTATTTTATCATCGACCTTCTGCTTCTTCGTCTTGATGAAGTTGAGGATATAGGGGACATATTTAAAACCAATTTTCATTTTTCACTACATTACGATTATGCCTTTAATCTAAATCTAGCTCATTGTTAAGATTTCACAAACGGAATAATAAAGACTTCCAAGAGGTTTAAAGCCATAAAACTATATACTGCTCGTTGGTCAAGCCTCACTTTGAATACCCTTCGATTATTTGGGATTTCGGAAAAGGAGAGAGTTAAAAGAAATTAAAATTATTTGTTGAACTTCGAAAATTAAACCCGTTTGATTAACTTTTCCTAATGACGAATGATGTAAGATTATCCATATTTAGTCATGATTATTCGCGACATAATCAATCATCATATCAATTCATCAAAATTGGTTTTGCTTATAAATATAAGCGCTCCATAAAAATCTCACTGAGTTCATTGTCCAAGATCTCATAACTTTTACTTTTCGATAGAAGGCATGGAACAACATACAGTTGCAATGAACATGTTAGATACTAAGTGCACAAAAACATACAGTGGAATCTTAGAAAAATGAACACATATGAAATTGCTCCGTTCATATTCATTAGAATCAATATCTATCAAAACACATTAAATATATAAAATTAATAATTAATTTTAATTTAAAAAAATTAACCAACAAATTGTTATATATATGTATTATTTATAACTTTTTCCTTAAAAAACTGCACTATGTACGGTTGCCACTTCTGAAAAAATTTGCTACCAAATTTGGAACAAAATGTGAAGCAGTTCAGTTTTGTGTTGCAGTTTTTACTTTTTTTCCAGATTAATATAATAGCAGGAGACATCTCAAAAGTTTCAAAGATATTTAGCAGTTGATGGTAGAAAAGCAAACCTAAAGAGAGAGTTCAAAAATAAAAGAATTTCTGTTTTGTTTTTAAACAGTAAACACTTTTTAATAAGATATTTTTATGAATATTTAAATTTTCATGAAGTGATGTTCGTATTCATAGTTAATTTCTTAATTCGTTTTTGATTTACCAAAACGAGATAAAAACTACCAAGGTAAAAAAAACCACCAGATTTGGTAGAAAACTTCCAAAGTGGAACCGTTGATGTTTCCGATATCCTACTGTATAATGAAATTTGCAACGAATTGAGCTTATCCCGAATTGATTGTTTTTATTTCACTGATTTTAGATTAGTAATATTATTGTTTATTGATCTGTTAAATGCAAAAACGGTAGATAATCCTTAGTCGATCCCGATCCTTACAAATATAAGAATGTATGTCTTTCCATAATTCAGAGTAGGCTACAAAAATGTACAGTGTGAGCAAAATACGGGTTTCTTTTTAAAAATTCAATAAAATTAACAAAATTTAATTCTTTCCATTTATTATGGCTTTATTAGTACAAGGAACAAACATTTCGTTTAATTATGAAACACAACGCCGCTCTGCCTCGGCTGGCTTCGCAGTAGCTCATTCTGTCTGTTGATGGTTTTGGGCTGTAGCTCACGGATTGCTTGGATAATATTGGCCTTAAGTGCTTGAATCGTTTTCGCAACGCTCGCACAACATAGGTCCTTCACGGTTACCCACCAATAAAGTGGGTAAAAGATCGATTGTGGCACGCGCTATGTGGCATGGCGCACCATCCTACATGAACCAGAAATTTCCCAAAGCCATATCTTCAATTTTAGAAAAAAAACAAAAATGGCATATAATAATAAAATGGTCGGTCTGTAACGCCCACCGTTGGCCGAAACGTTGTTCCCAGCAACATATTCGAAGAAAAATGGTTCAATTATGCACTCGACCACAGCAGCCACATTTTCATCGTGCGCACTGTACGACTACGGGGACTATGAGGGTTGTCCACTAGGTTCCCAGTCTCTTTTACACAAACTTCCGTACAGCAGTCGCAGTGGGTACTTCATTTCGGACAAAACTTCTTTTCAAAAAACGCAATTTTTTTGGCTACGCGGCGCACACTTTGGAAATAAGTTTCCAATATTTCCTAGCGTTGGTCAAGTGTACAGCTACTCATTTCGTTCCGGAGGTATGATAGCGACTTTCTGTCGAGATTTCGAGCGGGAAATAGCTGTCAGTTTCAAAATAACCTATGATTTAAAAAAAACCCTGTATTTTGAACATGTTTTGAAGAATTAATTGTTAATATTTTGTTAAGGATCTGCTTCTTGACTTGATCTTCAATGGATTTTAATGAAAAATACAGTAAGTACACAAGTGCATCGTTGTTAGATCATATAAACCATAAACTTAAACCTCGCGGAAGTACACACTTTTACGATAGAAAAACTGAATTTTCCTATTTCACTTCCTCGATCTTACTTGAGCAGCCTGAATTTTGACTACCTTTTCATCGTCTTGTACTACCTATAAACCGGCTATAAACTGGGCAGCAAAGCCAAAACCCCTGCGAGAATGTAGATTTTACAAGCACCGAGTCAATCAATAAAAATGTAGTGCGTTTTCAACCATAAGACATGTAAATTGAATGAAATATCCAAAAGCTGCCGATCGTCATAAAGCCTTTCAATGTACAAATTGTGCGTAATGCATTGCATTCACTCATAGTATACTCGTATGTAATGAAACCTGTTAAGCATTTAAAAATCGTCATAAATGTTAGTTAACAGACGAAACGCGTGGTCACATTATCATAAATTTCTAATTGCCACAGAACACTGTTTTGCGCGTAGTGCCATAACTCCCTCACGTACAAGGTAAACACGAAAACGTAGATCAAAGGCAAGGCGATAAGATGCGAACGTGCCATCTATCACCCATTTGTATCATAAGATAAAAAAAAACACAACAATTTTTCCTCATTCATAGTGCGACTATGTTGCTTTGGTACTAGAAAAAGTAACGTTTAGCATACTGGATTACCGTTGGAAGATCTATTCTTGCATCAGCCAGCGCCCATGAAGCGAGAGATCCTCCTTTTCCTACAAAGGTTCATGCAGCTTTCGATGCAATACTACTATGTACTATGTACTACAGACGTAAAAGCAAAGCCGGACTGCGTCGACAGAAGCTGCTGAGTGGGACGAGTACAAATACACTTGGAGTGGTATTGGAGCAAATGTTGCAGCAGCATTGTGGATCTGCAGCATGTTTCTCATGACCCTTATTTGCTGAGTTGCTGCCCGATGCATCCAACTCGGACATCAGTTGGCTTTGATAAGTCATCGGATGAAGAGTAAACTCATACAGTCTTCTTCTATATCGTTGTGCTAATGTCAGAGCTGTTAGCAACTTGCCTAGTATTTTATTACCCCGACCGACCGAAGAGAAAAAGTGTGAAAACATCAACAAAAGCCGCAACATTCGGATTTTTCTTTCCAATATTTTCTCTTCTTTAAAAGTATTCGCCTCTTTATTCTCCTCTTGGGCAATCGACGAACAGCGGCAAACAAGAATAAATTTATGGAGGAAACCAGATGGGATCGAGAGTCTTCTTTCATTGGGAGAGCATTATATCAACAGAAAGTCGAGAACGTTGATCGCGACAGCATCAGATTGTGATCGTTTCGCCGCATGCCGTTAAATTGTTCGCGAGCTCATAGTAGCTAGTGTGTTCACTCGGCAGATCGCTTAGATTCTTAGATATCGTGTGTAAATAAGATAAATTTTAGTAATCTAGTTTAAAGTGAAAACTTATGACGGTAACTTTCAGTGAGCTACATATATCAGATACACCAAAGGGTGTGCAGTGAAATTTATGAAGTACCGTCCTGCGTTCCCTCAAATGTGATTGTGACTCACTCGAAACTGAAGAAATTCGCAAAAGAATTCGCGGTTTATTTATATTTAACTGCCGACATACACATTGTTGAATCGAACGCGTGTCTGTCTGCCTGGCGGCGGCGTGAAGTGTTAATGTATGTACATATGTCCTTAAGCTATTTACGATACATCGAGAGGGGCTATTTTGCGTAGGAGTCAAATTGATAATTCATTTCAATTACTACTGCTAGCAGTGCTCTTGTGTTTTTTTTTTGTTTTGCAAAGTAAATAAAGTCTGGAGCGTAAATATGGCCAGACGCCTCATGTTCCATTTCATGGCGAATATGCTCAACGATTATTAGTTTCAGTGAAATTCCTTTTTATTGCTACAATCATTTATTTACGTTGGTGTGCATATACTGTGGTCATTACGTACTGATTCGTGGACGTCTTGTCGGTTACATAGCACCTTACGATCAAGGTAAATGTGTCAATAGTCGGTGGACAACGGAAAAGAATCTGTGAGTCAATTTCACGTTTCTCATTACTCGGTGTATCGCTCGGGACTGTAAAATAAATATACGCCTCTATAATGTGCAAAGTTATTTTGAAGACTTTTCGTTCTCATGGACTTGGCTTAATTAAATTTCCGCATCCTAGAAAAGAAGGCAGATCAAGTGGTGAAAACTACAGTTTTATTAAATCGGTTTCATTGTATAAACCACTTTTCAGTTTAAAGTGTACTCTTAATTATTAACCTAACGATAATATGAACTGCGAATGGGCTAGCTCAGCTGCGAGGAAAATGACCCTTTCCGGTCTTTTACTGTTACTGGTTTTTATCAGGCATGTATCAGCGTCATACCAAGAGGATTATCCTTCCAAATGGCCAAACGCAGTAAGGTCGCAGCACCATCAGACAATTCATCAGCATTCACGATCTCCATCGCATGCGTACCCATCAGCTCACCATCATCGTCATCATCACGTAAACCTACCAAAGAGCAATCGTGATGTACACATAAAGTCGCAACACTTGCGCTTCCTCACCGAAAGGGATTATCGTGAAGTCACGCCGGTCACAAAGGAAATTACAACTACCACTCCAAGGCCAATCCCACGAACTACATATGGCATGGCTTGGAAATGGGGCTCCACAACAGCAAGAAACTTGGGATTACCCGTATTGACACATATACGACGACAAGGTGACAATGAGAGCAGTGCTGGCTCTGCAGTATTAAGTGGCGAAAGGCAACAACAATGGAGTTCGAATTACAGACAATTTTATAGCGGCCCATATCGAATGCAAGTAAGCAGTGCTGCTTCTACAAACCCAGCCATTGTTCCAACACACTCCGATCGCATAAATAGATCCTCTTGGCTCCACTACAATCATCCAATCCAGCAATATGATGCCCGTCATCTGCAAGATGAGGATAATCACCCAGCTATGCTGGAAAAATCAGCCAGACTTCTGAGTCTTGATAACATCGAGATTAATCAACGGCAGGAGGCGGAGGATAATTTCAACATCGTAAGTGCGTTCCAACATTATTCTTATAATACATTTGTATACGCATATCAGAATAATGTTGATTTTCTTATTTACTCGTCGCCTGTCTGCGAGGCATGTTAAATTAAACTTATTGTTTGCACCAACAGTTTGCTATTCAAATGAGTAATGTGCAAGAAGTCATGATCACGACCAAGACAAAGGTCATTTCCATGTACTTTTGCCGGTTCATTTTTCAGTAAGCTTTAACTACTTGAATGTAGCCTTTTGTATTTTAATAAGAATAATCTGAGGAAGAGCGAACGTAGTTTTCTTCGAAGGAAATGAAAGAAAACTAGTTTTATGACCACGTACAGCTTGGAGTACTTGCAAAAATGTAACGATGCCGCTCTTCGGTCAGAACATACATTAGTGTGCATTTGACTCTCTGAATCAAAAAATTATACTAATTATGCCTATTCGACATTCCTTGAGCATAAATTCAATTGAGCGCAAAGGGATTATTGTCTATTATGTTATCTTCTTCCTCTATATACAAAAAACGCGTATTTGTCTATTATAGACTCTTAAATGGTAATAGACTGATGTCTTGGGCAACTTTGTTCATAATTCTGTGGAAAAGGTTTGTTTCGATTGTTTTTCTTTATTTCATGCGAAACTTTATAAATACTCACAATTATATTGATCGGGGACATGATTGTTGAGTTAGAATCGAAAATGTTGATTTTTTTAACTATTTTTGCAAAAATTAAGAATAACAATTAAAAGTTTAATTCTACGTGAAACTCATTTAAGGAAGCAATTCCTGAAAATATTAAAAGCTATAAATTTTTTGTGAAGACATTTTTTCCGATTGTAAGCACCAGTGTTGTTTTGTATGCATAGCAACTTACTTTACTCAACTTTTTTCACTTCAATTTTGAAGCGCTCCAAAAGGAAATCTCAGTTTTATACCCTAAATCACAAACGAACTCTTCTATCATTTGAAAGAAACTCCATCTACGTCTAACATGGAAAAATTTCCATTGAACGATCACTCAAAGCTGTAAGCATTAGAATAAACTTAAGAATTCCACCATAAAAGCATCCAATTGTTTTGATTGAATCTGTTCAAATGAAATCAAATTCAATTGATTTTGATTACAGTTTAGGACATCAGTCAAATTACGGCTTCTGTTCGAAACACTTTGACACAGCTACCTTCAAACTAGATTCCAATAAAACGGCACACGTAGCTTCTAATTCGTGTTCACCTTCTCAAATTAATGTCGTCACTGCATTATAGACATTGCATATATTTTGTGTCTCAAACCGGTATTGAAGTTTAGTTGCACTGCACTCCTCACCAGATTAACATTAACACTCATCTGAAACAGTTGAAATATAAGTAATAACTTAGCATTTAAATGTCATTATTAATCGATGCTCATGGGTAGGATAAACGTTGTCACTCTGCATAGTGGAGATATTATAAGTTGAATATTGATCACTGGTAATGAAAGAAGGCCCAATGGGCTTAAATGGAAGCAAAAATGCTAATGCCCGCCTTCTTAAATATGCCTGATAAAATGTGGGAATTTCAATAGAGGTTCGATCACCTCGTATCTTACTATAAGTAATTCTGTTCTCGATAGCTTTCGATCGATACTGTAATGGGTTGCATGATCCATCATCTTTTCCATAATTAATATGTAATGCAATTTGGGTATCATCGAAGATCCAGTAGTTTTATACGCGTTTTTATTCATAATTTTGTAATCACCTCTGTTACCAGTTTCAATAAAATGTCACTGTCACTTTATTTCAAAGTTTCTAGTTACATTATTAGGCTAAAACGCAACAGCGCTCGTACTCTTTTTATCGAGTTTAAGAGAATATTGTGTCAGAACGCTGCATTCTCAGTTTTCCATATGAAAATAGAACGCGCGCGTTTGACAAGTCAAACGTTCTGCAATACAATTTTCAAGAAGAATCCATACGTATGAAATTACTGCAAGTAAAATCCTATAGGAAATTAATATAATAATCGCTTCAGTTTGCCAAAAATTCAAACTGAATTAAATTTAAAAAAATGTTCACTAATGTCAAAATGCCCGAGTAGAAAGTAACTCAACCTAGAACTTTGTTCTCGGGCTTAAATAACGGTGCGTATTATGACTCAAGGCAGCTTACGTGTATCCTTAAAATGTTGCGCCGTTGCGATACGGGTAATACTTTCGATGACATTTCAAAGTCAGAAGCATGTTATCAACAGTTATCTCTCTAAAACCATCTTTATTGACATTCTCAACTGGATAGCTACACAAAAAAGGCTATGACACCGACTTGTGTCATAAGTTCGCTTTAATTAACGCAAATATTCACCTTTGTACTATGAAAGCTTAGATTAATAGCACGCTGCGTGCAGGCTAGCGTGCAAATATTGAACGAGCAAATTCCTGCTCATTTTCTTAAGATCTGGGCTGTCAAATATCTCAAATATCAATATGTCAAATAATATAAATTTGGTTTCTCCTTAAAGTGGCCTCCATTTTATTCTCTCTTTTTTTTACCCATGGTGTAAGGAAAATAAGCTGTGCTGAAAAGTTCTACAGAAACCCTGCTTGCCGTCATCGCGGCAATTTATTTGTCAACAAAAACTGAAAGGCATGAACATTTTTCATTACAGCCTCTGCAACAAAGGTGGCATTTTCCCATATAATAACTTTAATAAATGAATAAAATTCTTACATCAATTTACAATTTTATTAATTGGGAATAATTCAAATCGAATATCACTACACATCCGCGATGTCTCCTTAAGTTATATTAAAAATAAAAAAGTGGAATGGTAATTATTTAATGTGCAGCATCTCCTCTAATCCGACATGAAACCTTAAGATATGTTAAGCACACTCGGAACACCCTGTAAAAGCATACTGCACATGCTCTATTATGGATTGAACTTCGTGTACATTAAAACACCTTCCTATTAGAAATAATATTTATACAATGCATTGAAAATGTGACTGCTCCCAGACATCCATCACGTACATATCTGTTTGCTGGAACTATTTTTGTTATACTAGAACCTGGTATCCTCGATCAAATGTACACGATTGGGTATTTAGTTCAGACTCATTTTCTTCTCTTTTCTATACAAATACCAACATTCACGCAAGTTCATCCCCAATATATGTCTACATACATTTGTATAGGTGTATAGTTGATATGAAAACATAAACATTTCTTACAACTTCCTTTGGCTGCTTTCTTGCTGAATACCTTAGCTAAGGAGAATTATATGCATTCAAGAATTTTAACACACAATCGCCCCACAAGTCCGGCATTATTTGCATTCAAGTCATCTAACAGTAAATAACTAAGTGTAAGCGGCCTAATGGAAGACTTCAATTACACCAATTATTGCAATTGATCAACGAATTAAGTTCCTTCTCAGTCAAGTATTTTCATTCATGAATCTTCGCACTGACGCGCCTATGTTGCACTGTGACAGTGCGTAGTAGAAAGAAAGGCGGATGATATTTGAAATTCAGAAAACGTACTTTCGCTTGTTTATGTATGTACCTATGTACGTACATATTTTATTCATTGGACCCACCAAGAGCACTTCACAAATGTAGTATATTGCTTCGGAGGAGCATTTTTGCACGCCTGATGCAACATCTATATGTGCTGTAGGTACTTGTTTACTATTTGGAAATATATTTATGTACGTACAAATTTGCATAATCCCACTCAAGATATGTGGCCTCGAAATTGCGGAGGTTCCAGCCCCCCCGCTTGGTGGGCACATCAGTTGAAAGTCACTGCAACACTGTATGACGCTGAAGAAATATGTTAATATTATATGTCATCCTCAGTACGGCTATCATGAAATGCTAAGAACATATTCAAAAATATTAATGAAGGCTAAACACGATACACTCAATTCGATTTTTAAACCTACCGGCTGTTTTAACAAGATCACATAGATAATGAATTCGTCAATTTCTGTGTTTGTCACGCCATCAATCTAAAAAGAAACAAGATTTGACGCTCGGCTAAGTGAGAGCAACGGAGGTTTGGAAGACATAATGATTGATGGTGATGCTAGACAAGATTCAACACAAACAATTCGAATACTGATTATTTTGTTGGAAAAGTCAGTTCAGAAGTTAGATAAATATGTAATGATCAAATGCCTTTCTCAAGAGTACAAGCAACAATTTCCATATGAAGCAAAAATTATATATCCATCTATTTGTCTAAATTGTTTCTAAAAAAGTCTTCTCTAAATTAGTATTTGAATGAATTTCTGACGAACTCGCTGATGCACATATGTATGCATCATATGTGTTAAAAATAGAAATAAGTGCCTCAGCAATAATTTAGCAAATAATATAACGTTACATTTTTTCCCAATCCACTCAAATTGAATCTGTTTTGTAACAGTATTTTCTCTCCCAAGATCAGCTCGTACAAATATCTTCCATGAATGTAGCACCAGCGGATTCGGCATAAAAGTCGCATCCCGCATTCAAGGAGATATTTTTATAAAATCAATTAGTATTAATTGAAATATTTCATTATTAATTAATGAACTGAGTTCTCCGCACTACTGTTTATGAATTTTATTTGATTTCTCAGAATGCGATTAATGCAAATAGACAAACACCTTCGTTTTGCGTCAATTCCGTGGAATGATAATACACATATACGAGTTTAACCTGAAATGAAGAAAATGATTCAACGCATGATGCATGGCGTTAAAATGCTTATCGTTATCACACCAGACCCATTTTTACCTCAGAGATATTCATGACAACTCGCTGCTGCATAAGAAGCTAAGAGGAAAAGTAAAGTCGAGAAACTGAAGCAATGTGAAAACATTGCATTTGTCTACATCGACTACGGGATATTTATCTTGTTATTTATTGTTTTGGTCGCTAACGGTCATGGTGGTATTTTTCATTTCTTGAAGATTTATGAAAGAGAAAAGTGTTAATCAATACTTAACATAGTATTAGTATTAGTGCAAAACTGACTGCAACAAAAAAAAAACATTTTGGCTTAGAAATGTCCATTGAAATGTTTGTTCAATACAATGATGAGTTATTTTAATCAACGAGACCTTAAACGACAAAACATTGAAAACATTTTGGTTATTGACTTGGAGCGAATTCCTAAAACAAACTCATCTGGGAATCCCTCAATCAACATCAATTTAGTAAATAAAAAGTGATCACCCAGTCTGCAGTACAATAATCATGGGTTTTTTTCGTTATTAATTTACAGTACAATCTGCTTCAATTAAAAAGTACGAGCATATTAACATGTCCTTCCATTTTATATGAAAACCGCAATAAATAAACACAGTATGAAGATGTTATTCGAAGTGAATGTAATAAAGCTTATATGTGTACAATTTATGAGTAGATGCCGTCGCATACGAATCTACTCAAAATGTAAGAGCTAAAACTTTTACTTTTGCTATGCTTTAAAATTGTTCGATTATGTATACACATGTATATACATATAATAGCATCTTTCTTAGGCACTTCTTTGATTTGATTTCATTGTATTTGAGAGGCAGACAGACAACATTTTAGTTGTACTTGTTTTGAACTCTTATTCCCAGATAAGATTGTGTAACATCCTCGTTCGGCGTCGTCGTCCGTTGACATCAATGAACTTTTATTATATACCAAGCCGCATACTCTATATAAAGTAATGTATCATGAAAGTAAGGTAATGTAATGTAGAATTTAGAAAATTTCGAGATATGATAGTCAATTAAAGGAAATAAAAATAATGCATATTAATTTGATGGTGATATATTTCTGAATTACTGGCCGTGTCGTAGTGAATGGGTGCCATGATGACTTACCGAATTTATCAATTTTCGTAATTCAAGGCTATACCTCTTTCGATGATATAGGCAGGTAGGTAGAGGCATTAATGCCACTTAGGCCAAAGTAAGCCTATTATACCGTCACGTGGGTGTTGCAATGAATAAACACGGTTGCCATGAATATGAGAGCCACCCTGTTTTGTCAACAAGTTACTAGTGCGTATTTTACACAGATGTTGTTTAGACTATCATTGAAATAGGACCCTATAATGGCTTTCCTAGTTGAGGCAAGGGCAGGGCAGTTGCCGAAAAGATGTTGGATGCTTTCCTCTTCATCCTCGACTAGCCAACTTCTAAAGAAACCTAGTCATTATGCGTGAAGGCCTAATGGGTGGGGGCTATATTTTACAACTATTCAGTACAAATTACAGGTCTGTAATGAATGTCTGGATAAATGCCTATTATTGAATCAAATTCCACAAGGCATAAAAGATTAAGTTCGGTAAGAATTGTATTCACAATCCCCAATTGTCTGCACTTCTTCTTTCGTCTTTGGCTGTCGCTACAGTCCGGGGTGGACCTGGACCTCAGCCAACATGCCTCTCCATCTAGCACGGTCTTGTGCTAGTTGCTTCCAGGCATGCACGTTCAGCTGATTGAGGTCATTTTCCGGCTGCGTGCGCCACCGGAGGAGTGGTATTCTACACATTTTAATTTAGGCATTACACTCTACAAAACAATTTACTGCATCTTTTCTAGATAAATTATATATATTAAATGTATCCCACATTTGCTGAATATTTATTAAATTAATGGAAATCAGATAATAGATTAAGTACGTCATACAAATTCATAGGAAACTTGAAACATAATGAAGTGTCGTTTAGACTGGCCGCATATTCATACTATGTTTTTATCCCACATAAGTGATGTTAGCGGAGGAGTTAAGATATAATTCAAATTTAATTTATTCAGCTTCAGCTAATGTTAAGATATTGTACATGTTGGACAAAATATCACATTAACGTCGTATTGTGGTATACGTTTATTAAAGAACTTCTTTGAAGAACAAGAACTACTAAAATAATATAAGATTTAGCACTGAGAACACTATTTTGAAGAAATATTAACAAGGAAAAACAATGTATTGGTTACACAATGGGTAATCAAACTTAATTTTCTACCACATACCGTAGGTTCAAATTTGTAGGCATTTTTCTTCTGGAATCTCTACATAATTTTGTTGGGACAGTGAGACCTAGGTAACATTTAATGCGGGGGGGGGTTCGCTTGCTGATATCTTGGGAGTGTCTATATCTTTAACTAAACATATTCGTAATATACAAGTGAGAGGGACATGCAGTTTTATGCCGACTCTGAACGGCCAAGTTTGAGAAGCTTTACATAGTATATATAAGCATATATACAAGCATATATACTTTCAGCATTGCTATTGTTTCGAAGAAGGTGGAACCGTGAAAATGATTTTGGTCGTTGAACTTAGGCTGCGAGGTTCATTTGCGTAGGGGTCGACGCACATACCCACAGCGCCACGGTGACCACAAACTTATTCATTCACGAAGGTATTAATGTTAATAAATTAATGTATTATTTATTTATGTTTTATATGTATAAAAAATAAAAATATAATTCTATCGTGCAAATGTCAGCACGATAGAATCGACCAAGAAGCCGTCGCGTATGAAATAAATACATATGAAACGTTAAATTATGTACTAACTAATTTCGTGAAAGTCGGTATCATTGAATACGAATGAAGTGAAAATTTGTTACCTTTTTCTACGAAGTAATGTACGTCAAAATTACGATTCCGTTCGGGTTGTGTGATAGCATTTTCTCGTAGTTCGTATCGTAACTTCTGTGATAAGGCTGAATATGTACACAATGTTAATCTTCCAAATATGTACTGACATTTATGTTTATTACTATAAAAGAATTACTGAATCACTGAAGTCTTCGCAAAAATGAATTGAATATTGCTTATGATTTATTTAGCAATTGTTCCTTCCGTTTGCCGGCAGTAGGTATATTTGAAGTACTTAAGGTGAATTTTACATGACACAGCAGATGCAGAAGGTGGGTGCATAGAGTGAGACACGAATGAAAACGCTTATTCAATATTTCAACACAAAAACTGTAAAGCAACGAAAAGCACTCTCCAAGGAATTTAATTCAAGATAGGAAATTTTCAAGGTTTGTTCTTTTTTTTCTATAAGGTGAATACCTAATAGAATATGGTGCTGTGAGCACTGATAAAAGCGCTCTATTCGCGAAGCAAGTGGAGACAAAAAAAAGCAATTCACATGTTTAAATATTCTTAAACAAACTTACACATCTTAATTCGTAAGATTAATTAATATTAAGCAGAAGATATCTTGCATTTTTGAAAAGAATTTGTGCTCTGCTGTGTTAATTGCGTTTCCTAATGATTAAGTAAGAGTGTGTCAGAATAAAGATCATGTAGTTTTTTTTTAAATTGTATAATTTGTATGTAAAGGGTTTTCAAATAAGGACTTGACAATTTTTTTTTAACAAAACGTAAAACATTTGAGATATTTCAAAAACTCCTATCGGTTTGAAGTAAAATCGAAACATTTATGAATGGAACTCGACTTCGTCCGTATAGCTAGCATGGGAACGTTTGCATGGGTCTATCCGTTGGACTCAATTTTCAACGACTCGGCCACATATTTCGGCCGAAACGGCCGCGATTTGGCTCTGAGTTCTTCCAACGTCGTCGGCTTGATGGCATAAACCAATGACTTAATAGTTCTATTGAAGCCCTACGTGACGTCATCTCGGAAATTTGTGTATCAATATTTTCGCACACTTAAAAACAAGAACAAATTGCTTTTCAACATTTTCCATTATAAATAAATGAAATTCTTTCATTTTACATATATTTGAAATTTATTTTGTGTTTTTCATACACCATTTTCCTATTTACGAAATCGAATTGTGGTGTAAGCTTAAGCAACACATCCGTCCAATGTTAATAACGGACCCTGAGAGACGTCACACAGCAAAGACAGTTTTGATAATCTCCAGCACACTTTATTATCCTTAGACCATGGAACATACATCGGTTATTACGAATTAATATTGAAATGTATCAACTTTCTTATTTTATAAATAAAATGTCTCTGGTTTTGAAAAAGAACATACTTACAAATTGCTTAAATATTTACTCCTCAGGATGATTACATGGACGATGACCCAACAGTACAAAACGATAACGTAAATGAAAAAACCGAGAGCTTGACTGAGGAGAAATGGAAGGAACTTGGCACAGCAGTAGCAGTCGAAAAATCACGGCGCCGTTATAACAGCGAAGGTAAGCTAGGTACAGGTAAATACAGTTACCGACTATACTATCACACTACTGAATGCAATTCAAAATATCACTGAAAAAATAATTTAAAAACTCAATTTTCTCTTTGAAAAAATTTGTATGTGCTTACAGTGAAAGCTCCCATAGGTGGCACTTCTGTCCGGCTAAAGGCATTTGGAATTCACTATTCTAGTCGGATTGCAAAGAGGTGCCCGATGACTACGTTGCGTGCGCAATCGACTCTGCATTAATCCTAGAAATTTTAATTCTTAAGTTCTTGAATTATTAGGAATTATTCAAAAACAATTTAAAATAAAACAAGAAGTATTCTTTCATTCATAAAATATCGTATAAACACTCAAATAACCAATTCCATCCGTCGTGGTGAATTTCACTTGCCACTCATAAGGCCTTATGCGTTGCTTATTTTTTGACATGATCCAACGCACGCGACGGATTCTATTGGTTTGGCTATTGGTAAGCCAGTTGTCCGCCCGTAAGTAAAAATCAGTCAAAAAAAAAAAAACAAACTAAAATGAACATAAGGACAGAAAAATCAAAATACAACACCATTGAGTAGAGACAATGATTTGATAAGAAAATTAAATTTACAAAATTGCAGCTGATGTCCCTGTGCGCGTCCGGGTTAGGAAGTGTCCGCTAAAGTTAATATAAAATGTATGCATCTTCAATTCAAGATCCACGTTCGTTAATGTGTGAAGAGATATGTTAGACGTTCAAAGAGTGTAGTATTCAAATCTCGCATGGAGTCAAGAATGTGTTCCAAAGACTTAAAGGTGTTATGTTAGTATGATGAGTGAAAGTTTCCACAAATGTGGTCGCCAATGCACAATTTCACCATTCAAAGTGTACAGAAAACAGAGCCACCTTCTTAATCTGCAGACCTTAATCCACTGGAGAAACCAACAAAGAACGGGCAAATGCTTCATAAAATATTAGATTTGTTATGGAATGATAAAAAAATTGATTTGTCCGTAATCAGTTATGTACGTGATGATATAATATGGGTGGCGCTACAGTCAGAAGTGGACCGAGATCTAACGTCTACAGCCACTTGATCACGAATGGAGAGGACATGCAATCTTACGCCATTTCGAGAATTGACTACGCCCAGCGTAGGAGTCGTCGTATCTGCCCACTACACCACAAGCCGCCACCAATAACCACTACATAACTATACGTTCGAAAAATATCACGACCACTTAAAGTCAACGGAATGAAAGCAGTTTCATCAACCCTTTCCACGGCGTATTCGCAGCAACTTTGAAATATCAATGGCCTACTTCAAACAGACTTACTAGTAAAAATAGGAAAATGGAAAGAAAAACACTAGTCTTGTAACCTATAGAGCAGTTCAATAAATACGTGCTGCACTTACGGTCCACGCTTTGCTCTTCGTAGACACCTGAAGAGACTTATTGTATTCATTTACCTTATGTACATATGGGTTGTTTGAATAGCGGGCTGACTCAATGGCAACAGGTCTATAGTCAGTATAAAAGAAATATCTTTATTTAATTACTGTGACTAACATCTCATATTTCGTGGCACATTTCTGGTTAATGGCTGAAGGCAAATCAGGAAAACTGGAAGCCGTTGAAACGTTTCCCGTTGTGTTTCGAAATAATTGTCTTTCAAGTTTCATTCGGCCTTCCAATACATTTGAAATATAATTGGCCTGGTCAGTTAATCATGCAGTTAATATGAAAATTATAGGTCTGGGCGATGTAAAATGTACAAGCTGCTTGTATGTGCAACGACATTTGCCCCGTGTAATAATTTTACGATCGATAATAGCCTCATTTCCGCTATATTCTGGGTGGTATGTGTGTTTGTTTGCCCAAGTTGAGTAGGTTTCTCTTCATTGTCAGTAAAGGTATTTTTGTCGCAGCCACTGCATCCATTGTAATAGAGGCATTTCATTTTACGGTGCACCGAAGAATTGATTATAGCTTCAATACATAAAGTGAGAGAGATGTAAGCCCCTTTGGGCAAGCAACATTGTGCCGGCTCTCAAAGTGCATCTATTGAATGTGGATACCGTCGTTTAGACCGTAGTTATATTCGAGTACACTTTTATCCGTTTACCTACTTTATTATATTTATAGCTGGATACACCTCCAGAAAATGAGTACATCTATAATAAGTTGGTTGGGTATTTTGCTAGGAGGGGCATAAGTCATCGTTTTCTCGTACAATCCGCGGGCACTGGCGGGTAAAGAAACCTCAGATAAATACCTAGCACATGAAAAGCTTAGAATACTTTACTTTTAATTGTCTTATTAATTCGCCTCAGGCAGGGCATTTTTAATATGAAAGTTAAGTTGTCAGCTCACAAGGACCACACGTCTCTCGTCGCTTTATAACTCAGGATAGACACACCTACGTGTGCTAATGTGATCATGAATTTCAAAAAATAGTAGGTAGATAGGAGAATTCTCCTTCATTCACCTTCCTCTCAGACACGGCCATATATTCGACGGAGAATTTTTCTTTCGTACGAACCTTAGCTCTGCAGTTTTGCACATCGTTCAGCCTTCAGCTTCATATAACAGGATAAGTTTTGTAGAGTATGATTCTGGTCCTTCGAGTCAGGAGCTTGGAACTCAGTTGTTCAGTTCTTTACCAACCAACAAACCGAAGCAGCATCGGTCAACAAGAGAAATTTACGTCAGATCTTCACTGTCATCTGTGAGGTTCATGATGGCACAACAAAAAACTACAACACTACCTCAAGAATTTGAAATAAAGCTAGGCGATGCCCCTTCCTATACCAAAAGATTCTGTAAAAGAAAGAAAACTTCTAAGAAAGAGATTCTATAGCATTTTAGACTTACTTGTAACCCTCATTTACTGTATTTGAGAACTAAAGGCAGACTTCGCGAGCAGTATTGCCAATTAGTTACAACTGCAGTTTTTTTTTGTCGTACGATGTATTTATATTGATTTTAACGTCAACTAATATACATATATCCTTTCAGCACTGAACTAAATCCGCTGGAAAAATAAAAATATTCACTTAAAATTTCCCTTGAAAGTCATAATTTTCCACGCACTCTCGCGTGCGACCCTTCAACGTCGCGGAATTTTGGTGAGAGGAAAAGTTTATTAGTACTGATCACCTAACAAAGAGTGATTTATTGAAACTCTTAACATCCGCTGATATAACATTCAAGACGAGTTTATAAGTGATTTATAATTTATTGAATAACAAGAGTTGGATTACTTTTGATGTTATCATCGGCATGACTGAATGATTGCTAAATGATGCAATAATCTGATTTGAATATTTAAGCTAAATAAAGGTCTTAAGGCCTGACCATACCAAAAATGTGCGAGAAAGCAGTCTCTCATTTGGCGGCGCTTACCTGTTATAAAGTTATGGGTTGCCATAAACTCATAAAAATGACATTTTGACATATCGAATGATTATAACTCTAAAATGCACAAAAATTAGAAACAGTAGTATATGTTAATCGAATATGCACAACACAGTGGGAATCCAAAGATTTTTAATTGACTGGCCATTGGAAAGAAGGTTAAAGATTGCACTGTTGTCAGCCGTCCCTTTTGCTAACGCAAGCCTGCCTCTCATTATGTTTAATCAATTTAAACTGGTAGTCGAAATTGGAGTTCGATTATTCATAACCCGAGGGAATATATTTATCTTAGGCTCAACACAAAAACGAAGTATTATATCAATTTTAATCCATGTCGATCTGTCCAAATGAAAAATGTTTGCACTGTAAACGCGCCAACGAAATTGCGTAACAATTAGATAAAACCGATATGGACGAAGTAGAAATAGCTCCAAACGTACAATGCGTACCTCTTATAATGTTATCATTATATAAAAAGTTGTCAAACAATGTTTATCGTGAATGCGATTAATAACGCACAAATTATGCAGTAATCTATTGTCTTTCATATAGATTTTCTCTCTATATCCCTCTCTCCACTTCCATTTTCCACCATTCGCGTTAGTTTCGGAATGATTATGAGGTCATTTCCATCCAAATGAAAAACAATCTTACAAATCTTACTGCACATAATGGACTAATGGACACGAGGACTAATGATGGAATATATTTGCCAATGATAAAACCTCTTTGAAATTTTCTTTATGTCCTAAAGAAGCAACTGATGGTCGAAGTGATTTAGGTTGCTGTTGGTTTTATAGTATATCGCGAAAACCTATCATCGTAGCAGCTTCATGTATGTAGGGACATCGACGTTGATGAAACTTAATGTTTGCTAAAACTCCTCGAACTGTTGCAAAGTTTTCGTATACTTCTGCCAATAATGTCAATGGATGAATGAAATAAGTTACGTAAACAAAAGTGGTTACCGACTAGATTCGAGATCATATTCTTCTTTTTGGAGTAGGCTAGAAAATTCTGACTCTTTTATAGACGGCTACGAGCCTACGCATTCCCAAAATTGCTATGTATGAAAGTGTGGAAGAAGATCCAAATCCATAGAATTCACGGCGAGCACAGTATTCGCATCTTAGGTGCATTATGTTGTAAGATTCACTCAAGAGTTCACCTCAGCTTACCATGAAATGCGTACAAGATACACCGGTTGTTCTTGAACGATAAAAGTTTGGTCAAACGATACAACTTATTATTTTATATAATTTATCATACAAATTTCACAATATCTGCATTCATATGACGATCAGTATAGTCTAACTTATTTATTGATATTTTTTTGTTTTATTAAATATTACACACTATTAATTAAATTATAAATATTATAAACATACTTATAATTCTAACTAAATTAAAACTCAGCAATATTTCTTGCAAAATTATTTTAAAAAATATTTATGTGATATATTTTTCTGCAGGGCAGTCTGCGGCAACTGCGCATATTCAACGCATTAAAGAGGAGAGTAAGTGTCGCTGGCCTCATCCAAAAGTGATTCCCGTCACAGAGGCTTCAAAAAGATTCGTCCCGCATTGTACGATTCTGCATCGGTGTGGAGATGATACTGGATGTTGCGACTACGATACGAAAACTTGTACTGCAAAAACCATCAGTAGAGTACATTTATATTTCTATGTAAGTAAATTTACAACACTAACTGCTTTGTGCTTATTATGTATTTATTTTAAAGATGCTACAATAGTGTGTTTTATGATGTTATATTATTTACAATAGTGTGAGATGAGAGTTTGAAAACGGTTTGTCTCGTAGTTATCAACATAAACTTGTTGAACCACGCATCAATTCAATTCTCCTGAATACTTGACCATGTCAACTTATGTATGTCAACTTCATAAAACACTGTTTTTTTTTTCTTAAGGGAAGCAAGCGATTATTGTCATTTTATTGAGTTACTCAAGGCACTCCAAAGGTCAATCAACTGTGTTAAAGAACTTGAGCGAAATTTCTCTGAGAGCGAGTTTCACCCAACAGTAGTTCAATGAATCATTGAGGATTACTGCATTAAGCGCTCATCATCTTCGGGCGATGTGTTAATGCAATCATGTGCACATATGTACATATATGCACTTATTTTTTAATTTTTAAATTAAGTTAAGACAATGAGTATGTTTAACACCTGTAAGAAAGCTTGTAAAAGACATAATTCTCTGAAGTACTACTTCACTTTACCACTTCATCAGATGGGAAAACAAAATGAAAAAAGGTTATTTCATCAAAGTTACTTCACCAAACAGTTTTGCACAACAGCATACTCTATTAATGAGATGTTCCACTTGGAGTTTTCCCCTCTACCGCATTTTATGTATTGATCTTGGCCGTGTCACCTCGTATTGAGATCAGTCACAACAAGCAATTTGGAACTTAGCATCGGAGAGTACCAGTTAAGGGTTCTCTGTTTGTTTAACATGAAGTAGAGTTTTCTTTTTTTACAATTCATCGCTTGTTTTCATTTTTATATCTTTCGTGTTTTATTGTAGTTTCTATGTTTATAGATTGGGCAACATAATTAACTTGAAATTCCAAGAGAAAGCGCATCAAGTTCAAACGAATGCACCACAAAACACATGTATATATGTATATCACGTGTGTTTATATGTAGACTCAAACTAAGTGATGAAACTCCATCAGTGGCCCAACCTAGAGTTGAACATTTTCAACAATAGCAAATGTCCACTGTACATGCTGTTCATAAACAACTATCCACTTGAGTTTTCAATATTTGTAATGAAGTACTCATACCTTAAGATAAACACATCTGCATCATACGACTTCCGGCTTGACTTATAGCTACTCTGCACAAATACATGCGGTCATTGGTTACTTAAGTGCAACCGCTGTGCTGGTAGGCAAATGAAACGTCAAGAATCTAAGTTGGTGTTAAGGTATTTTTTTTTTGTCACAAGGGAACGTACCTAAGGTATTTCTTAAGAAGGTGCGCCAGCGTTATAGTAAAGTACAATTTAACTATTGTAGTATCCACAAGAAGTAATATAATCTATGTACATATGCACACCTGAAGTTATGAACATACGAAGTTAAAAGCGAGCCCAGAAGGAAATAATCAATAATATAAAGAAAATAAATTTACGTAAAGTCAATAATCTAATAGACATATGACATTTGGTCGCTATGGTGAGCACTTTTCCGCCGTAGATTAATCCATCAGCAACTTAGACACAACTCAGTTTTATGAATCATTCGCTTTTTCATTGCAGGTCATTCCTTTGGGTGGGTCGGCCAGTGTAGAGTTGCGGTCGTTCGATAATCACACTGAATGCCACTGCGTAGATCGATGTCTGTTGGGCTCGGGCTGCGTAGAAAGAGGTAGTGGAAACCTTGGTAATTATGGTAGTGCTGCAGGGAATGGAACATGTCAATGTCCAAGCTACTTCAATTCCATCACCGAGGAATTTCCCAGTGGTCGATGCCGTTGTGACTGCATTAACAGCAATCGTGATTGTCAACAATTAAAGCGTGGACAGGATAGTTTTCCGGCTGATGATCAAAGGTAAGTCGAGTTTGATATTTAATGTTCTCTTCCGGCAAAGTGGTTATCCAGTTCTTGGTCACATAAACTTAAACGGCTGTATTACTCGTCCAAGTAGCATGTCATTTTTAACATAAGGGAATGGTCAGTCAGAAAATAAGTTTAACGACGGAGAATCGCTAAAATTAGCTAATTAAATTAATATGAGGTGGACCTGGGCCTAGCTTCTCAGCAACCACTCGTGTTGTGCGTGCTATTGTTGTTTCCCGCGTGGAATTGTTGTTCAGTGACTCGAAAAAGGTGGAACCTGGCACCCTCTGCGTAGGAGTCGACGCACTAACCCACTACGCCACGGCAAGCTAATTAAATTAGCCTGAAAAAAAATGTTGCTGAATTTTTTAAAGGCACACCGAATTTTCGTGGTAATGGTGATGAGATAATTATAGCTCAGTTAGGGTACCATAAGGTACGCAACAAAAAATATTTTCTTGTTTGATTGGATAAGATTATATTTATCCTTGTCAGCCTTACCAGTGACTTTCTTGTCTGGAGAGCCGCGAACATAAGCCGATCGATTTTTAAAGATCCGCATAGCTCATTTCCTGACCGGTTGTCTTAAAAGTTTGACACAATATTGGCCAGAGCCACGCAAGTGTTTTGGTCTGCTCAAGTATTTGCTTCGCTTTCAGCAGATGGCGATGTTGTTCGCTCGCTGAGTAGACCAAAACACTTGCTCGGTTCTAGGGCTAAAATTTATAACCAATCGGTCATTGTCCCATCGGTCAACTGATTTTTTGGGATGAATGCACAATTGCACACAAAAATTCACTCGAGACTCTTCATCGGTCCTTGCAGCAATTACGTCATTATTACCGCTTATTACTTCTGCAATTTAGGGACAGAAAAAGGAATATTCCCAAATAATCAAATAAATGTTCGGGATCATTTCGGGATGATATGTACAATCTTAAACACACTATTAAATCAAACACTTCAAGCGAAGCAGTTATATATAAGTAACAGACACATTTTTTAATTCACTCGCTTTCCCGGAGGTCTCACCGCTCATATTGAAATTAAGAATCAGTTTGCCTGTATGTTTTCTAATACTAATCAGTAAAATCACTGCAATGACACACGACTTGCATTCAAAAATTGAATGAGAACTGTAATAGAAGCTCCAATTTTGACGGGACCTCCCATTATTCCGTCCAATAATACATTTCAAATTCAAGGGACTACATTTCCGTCAGCAATCAATATCAACAAAGTCAACTTTCGTACAACTTTCGCATCAGCATTTCGTAGAAACTTACATAGTATTGAATAATAGATATCATATATAATAATAATCATATATAATAAAAATCTCTAAGCCTGAGAAACTTTAGATGCAAAATAAAAGCGCATCAGAAAATATAGAGAAATATCCTCCGTATTCTTTATAAAGTGATCTCATTAATCTCGCGTTAATTAAAACATTCGAACACAATTATGACAATGATGTTTGCCGAAGCTCTAATTTATAAGTTTTTCTAATTTATAAGTTTTTCTTCTTTCAGATGTATTGCTGATGAAAAATGTCAGAAGCCGACCTGCCAATATGGGAATTATAGCATCAACAGTGGACGATGTCCCAAGCACAGGCATCAGAAGAGAACCATATCCCGCTACGATTATAGGTAGTTTTAATCATCATTCAACAGTTTAATATAGAAAAAAATGTTTTTGAAGGCAGCTCAAACGAAATAATCTAGTTAAGACCGGTACTTATTTAGAGCGTAATTCATAGTATAAGTGTGGCATTTTAAAACATATATTTATTCGGCGAATTTAGTACTTTACATAAATATTAAGACTTGTTAGTGGATTGTCCATGCGAGAGGTTCCAAATTTCATTGGTTCCTTGTGGGTTATTTTAGATGCGTATATATAATTGTCATATATAATATTTTTATAAACTTATATATATATAAATATATCTACGTATGTATTAATAATGAAATGTAAGATATCCAAGTACAGGAGCATATTGCAAGTTAAAAAGAAACGATTGAATATAAATAAATAAAGCTAGTCAAAATGACAACAATGAGAAAATATATCTTTTTATTTTATGTCGTTTTGACGTTTCCAACGAACTAATGCCACTCTTGTATCAATACTTAGTGAAGGGTAGCGGGTGTAGTGTAGAATGGGGCTGTGCTCCTCAACACTCTGTTGAATATAAAACTAGTGATATAGTTTGTAAATTAAAAGTCTAAACGCTGCCATGGTTGCGTATATGGTGCAAATGCAGAACAAGTATATGTCAATGTTGAGATATTGTACGAAATTCATTGTCTTAGTGTGTGTCTGCATGTGCGGAGCTCCTTTGTAACGTATTATGTACTCAATCCAATATAATGCCGTTGCTTGAGCAGAGATGGGTCGATCTTTATAAATTTGTGATGAAATTCGAATTTTATGAGCGTAAGTACCGTTATATAAGACTTCTGCAATGCTGTTATGAAGAGATTCACTTGTTATGGCATCAGCATGAAGTTGCAATCCAAATCCATTATTAACTAAACGGTTGGCGTCTCCAAATTGGTCTCCGAAAATAGGTATTGCAATTACAGGTACTGCATGAAAAATTGTTTCAATTGTACTGCCTTTTCCAGCATGAGTGATGAAAAGCTTAGTCTTCGGATGAGCGAGAATTGCATTTTGTGGAAACCATTTGCTAGCTATAATGTTTGAGAAATTCTGCGGGAGGTGATCGATTTTCCAAAGAATTCTCTGTGGAAGTTTGGAGAAAACGTTAATAAAGCTTTGTAATACAGAAGGGCTAAGTTGTTTAGCACTAGCAACTGTTCCTAAGCTAAAGTAAATTACTCCATCGTCTGCTGAGTCCATAAAGTTGTTAAGATCCTATATAAAAGGTATATAAAAATGTTCTTGTATAATGCAATGCAATGGTACTCAACCTCCGAAATCGCTTTGTTGTGTTCAATTTGTATTCCACCTATTTCGACTATGGTTGGTAGACGCGCTGCGATTGATCCTTCACTGAAGTGGTGATTACAGAGGACAAGGGACACATTTCTTCTCATTTGATCCAAAGTGGGGTATTTGGCTGGTGGAAAATGTTGCCTTCAACATAAGATAATGAGAATAAAAACTATGAACATCAAGTTATGTATTCAAGCGAGCGACGCACAGTGTGTTATTTCAAAGTCGTTCGAATAACAAAAGTTTGGTATCAAACAACAGCTAAAGCCTCAGATAAGTATTGAGGCTTTTCGAAAAGAAAAATTCCTGGAACCGATATTTACATCTCAAAAAGCAAACATTTACTAGCCAAAGGAATTTAATACATTAGTTGCATTACGTGAGTTAGATTCATCGTGTTCGTATGAAGTAGCGAATAATTTTGTATTCTTTCCTGTTATTTAAGGAATCTTTTGGTAAGTTTGAACCTTGTATAACAATTGGTAGTAATTACAGATTTGCTTGAAGGCCTTAGGCTTATCAGTTTTTTGTAGATTGCGACTTTTGTGAAGAGTTTTCAAAATGTATCCGCATTTATCCATTGTGTAGTGGTAGTTAATAAATCTCTGGAGTATGTACTTATAAAATCCATTAAGACATCTTGCCCTCATACATCGTTCAAATTAATAGCGATTCTCTATCTATTTTTCGCCAAAACACAGTTTGAGGACAGAAATAGACGCATTTCGGTTCACAAGTGGAAGTTTGGGCGTTTTGAAAATTTAATTGCCGGTAGAGTGCTATGATCCAGTCCCAACAAGAGCATGTCATCTCAGAAGATCTTTCAAGAATGTACACCCAATGTGCAACAACGAAAAAATACATGAACTGGTATGTATTAAAACGACGAGTGAGATTGCTAACATTATAATTGTCTTAATTACATTATAATTGGCAAGAAATTGAGCGCAGAAAATCTAGGTCTACCAATCTGAAAATTTTTCAATGAAGCCAAGAAAGCTTAATAAAAAGATTATTTCGGAGGAAGCTCTTATTTCGGAGGAAGCCTAAAATTAAGTATTTTTCAGTACAATTGCATGCATACAGATCCATATCTTTCGAGTCGTAGCACCGCGCTCCATAACAAATATAGTATAAGCTCCTATTACGAACAGCTCTCTTTGGAGACTACATATGAAATACTAACCACCTGTGTGAGCTTTCACTGTTATGCACTGTTAAAGCTTCTCAGATTTCCCATATAGTAGCAGCTCCGATGAAGACGATGATGGGAGCGATTAATTTAACAAATTAATAAAATAACGTAAATTAACTAAACAAAAAAAAATATAGTTAAAGGCAACATGAATAAAGTTCCCCTAGATGTGCAAAATAACACACTGTGCGCTTGCCGCTGATCTGCATTTTTAAATAAAAGCGCGAATTTTGGAAATGTAATTATGTCTCTGTTTGTTGTCAGTGTCTCGAAATTGCGAGAATATTTGTATTTTAAGCGAATATGTGCCAATTTCTCTTAAGTCATACTTGTACACCTGGTTCATGACAATGTCGAAGATGTGTTGATACGTAGCCTCAAAGACTCCATGAAGCACACCTCTTATGCCGACTGCTTGACTCCTTACAAATGGCTGCGGCACATACCACCATCCATTTGGATTTCCCACAAATCGATTCACAAAACTTATTGGTTGTGTGGTCCAAAGAATTACAACAGGGCAATCATAATGAGCTCCAACACCCAGCTGGTAGTCGTTGAAAAAGTATCCCAGAATAATCAGATCAAATCGATTATCTTCGTCTAGAAAGTTCTTTAAGCTTATATCATCAAAAACACGACTGTTTTCGGCAACAACGTCAATTTGTCGAAAAATCCCAGTTCGACGTTTCGGTTCTGGAGGCATTTTTAATTGAATTATTCGTAAGGCTCCAACTGGCTTGCTTTCGATTGGTAACACTGTAACAATGGTAACATTGTGACCACGATTCAGTAAAGTTTTCACAACACTCATATAGACTAACATATGCGATCTGTGGTGGCTTGTAAAAAGCCCTAAGATATTTGATCCCTCCGTTCTATTTTCACTTTGGAGTGTGACATACAACACGAACGCAACTGTAACGAATTTAAGTGACATGCTTTCTGACAGCAATCTACCTGCGACTTAAAATAAGAACTGTGTTACGCGCCGGTCCGAGCCTATTTTCAAACTGAAAGATTACGGAACATTGGCGGCACATTCGGCTAACGCGATTTGATGGACATTTGATTGATCGACACACCTTGTGTACAAGGCATGTACTTTAATTGAATTTCCGTCCCATCTCTGTCAACCTAGTTACTGTTAATCATTCACTTATCATGACATGCTCATAATTGTACATGCTATGCACTAAAGCTATCAGTCTCGACGACGAGACTACCATGCTCGTCAATTTCTTTATCCAATCTTATTGAAGGTCAATTTCAATTTTTTACGTCCATATTATCTTGAAGCAGACAACGCTACTACAAAAATTATTTATTATATTGCAAATTGTTTTCGGTTTAAGTTAAATTGTACAACAAAGCAGAAAGAAAGTCAGTAACAAAGGAATAAATAAAAAGTAATTCAGAAACCTAAACTCAACAAAAGCGCTGTTGCTCGTTTTACCCAGTAATCTGAGGTTTCATTGCCCGCTCTCAAATCAACAGTTGTTATAAACGACCCAGATCTCTCAGCAAAATAATAAGTTGGACACTGATAAATTCCCCTTGTTCTTTTTTTGGTATTTTCAACGGGTTTCAAGAGGATTACTGGCATCGGGCAGACCAGCTCCATTGGAGATGGCTCCTGCAAGCAGCGCATCTTTCTATTCCAGCCAGCACCTTCAAGGAATAAGCCACGAATGCATACTCCTTCAGTTTGAATCATACGCGCAACGGCTGCATCATCCTCAACAAAGACAGAAAACTCCCATGAAAGTTCGTCTATTGGTGTTTTCGTTGCTCTGGCAGAAGTTTGAAGTACAGCAGTAAGAAAGCCTGTTGGGAAAGTGTAAGCCGATAGCCAAAACACAGTTTGAGGACAGAAATAGACGCATTTCGGTTCACAAGTGGAAGTTTGGGCGTTTTGAAAATTTAATTGCCGGTAGAGTGCTATGATCCAGTCCCAACAAGAGCATGTCATCTCAGAAGATCTTTCAAGAATGTACACCCAATGTGCAACAACGAAAAAATACATGAACTGGTATGTATTAAAACGACGAGTGAGATTGCTAACATTATAATTGTCTTAATTACATTATAATTGGCAAGAAATTGAGCGCAGAAAATCTAGGTCTACCAATCTGAAAATTTTTCAATGAAGCCAAGAAAGCTTAATAAAAAGATTATTTCGGAGGAAGCTCTTATTTCGGAGGAAGCCTAAAATTAAGTATTTTTCAGTACAATTGCATGCATACAGATCCATATCTTTCGAGTCGTAGCACCGCGCTCCATAACAAATATAGTATAAGCTCCTATTACGAACAGCTCTCTTTGGAGACTACATATGAAATACTAACCACCTGTGTGAGCTTTCACTGTTATGCACTGTTAAAGCTTCTCAGATTTCCCATATAGTAGCAGCTCCGATGAAGACGATGATGGGAGCGATTAATTTAACAAATTAATAAAATAACGTAAATTAACTAAACAAAAAAAAATATAGTTAAAGGCAACATGAATAAAGTTCCCCTAGATGTGCAAAATAACACACTGTGCGCTTGCCGCTGATCTGCATTTTTAAATAAAAGCGCGAATTTTGGAAATGTAATTATGTCTCTGTTTGTTGTCAGTGTCTCGAAATTGCGAGAATATTTGTATTTTAAGCGAATATGTGCCAATTTCTCTTAAGTCATACTTGTACACCTGGTTCATGACAATGTCGAAGATGTGTTGATACGTAGCCTCAAAGACTCCATGAAGCACACCTCTTATGCCGACTGCTTGACTCCTTACAAATGGCTGCGGCACATACCACCATCCATTTGGATTTCCCACAAATCGATTCACAAAACTTATTGGTTGTGTGGTCCAAAGAATTACAACAGGGCAATCATAATGAGCTCCAACACCCAGCTGGTAGTCGTTGAAAAAGTATCCCAGAATAATCAGATCAAATCGATTATCTTCGTCTAGAAAGTTCTTTAAGCTTATATCATCAAAAACACGACTGTTTTCGGCAACAACGTCAATTTGTCGAAAAATCCCAGTTCGACGTTTCGGTTCTGGAGGCATTTTTAATTGAATTATTCGTAAGGCTCCAACTGGCTTGCTTTCGATTGGTAACACTGTAACAATGGTAACATTGTGACCACGATTCAGTAAAGTTTTCACAACACTCATATAGACTAACATATGCGATCTGTGGTGGCTTGTAAAAAGCCCTAAGATATTTGATCCCTCCGTTCTATTTTCACTTTGGAGTGTGACATACAACACGAACGCAACTGTAACGAATTTAAGTGACATGCTTTCTGACAGCAATCTACCTGCGACTTAAAATAAGAACTGTGTTACGCGCCGGTCCGAGCCTATTTTCAAACTGAAAGATTACGGAACATTGGCGGCACATTCGGCTAACGCGATTTGATGGACATTTGATTGATCGACACACCTTGTGTACAAGGCATGTACTTTAATTGAATTTCCGTCCCATCTCTGTCAACCTAGTTACTGTTAATCATTCACTTATCATGACATGCTCATAATTGTACATGCTATGCACTAAAGCTATCAGTCTCGACGACGAGACTACCATGCTCGTCAATTTCTTTATCCAATCTTATTGAAGGTCAATTTCAATTTTTTACGTCCATATTATCTTGAAGCAGACAACGCTACTACAAAAATTATTTATTATATTGCAAATTGTTTTCGGTTTAAGTTAAATTGTACAACAAAGCAGAAAGAAAGTCAGTAACAAAGGAATAAATAAAAAGTAATTCAGAAACCTAAACTCAACAAAAGCGCTGTTGCTCGTTTTACCCAGTAATCTGAGGTTTCATTGCCCGCTCTCAAATCAACAGTTGTTATAAACGACCCAGATCTCTCAGCAAAATAATAAGTTGGACACTGATAAATTCCCCTTGTTCTTTTTTTGGTATTTTCAACGGGTTTCAAGAGGATTACTGGCATCGGGCAGACCAGCTCCATTGGAGATGGCTCCTGCAAGCAGCGCATCTTTCTATTCCAGCCAGCACCTTCAAGGAATAAGCCACGAATGCATACTCCTTCAGTTTGAATCATACGCGCAACGGCTGCATCATCCTCAACAAAGACAGAAAACTCCCATGAAAGTTCGTCTATTGGTGTTTTCGTTGCTCTGGCAGAAGTTTGAAGTACAGCAGTAAGAAAGCCTGTTGGGAAAGTGTAAGCCGATAGCCAAAACAGCGATGGAGCCTTTAGCGTCTTGGCCCACTGACTGAAGTAGTCGATTCTCTGAGCCAGATCCCGACTCCAAGAGGCAAGTGGCTTAAGTGACGGATATGCTGTAAAAAGATTGTGAATTAATTTTAGCATTCAATTAAATAACTATGTCTAGTGTGTGCATACTTCCAAGCCAATTATACGGAACTCTACCCTCATATACTGCATTTAAGACTTCCTCCAATTCTGAATCCAAGAGCAGCAATCCCTTTATACCCTTCTGAAGATTCCCAAGGCATGTTTTGATGTTTTCTAATAAGACGTTGTATCGGAACATTTCTTGCAACAGAACTACTTCTAGAGGTGTCCTATTTAGGCCAAGGACTTTCGCAGTCTTTTCATAGTTCATTTGATCCGGGACGTTCGCCTCAATGTCCTGCGCTAAACGCAAGACCTTACTTTCCTTGCTCTCCCCTGTGGCTGTGTACTGCTGAACCTGAATAGACAGCAGTGTCTCTAAAAGCACTCTGGTTTCGCCAATAAGTGATGTTATATCAGCATTCGGATGCTGGCCAAATGCTTCTGGCCTATCAACATTAGGTAAGAGATCAATGTGATCCTTGTAGAATTGCAGGTCCCCGTCTGGTGGTATGAAATACGTTCTCAACGAAGAAAGTCTGTGAAGAGAAAAAGTGCCAGATTGATAGAATCCATTGACCTGAATTATTACTTGTAGTTCGGAATGTTGATAGCGTCTGGTGTGAAGAAATGATTTATGTACGTCATCAACAAGCGGCGATCCCATTCATCTGTAACATGTCCGCCATAATTTACACCGGCAATAAGGTACTTAATAGCTTCCCATTGGGTCTCTTCATACTCATTGGTATAGAGATATAGCAGGATTTCAGAAACTTCAAAGTCTGAATCGTTGAAGCTGTAAACGACGTTCCACCCGAGTTGTTGAAACTTCCTACGTTCAATGATTACAGAGTGGAAAAAGCAGAGACCAAATATCAGTTTCTTATATGTAACTGGATCTTTGCATTCCTCGAAGCTTGCTTCATTTATGTTGTTGTATAGACGTCTCATGTTGGCCTTAATTCCCTTGGGCGGTTCTGTTGTCATTTTGATACTTGATTGGAGTATTGAAACAGGAAACTCCTTGTGCGGATCGGAACTAAGCCACAAGCGGAACTTTTTGTTAATCTTGGTGGCTTGAATCATTTGAATAATTTTATCCAATGCTGGCAACCAACTCAGAGACAAGTGACAGTTTGCCAGAAATACCCAATTGCCATCTCTGACACCGTCCATTATTAGCTTCGTGGCCATCGGTGCTTGACCTTGACCCAGACTAAGTGAGAACAGTTTTGAGGCCATGTTCGTTTGTTCAGCAAGACTTAAAAGACTTCCCGTGGGATCCACGCCAGGCGACAAGAGAAATATCAACGGGGTCTCTGCTGAAGATTCCTCGAAAGCAGATTTTAGATCCAATATAGGAGCTTCAACATATTTCTGACCCAGAACTGTTGTTGTGAACTGAGTTAAACAAAATGTAACCCTGTCGGGGCGGAGACATCGAACGACGCAGAACTTTTGGAAATCAGTCAATTTATCATTCCACTCCCCGACCAGGTCTTCAAGCTCAGGGTTTGTTTTCCCATACCATTCTAAGAAAAATATTACATTATTATTCGTGTAACCCTATTGAGAGTGAATCTAACTTACCAAACCACTGCTTTGGGAACTGCTCAAATGAATTTACAATGCCGTGGAATCCGGCTGTCTTGTCCAGTTCCGTTATGTTATCCCAAATCTCTTCTGTTATCCAGTCTAAGAGCGAAGAAATGATTGAGAGATTCATTAAAAATGTATTCAAGGGTGAATTTGTTCATACTTGGGCTGGGATTTGGGAGTTGGTCATGTCTATCCAAGACAATACCCCCATTTAAGATAAAATTATACTCCGCTACGATTAGTTTCCCCGCAGCTTCCAGGATCTTTGCACTCATGTTTATCGATAACAATAGCTTGTGCTTTTCAAACAGCCCTCGGCATGTGTTTCTATAAACTGAATAGGTGTGAAATTCATTGATATTCGCAATACGTTCAACCACAACTTGATTTCGTGGACTGCGTTCAATTGACTTAACGAAGAGAAGAATGTAAGCCCCCAACGAGAATTGGTACATGGGGTCTATTTGGGCCAAGTCTGTTAAAACGAAAAACAGTATAGATGCCCGTTCAGCGGCAGGCTGATAAGCTTGACGTGCGACATCGATCTCAATCTCCGTCACTTCCGCAGTACTTAAGGACTCCTTTACGAGCACAGAAGTTGAACGCGACTTTTGAAGAGTATGGAACAACTCGTCGTCCTCCAATAGGGAGCCCCTGCTCTCATTCAGCAACCGAAGAATTTGGTTATCAAGATCGACTAGAATTCTTTTATTTCTCGCAATAGTCATAACAAGGTCATCTTTCTGTTGCTCCAAAGTAGGCTTTTCTTTACGGACAATAATTCCCAGTAGCTGTGCTTCCAAGGCACTCTGCTTAACTGCAAAATTCACAATGCAGGTTTTCGAGGATGTCTCTGGAGGATAATGCGGATTACTTAATTTCGTTGTCATGTAGAGTCTAAAGGTATCTTTATACGTAATAAACTTGTCGTTGAATTTTAGAAGCTTTTGTCCCCCCTGTACTGTGAAGTTGCAGCGCAATATTGGGTTTATTACTGGATCTAGGACTTCGGTCACATTTTGCAGTAAGACCGGAAAACCAAACTGTAATGATCTCTCCAGAGTTCGAATAAAATCCGCCTGATTGAAATCCGTAATTTTGAGTTCCTTCTTTTCAAGATTACGTACCCAGGAGTTGGCCTGATTCTGTGGATCAACAATCAAGGGCCAGCGACGGCCTTGGGTAACGATTATTCCATTTTCAGTACTAAACTCATCAAGCGGCAGGCCTTGGATGTTCCACTCCCTGATTGTTACCGGGTCGGACAGAAATTGCGTTGTCTTAAAACATTCCGTATGCGGTATTTTGTTTTTCAAAATTTCCTTTTGCCATAATTCTATTAACCGATCTCGATATTTTGAGTCGAATGGTCCAAGGTAGGAGGCAAAAGCTGTTGAAATTATACAGTCGCCAGGTAATTTTTCGAAAGAAATATCGAGAAAAGCCACCGTGTCCATCCAGCGTTGTTGTTCGCCTGACAAAGACTCGACCAATATAATGGCGCGCTCTAGTTGCTTTCTGAAAAGTAAGATATAATGTGTGCGTTTTTGAACTTACACGCTTAATACAACGGATTGTAATGGATAAGTGCGGATAAACTTCCCGCATAAGTAATTAATAGTGTTCAAGGAGTACAAGTGTGCTGGAAGTATTTCCCAAACTGCGACGATGGATAAGAAATATAGAACTCTGAAATCAATGATCCAAATGTCAGTGAGAAATTACAATGAGATTTTTTTAATCAATCCCGTAAAATCTAGAATAAGTGTCAAAGTTCAAAAGAATCTGTCACAAGTATTAATTTTAAAAATAAAACGTTTTTTTTTTTAAGATTTGACGTTCACTTCTCATGTGATTTGATTTAATTATTTTGTGGCCATGCTTATGCGTATGTTGAACTCATTACTATATAAAGAGGTTAAGTTTGAAAATCTGCGAGTTTGTCTTTTTGCAGGAAGTAATCTCTGGAACTACCATGAACCAATTTTGAACATTTTTCTACCGGTAAGATACAATAGGTATATATTTGACATAGGCTATATTTGATGTTGATTAATATTTGTTAAGGTGAAATAGTAATATCTGTCAATTAGTTCACTAAAAGCAATCAATTAAATCATCGGCACCATCTTATTTCAGTGGATTCCACTGCGCTTAGTTGTGCAACAGTTTCTTTAGAGTGGTTTTAGCAGCGATCTTTACATTAGTGTATGTGAGCATACAACCGCGCTATAACATGTTTTTGTTTTTTGTATTGGAGTGAGTGATCTCTTCTAGATGAGAAATTGAAAAAAATAAGGCTTTAGGAGTAGCACAGTGATTATTTGATTATAGGTTGATTGGCCGAATATACACAAGAAAAAGAGTTCATATTTTAGAATCAATATTTTGTACAGTTTGTAATAAATTGTAAATCAAACAATTTGCTTGATTTTTACTTTCTGAAATCCTTTACCAATTACTTTACTGCTTAGAAATGTTACGAATGGGGACAACATTGATTCAGTAGTAAAATATAAAATAGTTTGTTTCGATTTATAATCCTTTGAATTGAAAAGCCCTAAATGAAGGTCTGATGGTAGTGGCCTAAGTGAGCACCCATATACCTACCTACCTATAATTTGATGTATTCGTGTGAGCTTACAAATATGTATACAAATGTTACTAAATATGTTCACAAGTGCACCAGAAAATTCCATGCACCCAATTTCGAGTGTAATGATCTTATAAAGACCATTAAATACCTTAGTCGTTCGGCCCGGTTTTTAAGTCCATCTAACAGATCCGATTTCTCCTTGAAGTCTGCCTTTAATCTTTCCAGCTTAGCATTCAATTCTTCCAGCTTTTTCCGAGCCATCGCCAAAAGCATTTGCTTCTCATGCAGCGAATCCAGGGCGCTGTCTAGCTTCTCTTTTTTTGGAGCTACGATTCTGTACACCTTAGCATAGTTCTCTATAGCTATTATCCAAAGCATCAATGATTTACACGCTAGTGATACTGTGGCTACTTTTTCAGGTTCTAACTCTGGATTTTGTGTGTATAGCCCAATTCGTTTTAAGGTCTTATCTGAAACGTGATCACGATCAAAATTTCTCAAGTCATTCAGGAAACTTTGCTCGCCCAACATTTTCTTGGCCATGTCCCAGGTGGGGTCTTTTCCCAAGAGAATCATAACCGCCTCCATTACTTTTTCGATTTTAAGTGGTGGCTTGCCATATGACTTAACTTCTGAGAGATCCTTTTTGTTGAGGGCATCCAGTGCTCTTACAGCAGCGTCAATCATTGGCATGACCACATCTAAATCTGTTTGCGCAATCGCAGCTAACTCAAGGCAAATAGTCTCTTCTTGAGAGATGATTTTGCTCTCTTCGTCCACTTTTTCCTTTTGTTCCTCAGCTTCTTTATTCTGAGCCTCGATTTCGGCGATAAACACCTCGCATTGGCTTGTCAGTTCCTTCACTTGTTCCTGACTTACTTTAAGTTCTTCTGACATACCAGCAACTTTCTCCTGAGTTTCCTGTATTTTCGATAAGCCATTACGAAGTTTGTTAGAGTTTCCCGAAACATCAGCCCTCTTCCTTTGCAACAGGTCCTTAAAGCCAGAGACCAGCTCTAGGTAATTGATCGAAGTGACATAATTACGTCGGTGCATTTCATTGAACATGAGTTCAGAAATATCCGAAACGCTTGAATGGATTACAGAGAAGACTTGTGGTACTCCTATATGCAGGGCTTCTTCGTTGATGGCCAACAGACTGTCGCTGCTGCCAGTTTTTGTACCGGGAGTAGGTGTTGCCAGCTGTATACCTTGCAGAAATTTCTGGGCGACTTCTAAAAGAGCTTCAGGAGGCCATGCACGGAACCAGTTCGATGTAGTAGCGTTTATTAACCCAGGATATTGTCTCAAAAAAATTCGGAAGTCTTCGCCGATTGGACTCAAACAAATTATGATGTGGAGATTATTACAAACGTTCTGCATGAAGAGATTGTAGTATGCTTCGGTTGTTGCTTGGACCCATTGCTTTTTAGCTTGTCTCTCTAAGCCTGTTTTAAGTTCATCAAATTCCTCCGTCTTAAAGAGATTTGCCTCACCGGTGCTAAGCATATTGTTGATTGTCTCCAGAAATGCGTTCTCCATAACCTGCTCTCCACTGAAAACGAACACACAAGGTCTATTCTTTACACCAGTTATCTTGTATAATCCCTTCAAATCCTCTCGAAACTCTGGAGTCCTATATTTACGTGTTGCTTCAATTTGAAATATTCCGAAGTCGCAAATGTATATCGCCATTTTAGCAAGTACTTGTCTCCCCGAACCTCCTATTCCAATGTGGAGCATGTGACCTTTAGGCTGTGATATTACCCTCACCACTCTTGTAACATGGTCGATGGCTTCTCTGAAGAACACAATATTGAGTCTAAGTGTACCCGGCACCGTATTATATTCTTCAAGACGTTCCATCATATAGTTCCTTAATGCCTCCATGTCGACCATATCCTCATAGCACCCCTGAGGACTCATGAAATCTCCGAAAGCTGGAACTATCTTATTCGGACATAAGCTGTGAAATGTGACTTCCATATGCTTGCCGATCGTGTCATTTATTTGGGACACAAACCAGCTTATGTCGGTGCTATCATCCATGCGATCACAAAAAACTCGGAAGCACTCATGAATCCACAGCCGCTGTATAGTTGCTAACTTAAGCGTACTTTTCGCTTCGCTTCTCAATAGTCCTTGAAAAACTTTTGAGAGGTCGCGCAAATTAAATAAGTAGTGCGTTTTAGCAGGCGTTGGGAGCATTTTCTTCCCGACGGCATTGAAGAGATCTATAGTAGCTAGGGTGATGGGTTTCCACATGCACATCACATCATTTACATGATCACTCAATTTCTGTTTCAGCAGACTACCGAAGATTTGAGCAATGATTGACTCTGTTGGAAAGGTCATGTTTATGACAAAGAACCGACTTAAAGTTCTGGGCGATATGTCTTGACGTCCTCCTCCAGGAGGTCCCATTGCCGTTATTAGGACCGTGTTTTGTACATAAATCCTTTGTTGAGTCTTACGATCAAACCAAAACTTATAATCTATCCATTGTCTGATAAGTTCAAGCGGCGGTTGTGATCCATAGGTATCCTTTGCGGGCATATTAAAGTCATCCATAAAGCATATCATCTTCTTCCCTCCTATGGGTACAAACAACACTTTGGTTCGCTTTTCAGTTCGGCTTTCTATAGATTCTTGAAGTCCAGCTGGGGAAGTCTAGGAAGAAATCAAAAAAATATAATCATAATAAAATTAATTTTATGATAAAATCAGTGGTGGCAACCATAAAAAGAAATCCTAGACATGAAAGTTTAAGAAAATATGCTATTCGTTAAAGATAAAAGAAATACCTTCGAATTTTGTATGACCTGTAGAATAAGTTGACTTATGTGTCGCAAAATGTTAAATTAAAAGCATTTTGACAAACCCAGTCACTTGGACAAATTGGGGAAAACTATGGAGTTGAAGTTTTGCATGCATTGATTTGACCAGTAGACGAAAAGTAGAAGTGACAGCGACACATATTAAAATGCTTAACAAATTATGGGTATCAAAATTAAAGCTATCAGAGCAAAATTGATCTAACCCACAAAACCCAAAAATTACCAAAGCAAAAATCGTTAGGCCCTCCATTGACGATCGGCACAATTTCAATTTGCTTTATTGTATATCAATTATGCGTCGACAAATGGACAATGAGGTCTAAATTTGCTATGTGAAATGCAACACTGCCCTATCTCACATTACCATACGATTGTTCCCGCTTGACCTCTGTTTCTATCTAGTATGTCCGACTTTTAAATATAACGGCGCAAATTTATAGTAATTTAAAGTCGACTTTAAGAGAATTTATTCACCTATATAACTTTTAGTTATTCATAGTTATCTTAAAGTAGACTTTAAATTACTATAAATTTAAATTAAGAAGACGTAATTTAAAAAAAAATAAACTTGGCTTTAAACGAAAGTAAGATTCCGTTTCATGAAGTTGTTCGCTGTTTTTTTTTTTAATGTGTCCGTTGGATCGAAATTTTCAGATATTTGAATGGATTTTACGGTCACTCTTACCTTTTTATTGAAAAGGAATTTCCCAAACAACAGTGGGCAGAATCATAAAAAACAATATCAAAGCTGATTCCTCTTTGCATTATATTTCCGTTCACACCCACAGAGCTAAATGATGACCAGCATAGTTTCAATTTTCTGGGTTAGGCCACTCTTGCTCTGATAGGCTCAATTAATCATAAATAAAAAAAAAAACCTGTATTACATTCAATTCATTTTTTGATTCTAATTACTTTTTTCTTTGAAATTTCAAACATAAAAAATCCATAGTAAAAGATTTCAATATTTAAGTAGATGCTATATATCCATAACGACAAATATTTGTACGAATAAAGAAAAGTCAAAGTCGACTTTTGTTTTAGAGCTGGTTATAACTAAACTCCACTTTTGGCACTATTAATGAGCTGACTATGAATCACGTCTTTCTCCCTCATTTTCTGTGTAGTGTTGTTTCTACTACTATTTTGTACCGTTTTCATTTAATTAAAAAATTAGTTTTCTATTTTATTTGTATTGCCCAGTGTAGGTACATCAAATTATTTTAAGCAAATGCGTTTGCAACTCTCAATTTATTAACATCTGGTATGCATAAATTATTAAAATTTGACTCAATATTTAAGTATATCTATTTGTTTTTCTAAGACTCGAATAAATTGTTTCAGACGTGCGAAGAGATATTTCTGAGAAGTCAGGAGATTTCAGTTCTTCTGATAGTGCCGGATGGACTTCATTTTGTCCATGAATGAGATAGGTACCCAATGGTAGTGATAATTTTACAAAACCCTTCTGCTGAATTGCAAACCAAAAGTAGAAAACGAACCAGAAATGAAGAATGGTCAACTTAGATTATTTTTAATTGTACTCGTTGTATATATAGTTTATAATTTTTTATTTAATAAATTTTATATTCTTATCAGTATAACTGATGTTTTCTACTGTAAATTCCTTTCAACAAAAGTAAGTTATTTCTGCCCAAATCTTTTAACTAGTTAAGAGGAAAGCGCGTTAACCCGCATTTGCTTATGCTTAGAAAAAATATGGGGCCATTTGACACTTGAATTTGTAATTTTGTTCCTTTTTTAGCACTGCCCAAAACTTGAGACGAATTGCAATAAATTTGCATGTGTAGTGAAAATATGAAACATGGCTAAACAATAGGTCATTATTATCTCCATTAGACATGTGTTGGTTATGCCGCTCTTGCTCTGATCTCATATTGACTCTTGTGAGTGAACAGCTTGGGGGGTGAGGTTCAAATGAAAATTCCTGCAAACACCACAGTTATACGTGGCTGGATTAATAGTCGAGGGGCTTAGTCCTTGAGAGACGTTGTTAAGCTACCTTTTTCTAACATAGATAGGTTACACATCATAATCCCAATATCAAATTTTGTATATACAATGATAAAGGCTCTTATTGATCTGAAATATATTTTTGTTGCTTTTATTAGTACACTCGATGTTTATACCTGATGATCAGATTGTACAGCGGTATATGACCCTTTCTACTATAAGGCAGGACATGTATTTATTTATTTAACTTACCAAAGCTGATATGTTGATTGAAAGGATAGTGTACGTTTCTCGGCTGGACGAACTAGTAACACTAATGGCAGTTGATGTTTTGCCAGTGCCCACTTTGCCTACGAGCATTACAGGGTTTTCCGACATCACAAGTTTTGACACCAAATACTCATATCTTACTGTATCTATTGTGGGCACAATGATTTTGTAAAATGGAGTTCTGGAAAACTGATTGGTAATGACATTCAATGGTCTATGTATGGATACTTACTTCACGTCATAATTCCACGTAGCAGGTAATTTTGTGTCCCAAGACACAAAAGTTCTTTGAATAGGGTCCACAAAGTAATCGTAGACAGTATCTTTTATAGGAAATATACTTTCCCTCTCTCTTATTATAGCGTCCATCAAGAGTCGACTTTCCTCATCCACAGTCGCGCAGATAGACCAGAGCATGCAAAACAAGAACCACAGCTTCGTCATTGTCTCCAGATTTTCTGTGTTTCCACCGACGATACCATTTGCCTTAGTTCCAAGACAACCAAGTAATTTACACATTGATATTACACCATTCAACTCATGTGTGACGACAGTTTCGCGACAACGTTGTTTTTTAAAGTCCAATATTATGTCTACGTAAGAGTCAAATAATTTTCGAAGTAATTCTGCATACTCTTTCAGCGTTTGTTTTTCCAGCCAGGAGTGAACGAATGGCCGCCATCCCCAATCATTGTAATCGTTGTATACAATCCCGCAACGTGAAACAGTCGCTGGCGACGCAACAGCTAGATCTTGTGCTTCAAAGAGGAGGGAAACCATTGGGGGCATAGTTATTCGTTCACTATTCACCAGTGTTAGAACTTTATTGTCGTCCATGACTGAATTCATATTCTCAATCCACACAGCATCCACTGGTCCATCGAATAAGATCCACTTTAAGACTGGTGTTTCTTCTGCACAGACTGTTCGCATAATTAGACTAAGGACCCCATCCAGCCACTCACCCGTTGAGAGGTTGTACTCTCCGTACAGCTCTGCGAGGTTCAAGGCCTTCGGGTTCATTGGGTACACAACAACGGATTCCCAACCTTCCTTCTTAAGCGCCTTCAGCCTATTGTGGGCTCCTTGAAGGGCTTTCCATGTTACACTCTTAGCTGTACACGTGTCTCCAATGACCATTGTAGAATGCCTTGAATTTTTCGTTTCGTACACCTCGATAACCTTTTGTTCAGCCTTTGGAATCAATTGCAGATTATTAGCACGAAACTCCGCTGATATTGCCGAGATGAAATCAGTGTAATCAACGATTGGAATGGTTAGTCCTGGAAAAATGTCTTCCATTATTCCGTTAAATAGTGGTAAATCGTCTGCAGTAAATTTTGCGGTGTTCATATCCCGCATTGACAAGTACACGATCTCTTCCTCATTGGTTTCGGGAAGGTGACGCCGCTTCTTACCCGCGTACCGCAAAAGCGCCACCATTGACCGTAGGCCAAAGTCGTAATGACACTGCTTTGACAGTTGCTGTTTTGCTAGCTCATATAAAGTGAAAACTTTTCTGGCCAGAATTTTTGTGTTTTGGAACCCATCGGAAAAGAGCAAATTCTCTGCGATGATAATATTATCAGGCACCATCATTGCGATTGGTCTAAACATAGACTTTAGATTGTCCGGAAGTTCCGTTCGCCCAGCATAGCCGGGGTTCATTGTTATGAACAAACCAACTGTGTGACGGACCTTAATATTTTGCCCTTCAAAGTTAAATGTTGTAAGTTTGGCGGAGAGGGCTGTCATTATGGAGAGAATTTGCTGGGCCACCACCGACAGCACTTCTATATTGATTCGATTAAACTCATCAAAACATCCCCATGCACCGGTCTGAGCTAGACCCGAAAAGTTCTTACCAATGCTCTTATAGTCCAGCCCCTCTGAGCAATTCGTCACCACTACCCACAGCCCGAGGGCTTTTCCTAAATCTTTAACAGTTTCGGTTTTGCCGGTTCCTGCTGGGCCCTTGGGGCTTCCGCCTCGATGCAAATGCACAGCAGTTGTAAGCGTAATATAGCAACGGTCAGTAAGGGGAGTAATCACAAGCCTTCCGGAATTCCCTGTGTACTCATACGCATATATGTATTGCGTATTGGTTTGCTTAATTGTGCAAGTATCCTGGTCCCTTTCCCAATAGAATCTCAATTGCGAGAACCACTCAAAATGGGTTACATCTTTGCAATTCACCTTGTACATCCGTTCAATTACATCTCTTCCATGAATCTCAATCGTAATCAGTGTATTCACTTTCAGCCGCAGTAAGTAAGGCAGCTCTTTTCTACTAAGGTCGGAGAGTAGTCCCAGCACTTTATTCTGTTTGCGTTTTAGCTTACGTAAAGGTTTTCTGCCATCAATCATTTTGCAGTGAATAAGGGTGCGAGTACACTCGGCAGTCCATTGCATCAGAGAAGTCGTCAAACACAATTGGCCAGGCCATTGTTTTAGCCATTTTTCTCGATTCGGCATCAACTGACGTAAAGAGCTTCTTGTTGCTTTTAATTTGGCTTTCAGTACAGCTAGCATGCATGCTTCTACATTATTTAGCCATCTCTCGGCAGCTCCTTCAATGTATAGCACCTGTAGGAACTCCACGAATTCGCCATCATTTGAGAACATTCCTGACGCCTGCCATCGAACTGTTTTGGCTACATTCTTTCGTAATTCCAACTTGTATATGTTGTCAAAGAGCTTCTTCAGATGTGACTGCACCAAATCTGGCCTCTTTGCATTTCCTAGGATTTCCAAAAGGTCATCATTCGAGATAAAATAAAATCTAGGAAATATCTGTCTTTTTGTCTCCAAGTAAATCTCAAGGGCTCTCTGGATTAATTCAAGATCACTTTCTATTTTGATGCACCGCTTCAGTAGATAGTTTGGTACTTTATGGTGTATAGCCTTAACAGCTGATTTGGAATGATACATTTTGCCTGTAATCTGGCCCCACTCTTCTGTGATTTCACCAAAACGTTGGTCTTCATGAGGGAGCTGCTTGGCTATGTCTTCGCCGGCGAAAATATTCTCTAAGTAAAACCACTGTCGTTGCACAGCTAGTGCCTTCTCAAGTGTCTCGGACACACACGCTAATGTCTTCTCCCAAAAGTCGACAACTTTTATGAATGGTTCAACAAATCGAGTGGATTTCATTGTAGAGATTTGTATGAGATGCTCTTCTAGTAGTTGAACACAATCGTCAACATTTCGTATCTTAAATATTGCACCTTTGTACGGGACAACCTCGAACGTTTGGACCTTCCATATCGCAGCTATATTCTTGATGCCATTCTCAATTTGTAGTTCCATTGTTGCTGAATTCGATATGTCTTGAATGTCTTCAGAATGTGCTTGGAAATTCATTGCGATGATATTTTCAAGCGTGAAGTCAGGGGAATTTTCATCAAATATACTGTAAACAGACAGAGGACATTGAAAATACTGGCTGACTTTGTAAAAGTATTTTATGATAGGAACACACTATCCCTCCTAACAGAAGTTATAAAAAAATAACAAATTTCCATATCTCTGGAAAATTAACTCGGGTGAAGCAGAAATAAATTTGTCAACTGCACCATGAACTAAATTTCACCTACACCCGATTTTTTTAAATTTGTTCCCCTTTTCTTTAAACATTCATGTAAACAAGTTTTTTTTATTATTATTGCACTATTGGTTTTTGGTAACGATTTATATGACTTTAATATTTTCCACTAAGTCTATACCTACTGTCCATACACATAGACATTGAATATAGTATGGCTGGCGCTAAGCCCGTAGAGGGCCAAGGCCTTGCGTGCTATTGTTCTTTTACGAGTGGAAGGGACCTACAATTTAATGCCGACTCCGAACGGCGAAGTTGAGAAGCTTTTTCTAGACAAGAATACTGTTTGAGCATTGTCAGTGACTCGAAAGAGGTGGGACCGTGAATTATCATAGGTGGTAAATTCGGGTATCGAAAATGGCTCCCTATCCGTAGGAGTCACACTTACCCACTATGCCACGGCGACCCACAAAAAATATCTATATATCTTATAAATAATTTTTTTAATGTAAGCAATAAATAAACCCTACTAAATTGAATCACTACAATATAATTGTATGCGTTTTTCCCTTGTGTACTAAAGGCTTGTAAAATATTTTTATGAAATTCTTACACATTAACAGCAATTCGTACTTTATCCCAATGGCGTGGTCGCATTGAGGGATTCCTAAGAGCAGTAATGAGAGGTAGTGTCTTTCGAAATTCATCGACACTTTTTCGCATCGTCTCCAAAAATTCCCAATTACGATCATTGTACATCTTGCAAAATTGGTTTAATTGTGTATAAATTGATATAGCAGTATCCTCTATCAGATCGATATCCATCTTCCAGAAGTTTCCAACCCTCCACTCATTCCATGATGTATCCCATTCAAATAAGACTTTCCAAATTGTGATTACAATATTTACTTCAGCATCGAGTTTTCTTAATTCTAAGTTAATAAGGTGACTTATACCAAAAACTTGAAGATCTGATATTAAGCTGGCTTCGAATTTAAAACAGGCATCAATTTTGCCAGCGACTATATCTAGATATTTTAAAGCTATTTTTGGAGGCCTGAAATTGAGGAATGATTGAAATTGGATTTGATATTTGAGGATGGGAAATATGGATAAATGGATAAATCAAAAGAAAATTACACTCGGGAATTGGTGGGCACTTTAACTAGGAAATCGTCCGTCAAGGCTTTGACTGCATTCTTAAACTTCTCAGCCTGTCCTAAAAGTGCAGCCTTAAATTCTTCTTTAGAACTCCCTAACATTTCATCTGCTTCAAATAATTTCTTTATATAATTTTGCCACTCGGGGTCCAAATTCATAACAAGTTGATGTGTGTTAGATGGAAAATCAATAGAGTAGTTGTCCATGACCTTGTAGAGCTCAAGAATCATTGGGAACTCATTGGCTTTCTCAGGAATTTCTTTCACTAAGCGCTCATACAGTTTAGTTGATTGCTTGATTTCTTTAAGAGTTCGTGGTATGACAGATATCTTTTCAATATTGTAGCTCATATACTTGTATAATCCTGTAAAGAAATATTGACAAGAAAATCATAAAGAAACAAGATTAGTCGTAAGAGATTAAGAACGTGTATACCCTTAATTCTAGCAGATGCCTTTTTCTTCAAAAGCTTAACATTGATTTCTTGCCAGTGATCAATGTAATCAAGGATGATGTTTTTCAGTTTAGATGAGTTAACGGTCATGAAATTAACCGGCGTAATAATATCCTGAACAGCTACTTCGTTGGCAAGATGAGTATAGTTTGATATGCTTTCATCGAAAGCTTCTGCCGTTTGTTCAATTTCCGCCCAACTTTGAAGAAAAGTAGAGTCCTTCATTTCCCAGATATTTCGAAACTTGAGCCAATTGAAGAGGTATGCATTCAGTTCCTTGACGTTGTGCTCTACTTCCTTGATGATATTGTTGTTGATGGAGGCGCACTCGACGTTGGAGGTTATTATATCAGAAAAGGAGTGTGAACCACCAGTAAGACCGAGCTTGTCGCATAAACGTGGATATTCGCTTAGAATAGTATGAACGCGAGGAAGTATACTCGAGAAAACAGTCAATACAGAGCTTGCATCGGGTAAAAATACAATCTGGGAAAAGATAAACCTTTGCTTTTATTTGTTTGCATCTGCTTGAAGACATACCTTTTGATCCACAATATCCAAATTAATAATCAATATTTGGGCTGTTCCAACAGATCCACGTCCGTGAAGGACATCGAAAATACCCAAGAGTGAAGTTCTTGCACAGGTCAGAAATGCCGCTTCCAGCATGTCGTCCAGTCGCTGAATATAAAGCGTCCACTGGCTGATCATCTTTATGGAAAATATATTAGAATTTAGTATGTGTTTAGGCATATTGTTGCGGGATCTTGAATTACCTCACTGTAGACACTCTGCAATTCCCTTAAAACAGCCAGAATCAGTTCAACTATTAGATTATACTGCCTCGACAAAATCCTGGAGGCAGCCTTGCATTGTTTTTCAATATTTTTTTCAAAATTTTCTAAGGTCTGGCCTGAACTTGTTACATCGAAGATAACTAAATTGGAGATTATCTCACAGACTCTGCACACAGTAAAGTTTACTCTCTTATAAATATCAACTGTTTGTTGAAGTTTTTCAGTGTGCTTCGCACAGTCTACAATATAAGCGTCACTCAGTTCACCGCCCCAAGTTAACTTGAAAATTCCTGGAGCAATTTTCTTATCACACGTTTGTATGAGAACCAAAAATAGTTTTCTTTCCTCTACCGACAACGCCGCTAGTATGTGGTTGTAGTCCAGGCAAACAGTAATGACACTGTGATACACAAATTTTAAGTTTGAATATTTTGTATAAAGTCTGTTCACAGTTGTAGGTATAGAAAAACCTAGTTGCTGAAAAATCAGTGCTTCCTCACAAATAGGAATGATAGTCCTATCAATGTTACATTCTAAGAGTCCTCTCTTTATTTTGCTTCTCGTAAGAAGTGTTCGGTTTAATCGAACTAGAATATCTTCATCGAATAGTTTACACCACGTTCGAAATGGCTTGTGAAGTTCCTTGTTATATTCTTCTTTACACAATGCAAACTTTTCAGTTGCTCCTTTCGCCAAAGGAACTTCAGGTAACCATTTGGCAAATTTTAGTCGCTCATTTATCCAAGTTAACCTCTCCAGATTAGTCTTATAAATCATTGATTTTGATGCATACTTTGGAATCCACGATTCGTGACACTGTGACTGTGCTTGTAGTTTCTCAGTAGTACTACCAATATCGGCAATAAACATAGACCACACCTCGGTAACTTGCCTTAAATAAGTCTTGCGTAAGCTGTCGCGATACGAGTAGAAATGAAGAGTTACTAGCACTTCAAGACCTTCTTCGAAATTACAAATGCTTTGGAAAACGTTTTCCATTAAGCACTGGACAACTTCCTCCAGGCTTCGTACCAACTTACGGTATTTTAGAACTTCTCCATACCTAAGGATCACATATTTATGTAATATAAATAAGACAGTTGTTTAGTGTATAAATTACCATTCATTTTTGTGGACATTTAATATCAAATCCTTCGAGTTCTTCTTCAAAGCTTCCAGACATTTCAGGAATTTTTGTTCAACATTTTCTGATTTCTTTTCCAAATACGACCCTCTAGTGCCCCCAAACAAGGGCTTAGGAATGCTCTCAGTCTCATCGAGTCTTCCAAATACAATCATCGACTGACAAATGTCTATTAAATCATTCAGCCTCTCCTCGAACGCATCAATGTGATTGAATATCATTGCCTCATCAAGCACCCCTTCAATTTCTGGCCCTGCTTCTTTATATTTTTCGAATATTCTTTTGTAAATAACCTTATAGGAAAGGCAGCACTCTATGGACAAATGACACATCTTTATCCCGAATCTAGGATTGCCATCTAATATTTTGTCAATATTCGTCTGCGCTGTACAAAACTTTATCACCTGATTGCTGAGGTTTCGAAATAAACCAGTGATCAGCTCAACTTTGTTGTAGTATTCCGAATTGAGCCAAATATAACGGATAAGGTGAATGAATCTTGGCAATAAGGCTGGTATTTCTGCTGGACTTTTAACCGCATCCAGAATTTCTGATTGCTTTACAAGTAATTGTAGATATTTTACATTCGATTTTGCTTCGATGAACTCGGCGTCGCAGTCATCTATTAGCTCCTCAATTTGTTTGATGTACACTGACTGAGCAGTTCGAAGTACATTTATTACCGCCTGAATATCCTTGCTATGAAGTTGTGCGCCCAAGCATTGCAGGACCTCATCTATAATAAAAAAGAATACATGAATATTCATATGAACAATTATATGCACACATACATCTATACACCCAAAATTCATACTCTTCAATTGGGCAGACCAGATCGTGTAATGTAACCAGCACTTTGTCGCTAAGACAAGTCCTTATTTGGTTTCCCCACTGTACAGCAATCGCTTCCAAACTTTTGACAAATTCCCGATCCTTTGAAATGTTTGCCTGAGCAAGTTTGTTCTGTATGTTCGGAACATACAGCATAGTTATACCACCCATTTTATAATGTAATCCGGTTACATTTGCCAGAACTCTATCCATTGCATTATAAAACCGAAATCTTACATTGTCACTCCACTCTGTGTAGTCACGAAGAGCTGGAGCGTACACATAATTTAAGGTTCTCAAAAACACCCTGTCAATATTCTCATTCAGAGATCCGTAAAACACTTCATCATGGAATGTTTCCACATCAAACATTTGAAGCGGTTTTCGCATATAATAGCAAAGTCCTTGCACGGGCACTATAGGGAAACCCAAACAAGCAATAAGCTTATTGCTATCATAGAAAATTGAAAGAATGTTCTCATCGATCTTCATAAACCACTGACGGATCACACCAATTGTGAAATCAGTCCAATCTCGATGGTCTAAACCATACAATACCGTCATACGCTGAACAAAATTAACTAAAGTCTGTATGTCCTCATCAGTATAACTTGGCACTGGTAATTCAGGTAGTTGTTGTTCTGGTTCTTTCACAAGATCATCTAGAAGTATTCGTGATTGTAAAACAGGTGCCTGCACAGAACTCTAAGCACTCTTACCGCCCTCCACGTCTGACTCGGTTACGCTGCTTATGTAGCTTACATGATCCCCAGCCATTTTAGAATGTTGAAATGTGAGTATATTCTCACTAAGAAAATAATATTTAAATTGACAAAGATGATTTTTGATTATTTGATGACGGAAAACTCAATTTCTTGATTCAAATTTTGTTTGTGGTTTCTCACTCATCACCATTTGCTCGGGCGGTTAAGCAAGTACAATCATGTTTTGTTTATTCTCCATAAATAAATGTAACCAACTCAACCAAGCGTTCTATTGGGTCTCAGCAGACTTGTAAATATGTACTTTGCATGTATGTACATTGTCCACAGATATCAACTTCTAAGGCCATATGTATTAGACATTTAAAAACATTTTTAAAGTATTCAAATGCGTGAAAAATTCAAGCCCTTACAAATTTGTGTCACAACAGTTTTGATCGTGCAAATCATAACGGGAATAATACTTATCGGTATGACAGCAGACTTTCATTGCGCTTTTGCAAAATACCTCGTTAAGAGTGACAAACAAACGCTCTTTAGTGAGCTGTCCAACATATACTTACAAGGTTTTAAGCTACTACCATGTTACTTCGCTGGATTGTTCATATACCGATGGGCTTCGAAAACTGAAAAGTTTACAGAAAACTTAGTGTTGATGGCGGTTTGGAATGGCTTTTCTTTTGTAATAGAAGTCTGCGGATTGGTCCACGTTTGGTTTTTGAAAATCAGCATAGAATTACTGCAAAATATTGTTGAATCATCATTATTTGAAGGCATAGATATGTATTTCTCAAATCCTGAATGGAAGCTACTCTGGGATGAAATTCAATACCAGCACGAATGTTGTGGAGTGAATGGATATGACGACTGGAAGAACGCTTCTTGGGTACCTGTCGAAGAAAGTGAGCGTGAAACAAGGTAGAGTATAAACATATATTGTTTTAGCATATTCGTTTTCAAAATGTATGCTGTACAGATCTATCCAAGGAGATATAATGTTTATTCCCTATGCTTGTTGTAAGCGGACTGCATCCATGTGCTTTCAGACCTATGCACCTCACTCAACAGCTCTTACAAGACTATACTTGAACTCTTCTGATATTAACCAAGGTGGGTGTTCATCTTTGTTCATCCACCTTTCGGCACGTTATTACATCAAAATTACTGCGATAATGATCAGCTTGCTAATTTTGCACGTAAGACAATTTGTATGTATGTATTCATTACAACGTAAAATAACTCTATTTAGATGTTACTTCTTATTTTGGAAATTACTATGTTTTACAAAGTCAAAAAAATCTCGCGCAGCTCCGGGGATCATTCTGATAATAAACCCTTAATTGTCGTCGTAAATATTGATATATTTTAAGTTAAATGTAAATATTAGTGGTATGCTTACAGAAATATTCTCGGGATGTTCGATGCATCGCTCTTACAGATGATGATAATTTTGATGATGCTGTTGAAGATGAGAACGCTCATGAAGGTAAACTGAGCAATCAGAGCGTATGCAGTTGTCAAGAATTAAAAAGGAATGTATTTTTACACTAGCTTTAAGTTTATACCAAAAATGTATATTTTTATACGTTTTCAATATTTTATATATGTAGTTTGTTGCACATGCCACAGAGGCACCTCACTTGTATCATAAATAAATGGTCGAATTTAAACTTTTTTTATAGAAAAAATAGGTCAAAATCTAAAAACGCCTCGAGATCGAGACAAACGTTTTACACCCGTGTGAAATTTGAAACGAGCAATGTATTGCTTATATTATTTTATCATTTTCCACTTTGATTTCTAAAAAAAACTATATTTTTTTGTCGAATACCTTGTCTGCACAAAAATTTTGATTTTCGTCCAAAAGGTACTTTTTTCGACTTTAAACGAAGTTAGCTACGTAGGGCTTTTAAAGTTGAAAGAAAAACATGTACCGTTACCTCTTAACACTTGGAAACGTATAACCCGCATAGAGACGGTGTAAAGCCAAATATCGATTCTTTTTTTCGGCGGCACTTTTATTATGGTTTCATTATTATCTTAGATGTAATCGAGCTTTTTGATCATCAGGTAAGCCTTCTTATACATCTGGGGAGGAATATGTGCTGTTTACAGTTCCAGGCAGTTCTCCATTCCAAACAACCACCACACACACACTTTCGGATTTGTTGCACGCATAGCTAATGGAAAACATTGAACTGACCTTATTTTTATGGACTTGTAGAAAAATACAAATTTTTGCCGAATTTACAACATAACTCCAAGTCAGTTAAGTTTGCGCAAAAACAAACGAGCTAATGTAATCCTAGACCACAGATTTGTATTTCCCTAGTTTGAATCCCGGGGAGCAAGGATGATTATTTCAAAAGTATTTTATGAACTCATGCCATGATCCATGTTCACAATAATAGAGACCTCTAGCAAATTTTAAAATAAAACCATTAGTTTATTTTTTATTTTTTATTATGATTATGCGATACATATATATTATAAAGTGTAGTTGGTACAATTTTTAAAAACTGTTTTTTTTTCATATCTTAATTTATATATTCGTTTTTATGCAAGTAACAAATTTATTTATACAAACATTTTCATTAACTCTTTTCCCATATAATTACTAAATCTGTTACTTTTTACAATTTCGCAAGCTATGCTCAAATGTAGAAATAAAAAAATATGATACTATATAAACCAAATATAGAGTATATAAACTTGTAAACAAAAAATAATAATTGGATGGATTGCTGTATAATTTTTTTTGATTCGTCAAAATAACAAGAAAACTTAGGAATACATTTAATTTGTTAGGGATGTAGCACCGGTATAGGATACATGGTTTATCTCCTATAGAACTTTCAAATTAGAAAAAAAATTATTTAAATTCACTGTATAATTAGGGAGCGATCATACAGCAAATTTAATGTTCACAAAAATGTTTTGCCCTATGTTCATTCTAAATAATTTGGGAGATACGAGATATGAAAATAGACACAAAACATCCCTTGAAACTTTTATTTTTAATATCAAAACTGAATTCTATAGGAGAAAATATATACTTCTTTGTTCATCTTCAAATTACATATATGTACGTTTATAAATACATTCGGGATTCATGAGTGTAATATTTACGAGTATTTTTCGTTATAATTTTCATCGGTTAAAAATATGTGTTAGTTTCTGTACTGCATTTGGAAATGTGTTTTTTTTTTCGCAAGAGAATTATTTGAGCTTATGTTGGTGGTGGCCCATTAGGATAAGACAACATTGGTTCCAAACTCCGAGCAAACGTGTTCGAAAACATGCAAGTGTAATCCTCACCGTGGGGCACAAGTGTGGCAACACCCAGTAACAGCAACATGAGTGCTTGTATGGGAAGGGAGGCACGTACTACGCGACCGAAGAAACGATAACCTCGCGCAAGTACAGTGGTGTTTATAACATCTCCATCGGCAACTTCCCCTGAGCTAAAATGTATAGAATAAAGGCATTATACATCAAAACTTACAATTATCAAAAGTGAAGGATATGAGCTTTATGTAAATAAGATATTTCTTTTCAATCTCCAATCGAAATACAAAACTGGTACAATATTATGAAAATGTGTTAATTTACTTTCAAATAAAGCTCAATGCCTTTTAATGATATAAAATATTACATAAACAATAAAACTTTGTAGACAAAGAAAGAATTACAGGCGAAACAAGATTTTACGAATTATTTCAAAAAACGTAAGTTCACTCAGATAAAAAGACATAAGATATGTCATTATATTAAAATACACAAAAGAAAATATAAATAATAAGGATAGTTCTAATATTTACTTTGCAATTTCAGTGTTGTGCGATGATGCCTGAATAGAAGAAGGTTGAATCCTTGAATCGGATTGCTCCAGAAGCTGCGTAACAAAAATTATAAAACAAATAAAAAACAATTCAAAACGTACAAAATAAATAAGACGAAAGTACAAAAAATTGTTTAACTAAATAACAATTAACTATTCAAGAACAGATAAATCAAACTTCAGGTGAAAGCTCTCTCAAAATTCTATGTTTGTTTTTATGTGCAGAATACAATCTCATTAAGTGTTTTTTTTTATTTAAGTTTAAAGTATGTTGGATGCAATACCTCATTTGAAAGCATGTGAAGGGATACACCCAAATCATCTCCATCGTAGCCAAGTACTGCACCTAATTTAACGATATAAATTCCAGACAGCCTGCGCAATGACTGTAAACGTAGCCGTAAGTCTGTTAACCTGGAAAGAGTTCTGTGGATAAATTTAAGATATCAAATGAATGTCACACGCATGAATAATGTATAAATTTAAATGCAATCAGAATATTAAAAATTAAACAAAAGCGGAAAATTTTTTTTTTTTTTTTTTACTTTGTTAAGGAGACTAAATATTTTAAAAAAGAATATGAAAAATCTTTTCAAAAAAATTGATTAGCGTCAGACCGTGATGCATATACGAAAACCAAATATTGTGACATTTAATGTGAACATGTGATAAAATGGTAATGTTAAATTATATTTCTGAACGTCAATAAATGTATTTCACATCCAATAACAAATGTTTGCTTCATTTACCTTGTGTACGTAGTAGCTGAATCTTCGCCATCATCAAACGTTTTTAACAGCTGATTAGCAGCATCTTGTAAACTAAATACACGAGGTTCACAACGTTCCAGTTCTGCACGCAGATCCTTAAACTTTCTGAATTTAGCTTCCAATATTTGACGATCTTCAGTCAAATCTACAGGTTCGGAAGCCTTTATATTTTGTTCTGTTTGTTGAAGCCAGCTACAGAGCTCGTCGATAATTTGATGGAATTCACTGTTTCCCATAAGTGCCGTCTGTAATAGACCTTGCCATTTAGATGCATTTATGCATACAGTATTCCAGCGGGAGTTGTCGTCTTCTAGTCTTGATCGTAACTGTTGAGCCTTTTCAGTGTCCAATGTATGTGTGGCCAAATGATCACCAACAACATTCAATGAAGTTATTATTATTTTGTGACTTTCAAGATCCAATAAAAATTCTCGATGATCTTGAACAATATCCTCTAAGATCTCAATATTGTTTGGGGGAGTTGTTTGTGACCGTTGTGTACCTTCAGCGTATTGCAACCACTGTTCCAGTCGCCACAAATCATTATCAATTTGTTGCCAGTTACGTTGAGTACATAGAGGGCAAGTCAGTCGGCCAACATCACTTTAATGAGATAGAATTATTGTATTAGAAAAAATGTTTTTCATTTATGTACATGTGAAGTAAGATTTAAAAAAGAAAAAACCCAAACCTCATAAACTACTAGTTAAAATATATTTTAAAAAGATTAAATGAAAATGGTTTGTGAGGTTTATTTTCAACAAGTGTTTGAGAATGTGTTTTTTTATAGTGTTATATACATATATACTTACTGTGGGCAGGTGATATTGTAAGCAGCAGGAAGATTAGACCTGAGCACACAATTTATTTTACATAGAGTTCGGTTAAGACAAAGTGGGCAGCAATACAAGAAAAAAAGATGTATATGTTGTATATGGAATTTAAACTAGATATGTAATATCTGATTGGACATAAAGAAGCTGATCTTATAGTGTTGATTGATTTTAAACGAAAATGTAAAGTGATATTTGTTTTAATTGACCAAAACCCAAAACCAAAAGTTTTAAATCAAGCAAAACCAGTAATGCACCACTAAAGACACCGCATTTAGATGTATATAAGTTATACTACATAATAAATAAAATGTATACATTTAATATTTACCTTTCACTTTCATCATGTTGTTGCCTTGCTTTCCATTGAGATTGTAAAGTCTCAAAGCGGAGAATCAATTCATTTACAATTTCTGTATCAGCTTCTTTATTCGAAGCTGCACACTCAGTTATAAGAATAGTACTCAAATGTTTCATTAATTCTGTTGACGACTGAGCATTTGCCATTAACTTTGATATACGTTGAGGGCCAGGCTTACGAGTTCTATCCGTAATGGCTATTTGAAGTTCATCTAAATTATTTTTACACTCTTTTACGGCTGTTTCCAATTCCATAATGTAAGCATATTTAGGTGTGATCGATGTCATATGATGTAATTGTTTCTTTTTGGATAGAGTATCAACTTGGACACCCGCATCACTCTCAAATACTTTGTGTGCACTTATTGGAACTTCGATTGAAGATAGTTTTGCTAAAATATCTGTTTTAACTTTTGTTATCCTAATTTGGATTTGTTGCCACAGTGAGGTATACTCATTTATGAGCATCAACACATGAGTAACATCTACTTGTTTAAGTGACTTCGCTTGTTCCCCTAGACTATCGGCCTTCTGCATAATATCACTTGACCGTTTAAGTCTCTTTTCCAAACGCTCTACATTCTTAAGGCTTGATTTCAGATCTACACTCTCAACTTCATCGAGCGATGAATTTATTTCGGAAATACTTGAAATAAATTCTTCCTGTGTTGCAAGGAAGTCTCTGTAAAGTTTTGCTTCCTTGTTTATTGTGTCGAGAATTGTAATACATCTAGGGAGTAGAGATTTCCACTTTGTTAATAAGACTTTAGTTGGTGTTGTCAGTTTTTGTATGTTTTCCAAATCAGTTCCTTGTTCCATAACAAGCTTCGAGTAATATTGTTCCAATTCAAGCAGTGTCACATTTCTTGTCTTAATGTTTGATATTAAGGTTTCCACATTTTTTAATCGTTCTGCAACTTCATCGCTGGACAGAATAGTTAAGTCTTTCTCCAGATCTGTTATTGCTACCTCTTGTTTATCTACCCACTGTTTATTTTCTGTGGTAAGTTTAACGAGGTGTTGAAGCAAACTCCATATACTATTGAGTTTAGTCTTTCTTTCTGTTGATTTTCCACAAACGCCTTTCCATCTTTTTTCTAGATTTTGGGCATTTGCTTGAAGATTGTTGGTATTCAGATTGGTTTTCCAAGTGTCGGAATCATTAAGAAGAATTTCTATCACATTAAGTGCCTCACCCACATTACTACTTTGATTTTCAATAGAACGTTGGATTTCGTCATGCTCCGTAAGTTTTGATTCTATTGCTTCTTGTTTATGTGAATCAAAAACTAAGGGTTCGGCAAGTTTCGTTTCAATTTCAGTCATCCATTTTCGAAGAGATGCTATTCTTTCTTCTAGTCGTAGAATTGTCGTTCTAAGATCCGAAATTTTGTTGAAGTGTTGCCGACACAAAAGTTTCAACCTTTCCCAGTGTTCAATAATAGAATCCGATTTTTGTTGAATATCTTCTCGAATGTTTTCTGTGTCTGGATTGTTGCTGTACAGCGAAAGTAATTCCTTACTTGCCGACAGCAACCATTCACGTTCTTTCTCGCGAAGCTGCATTTCAGACTTAACCTGTCTATCGAGATTTCTTGCAATTTCTTCTGGATTTTCAGAAGGACTGGATAACGAGTCTTTTTCAATTCGTTTTTCCAAATCATAAATCCACTTCATTATGCGATCGTATCTAGTGTTGTAAATGGAGAGTAACGATAATCGATCCTCAATTGTGTTTATCAAATTCGAAAGCTGATAATCTAAATCCCCGTGTTGTTGCCACAAAATCCACATTGTTTGCCGAATAGATTTCATGTCGTGTGGACTAATGCACTCCTTCAATTCTTCTTGGATCACATTTACATTTTCCAAGTCCTGTGTGAGACTTGCAAGTTCTACTCTTTGATTTCTTAAGGCACTTAATCTTTCCTGAATAATGTTTGGATCGGTAGGAATGTTATTCGAGGTATTTTCAATCAACTCATTCACATTTGCGAACTCAGATTTGAGTTTATCTACTTTGGTATCATAGTCTTCTGCCAACTTAGTGATTTTGATCAAGAAAGTTTTCCATGTCTCGAGAGCAGCACGAAGATTTTGTATCCTTTGATTTGCAGACGCATATTCCATTCGAACAGATGTGGCTAAAGCATCGTCACCGAAGTTCAAAAGCTTGTCTTGCTGATTCTTAAGTTTCTCTGCCAGGAGTTCACCAGTTGGAATATGATTAAGAAGATCTTGAATTTTTTGTGTCAATCTTGGTACTCTCTTTAAATGAATATACCTTAATTGCAACAAAGATCTCTCCTTTTCTCTTTCATTCAACCATTCAAAGAGTGATGACAATCCGGAGCGATATTCATTCCAAGTATTAATCCTAATTTCGATCTCGTTGTTTCTTTGAATGATTCTTGAAATTGTGTCATTGTGGATTTCCGAGAGGCTATTGAACTGTTCAATAATTCCAAGATCAACAGTTTTATTTGAATCTTTATGAATCGATTGAACGGTTTGTTGACTAACCAACAAATTCTGATGGATTTCACAAAGGTGTCGTTGTTCACTCAAGCTGTTATAATCTCCCGGAATGGAACTCGATAGAAATGATTGTACATGTTGCAGATATTGTCGCCAGAGTCTAAGAGCTTCAGTACTATTCTGACTATTGACTAAGCGAGATGACAGTCTGTGGTACTCTTGGAACGTTTCCTGGAATACTCTTTGCCACAATTCCAACACGTCTATAATTGAAGAATCAGAATTATTGCTATCAATATTACGTTCCTGTAGCTGTTTAAGTTCTTCTTCAGTTTTTGTCAAAGTTTGAAGGTGTTGTCTCAAGGCAGTCAACTGTTCTTCGCTTTCCTTAAGACTTGCTGGCACTCGTGTGTTTTCCTAAAATAAACAAAAATTAGTAACTTTCGATTATGAGATGTTTGCAAATAAAAAAAGAATATCAATTGTGATATTTCCGAGATACATACTTGCTGAACATTATTCAAGTATACAAGAGCTTGTTGCACATTTTCTTCAATGCATTTGCGTTCTTTCTCTTTAGTATCTGCAACGTTAGCCAATGTTGAAATGCATTCCTTGACATCTTGTAACTTTTGACCTAATGCATCCAACTCCCCTTGCAATAAACTGGATAAATCCAAACCAACATCAGCAGAAATTTTGGTAACCATGTCACGCATCTCATTAAGTTTGTCGTTTTGGGCTATCAAATTCTGTTGAGATACCTAAAATATATTTTTTATGTATAATGAGTGTGACTCACACAAGAATTTTTTTTTTCATTTCAACTCTTATCGCGTATTTATCACAACAATCTACATATTCATGTACAAACAACAAGCAGGTATGCGAATGTAAGGACTGTCCCTTCGACGATTTATTCTATTTATATATTCTTATTTCTAAATCTGATCGTCAATGATCTAATTTTATATTGAGATGCAATAAAAATCCCGTATTTCTGTCTTTAACACTGAATTAAGTAATGGAATAAAACTCAATACAAGCACATGAATATTTACATAAGTCAACGTGCACACAGTGTTTCCTTTTCATATCAGCAGTGTAGCTCAGCATTTCCGATGCTGTAATCATTTTATTCTTATCACATTGTTTTTCGATTAAAAGAGAGCGTATGACAATAATATGAATGAAGTACGCTTATGTTAATATTTACTTGTGTTTTAAAACTCGATTTCATTTCACCATAAAGTATATTACATACGACCCGAAAATCGTTTATCCGTTACTGACGAATTATAACAACAAATTCACTACTAGCGAAACTGCCTCGAACTTTGTATATTAACTCACCTTGGCATGTTGCTTTAAATCCAAGGGCTGTTCCAAGGTTTTCACACTGTCCATTTGTTGTTCGATAAATGTCTTCACCACGGCCGACGCTTTACGATAATTTTCCCAAAGTTCAACCGCTCGTTGATATCGTGTGCAGAGATTCAAAAGATTTTCCGATGTGTCATTCCATGCTATAACTGCTTCTTGAACTGCTGCTTCAATCTGCTCAACAACTTGACCATCGCATGTATCAATTAATGGCTTTGCAGATGTTTTTAATTCAGCTAATAGTTCTTCACGGTTTTGTAGGTCATCGGAAAGCCCCTTGTAACAAAAAACACACACAATCAATTTATTCAATTTGATTCATTCAACAACACAGAGAGAAATCAATATTTGGAAGTACGTCTGCACAGTACTCGAGCTCGCAGCAAACTGAACACACAACCGATTTTTAAAGTTTCATTACATATGCATCGACATCACTGTATTGTGGTACTTTCTCGGGGAACAGAATGAATTTCCCTTGGATAATTGTCGTTGTTTTCATGATTTCGTTAGCAATACAAATATTCGCTAATCAAAAACACTACCAACAGAAAAACGGAATTTCCACAATAAAAGTTTTGAAAAAATGGAAAGTGACCCTGAAAACTGGTATAAAATCGATGATTTTATGTAGAATGATAAACATTTTGACGCACCAATTTCCCTTGGTAGTTCGTTTTAATTACAGAGGTGTTTGCTGCTAAATAGGTAGCGCAGATACGACAGTAGGTAGGGAGTTTTAGGTTATATTGCAATTAATGAATGATTGCAGAAAATTCACAGAAAAATATAATTCCGATGAACCATGGTTCAATCAAATGTTATTGAACGTGGAAAAAGTCCGTGATCCGTAATGTTAACAAACACTTTTCGAATTAAAAATTCGTACACGCCATAAAACGATTTATGGTTTTCGCGAACTTGTTACTTTATACAGAAAAATAATCCTCTACATTTCGGCTCATTAAATTATTTGCAATTGCAATTACTCAGACCAAAAGTTTACGCCGCCGTGAGCTCAAATTATCAATACAGTGCTTCATGATTCTAATCAAATATGATAGGTTTATTTATGTTACTTACCTCCAAACGCTCGGTTGCTTTCTTAAGTCGTTCATAGTCAACTTGTCCATGGACTTTAAGGAGTTCAATCATAAATTCAGTTTCTTGCACAGAATTGCGAACTAGGTCCAATTGTTTTTCGTAACGCAACCAAAGAGCGAGACGATTTTTCAAAATCATCATGATGTTGCTACATCTGGATTCCAAGAATGCATGCTCATCCTGCAACTGTGATATTTCTCGTTCCAATTTTACCGGGGATACTGACATCTTTAATCGCATGGGCAGTGTGTGAAGCAGTTGCCTAAGTCGCATTATTTCTTGCCAATTAAACATTAGATTTTCGGCAACCGAATTACAGTCGACTACAGCCTTCTCGATTGCATCGCTACCTAGCTTTTCAGCGTTCTCACACTCATCCAAGATGACTGATAGTTTCGTTTGATTTTTGCGAAGATTCGAAATACCCTCTTGAATGGACAAAAGACGTTCTTTGAGAACGGTTGCACCTTCAAGCTCTTCACTTATTTGTGTAGTGATCTTATGAGAAAGTGCAAATAACTGGCCTATTTTCTCCGGTTCGGAATGATCTGAATCTGGTTGTAGGCCAATTCGACCTAACTCATTGCCAATGAATCCTACGCGGGTGTTTAGTACTTGTATTCTTTCAATATACAAGCTCAGTTCTTCTTCATTTTTTATAACACCCTTCATACTGGTCATAGTTAGGTAGATTTCTTGCAACTCTCTTTCGAGCAACTTAAGTCTATCCTCTTGTGGCACCTCTTCGGAAGACATACTATTGATAATAGCGTTTTGTATTTCTTCAATCATTTGGGAAACTCCATGCCAACGATCTTCCAACTGTGCATGGAACTGCCGTTGAAGAATTTCATCGGCTAATGGAATTACAGTAAGCGCCTTTTCAAAACTTACGCCAGCATCGTGACGAATATTGTTATGCATTTCAAAGTGGGCTTTTACCTCCCAGAACTGCCGCATATGTTCTATTGGCTGCTCTCGTGGATCATCTGGGATATGAATTTGACTGAGTTCTTTTTCAGCATCCCGGACAAAGACCTCCATTTTTTCAGTCTGATTTTCATATTGTGTCCAAATTTCCTTAAAGATAAGCAAACGATGCAGGTATGTTGCCACCTCTTCACGAAGTTTCAGCAAGACTATTAGACCTTCGTTGCTTTCTTCAACCAAATTTGGTGCTTGCACAATGTCTTGCAGTTTATCGGATATATTAGAGAGTTGAGTCATTTTCACATAATGATATGAAATATCGGTATTTAAGGATTGGTAGAGTGTAGTGTACTGATCAAAATCAGCTGAAGTTACTGTTGATAAATCAGGCACTCGCTGTTGGGCAACTTGTAACCATTGCCTTTCATCTTTCATTCCTTTTTCTAATATTGTCCATCGGGAAGCAGCTTGTGCAAGTTTTGAAGCTCTTTCGGATGCCTTATCCAGCAGTACCGTAGCTTGATCGTAGAGCTCCTTATGCAAATCATAATGTTTTTGTCTTGTCTCGGAATCGATGTTCTCTTCAAGTGATTCTAGTATTGCTCTGCAATGACTAAGATTTACAAAGAACTTCCTATGATTTTGCACTTCGTTGTTCAACTGGTCGAGCGTTGATGCTATAATCGGACTCTCAACAAGCTTGTTCGCTAACACAGTTATCTTCGCGAACTCTTTAAGTGTCTGCTCATAGTCTTCCGCCAATGACTGAAGTTGAAGAAGACGGTCTCGTTCCTGAATAATATTGTTTTCTAGATTCTTTGCCTCTTCAAATGAAGTATATATATTCTGTGAGACCTTTTTGCCGGGGAAATCTCTTTGGAAAGAACGAGCAGTATTTATTAAATGTGAAAGTTGATTTAAATTTTCTACATTTTCCGATTCCAGATCTTCCAAGTTGGCCAACCTAATTGTAGGAGTTGTGTCTTCAGATATTATAGCTTCAAATCGTTCTTGCAAGTTCTCTAATAATGTTGTCATTTCAAGGACAAGTACTTGGAAGTTATTCCATCTCTCTAGATCTTTTGTATCTTGCTTTTGATTGTTTTTGGTAACATCCTCGACAGCGTTTACGTGTTCTTTAAGCTTTTCAATGCACTGCAGCATTTGTGATTGTGAATCCAAGTCAGTCACAAGTTTTGCTTTGCCTACCTTTTCTTCAAGTTGATTCACACTTTGGTTGATGGATCTTAATTCATTACTTAACTGGTTGTAACCATCGACCTTCTCTTCACTGGGTCCTTCGTTGGATAGTTGCCGAATAAGATAAACTCTGTATTCAACTGTTTCTAGCCAAGTTGATACTTTCTCGATGATAGTTATGACGGTTGTTTGGATTACCGTAGTATTGCCCTGCTCAATCACATGTTCTAGAACCTGGAGGCAGTCATTAACATCCTTTATACGATTTTCCACCGGTTCGTCTTTCACGTGTTCACTGAGCGTCGCTAGATGTAATACATTGCTAAGAGGCGTCTGTTGTTTGAAGGGACATTCTTTTAAATGACGAATTCTGCCTCCGATTGCGTCCTTGGTTTCTATCCAAATTGTTTGGGGTTTCTGTCCTGGATAGTGTAACAGGCTTTCGGACATCAACATTCTTTGTGTGGCATCTTTGGGACTTTGGACAACTGAACTCGTTGCTTCAATCCATATATTGGAATCATCGGATGCATTGTCTGGGCCTGGCGTAATGGGCACATCTAAAACTTCAACTGGTGACATAACTTCTTCAATCTTTACAAGTGACGTTGGACGGGATCGGGTTTGTTTTGTTGTGATCACAGTCTTATCTTGTTCCCGTTCCAGTATAGGATCAATGGAAGCTTCAGAGACTGAAACATCCTCTCTTTCTGAAACGATATCCTCAGGTGATACAATTTCAACTTTTGGTGTGTTATTTTTATCGATTTCCACACTAATCTTAAATTCTGGTGCATCTACACTGATGTTGGAAGATTTTGATACCAGATCTTTGGGCAGTTCTAATACTTGATTGTGTTCAAATATCACTGGCTCTGATTCTGAAATGTCTGAATCGGGTGGTATAGCAACAACAGTACAGATTTCCACATTGTATGGTTCCGATGAAGATGATATTGAAATAGAGGAATCTTCTTGTTCAGTACTAAACTCAACGGGAACAGTTTGCAGGGCGACTTCAGAGGTTGGGTATAATTCGAAAGTTGTAGTTTGTTTGTCTATTCGGATAGTTGCTTTATGCAATGGCGACGAGGCTGTGTCTTTCGTTTCCACAGGTTTTATTTCTGTTACTTCTGTTTTAACTGATTCTGGATCTATGGTTTGCACAGATGAATCACTAGTCGTCTGCACATCCGTTAAAATACTTTGATCTTGAGTTTGGATCTTTTGAGTAGGAAGTGCTAAAGTTGAAATGCATTCATCTAATACTGGAATAACAATGGTACTTGATGCTAATGTTTCCTCCGGTTTTTGCACACTTCTTGGAGATGTTTGCAATTCTTTTTCAGTAGTTGTTACATACGTTTGACTTGATATTTCAGCAGTCTCTGTTGGGACTGCAATGGATGATAGTTGGTCAGTTTGAACTTCTTCCGAATAAGTTTCAGGTCGAGGTGATCGTTCAATGGGAAGATCTTCGTCATGAACAGTTTGGGCCGCGCTCTCGACTGACTCGACTATTGTTTGACATTCTACTTCACAAATTTCAGGTTTCAATTCAAAGCTTGTTTGTTGTGATAGCTCTACAACCATACGATGCTGTGGAGAAGTTTGAGATGACTTTGTTTCAGTGAATTCAGAAGTGTTTCCCTTAGGTATTTCTTCTTCTACGACCAACTCTTTACGAGGACTCGTTTGTTGTTCTTCATCTGCAATATAAGTTACTTCAACTACTTCTGTTGGTACAACCAATCCGAACTGAGATTCTCTTGGCGAATCCGAACTGGTTGAAATAATACCTTCTTCAACTATCTTCACAGAATTATCCTCTTGTATGCTGATTACTTCACTTCCTGAACTAATTTCTTCAATTTGTTCGTTTAATACCTTTCCTTCAGATGTTAAACTTGAAGAATCATCACCATGAGCATCATCCGAAGATTGTGGAATGTAGGAATAATCATCTGTTTCCACGTTATGCTTTTGCTTTTTCTTTTTCTTTCGCCTCAATTTTGTGTCATCGGCTTCGAGAGCATAATCTTCTTTACTCAAGGTAATTTCATCTGGTTCATATCCAGATTTGTCTTGCGACTTTTCAGTATCTGAAGGTAAATAAACGCTAACTGATAAAATCTCTGATTTTATTTCTACTACACTCCTTTCAGACAAGTCTTCTTCAGTTTTATGGGTGAGTGGTTCCTCAGCTTCCTGTTCGTATGAAGGTACACTAATCACATTTCCCGTTTCCACTATACTAAGCTTGATTTTTTGGGACGGAATTGAACCATCTGCACTGTCCATTGTAAGTTTAAGTACACTTTCGCCAGTATTGTCCAAAGTCGATGCAGTCATTTTTATCTCTTTTCGTGACACATCTGCGGCTGCTGCTTCTCCTGCAATGAACAATTGGGTTGCTTGTCGTATTCCAAGCGTAGATTTGTCGATGATATTAGGTTCATGGTGTATATCCGTTGTGAGGTTCTTTTCTAAAGTTATATCTTTTTGCAGTATTGACTCTACTAATGGCACTTCTGACTCTTTTGTGCTTTCTTGGGATTTCAAATCGGTTACAACTGGTAGAGATGATCTATCAGGCTCAGGAACTTTCTCAGCAGCAGCGACTTCCACGGTTATTTGTGTTTGAGTAACGCTTGGAGATTTATCAATTGAAATCACACTGGCTGGTTGAACATGTTGACTTAAACTATCTTCGCGAATAACTGAAGGATCTATAGTAACAGTAATTATTTCGCTTGGAGATTCTTCGGTCCCATCTTTATCTGGTCTTGAACTCGTTGAGGATTTTTCACTTGGTGATTGATTATCATCCGTTGGTACAGCTTCCATAACAGCGGAAATCACCAAATTTTCATCGGACACTTCTGATTTGATCGTGGGCTCGTCACTTTCTTGACATTCCTGAGTTGATAACGTTACATCTGCTACTTTTGTGATTTGGGTAGATTCTTCACTTTGTTCCACTACTTGCTTTGCATGACTATCGGGTGTATGCCCACTTGTAGATGGTTTCTCAAGAGGAACTGTTAGAACTTGTTCTGTAATTATTTCTTTCTTATTTGAGTCGCATATGGGTTTGACTACAATATTGTCTTCCAAATCCATTGATTCGGTTATCTGAGGTCTTAAAATAACGGGGTATCCGGTAGATTCACATATTGGCCATATTTCTGTTGATCCAACTACATCTGGCAATAGCGTTTCTATTTTCTCTTTAGGTATGTCATCTACTGGCTCCAAAACTGAAAAATTATGGTCTGACATTTCAATATTAGAAGTTTCCAAATGATGTTTTGTTGGCCATATATTACTTATATTTTCTATATTTGTACTATCAGGGTCTTTTGTTGTTTCGCTAAGTTCTGTTGGAGTTTTTTCCTTGGCGGTTGAAGAGGTAGTTATCTGCACTTCGATTAATGGCGTGAGTCCCGTCTTGGTCTCTGTAACATTAGTGCTAGTAGGAATTTCGGCTATCATCTCTACTACTTGTGCTGTATCAAAACTTAACAATTCTACTGGTGCGTGATCTAAAGGAAATACCTGTGTTTCCGGTGTTGATATTGGTTCGGAAGGAATCATTTCTTGTTCAATCACCAGCTCGGGATGTTGACTAATCTTTTCAAAATCTTCTTCTGTTACTTCGAGACCATCGATTGTGCGGACTACGTTAACTTGAGGCAGCAGCTCCTTTTCAGTAAACTCTATCGTTGTTGGGTTTTTAAATATCACATTGGATTGTTGTTTAAATTTTTCAAACTCTTCTTCAGTTACTATTTGACCATTTACCGTTCGGACAACCTTAACCTGAACTTGTGGAGGCAATTCCTCTTCTGTTATTTCCATTTCCTCTGGTTCCTCAATTACCTCTTCTGTAACACACTCTTTTCCGTCTATAGTCACAACACGTTTAACAATCTTACGTGTTTTACGAATTATCTTGCGCGTGACCTGTTGAACAACAGCACGAATGCTAGAAGACTCACTTAGATTAACTTGACCAGATGGAAGATTTGAATGCGACAGTGGTGAAACTTCGGTAATGTCTGAACATATTTCCCTGGGAATAACTGCATCAAATGGCTGATCAGTACCAGACACAAATTGGCGAGTAACTTTTCTGACGATGATTTGCTTCGTTCCATCAGGATTAACAAAGACCTCGGTAGTTGTTTCATCTGGCTCAATAAATGTTGTTTCAAAGGACGACGGCACATTTTTCATAACCAACTCGGTGGATCGGTCAACATTTTCCTGCGGTTTTTGATGATAACGAGCTTCAACAAATACATCTTCACGTAGGTCCGAAACTTCTTTATTTGGAATGGTATCAATTTGAATAGTTTCTCTGTTACCTAGAATCTTTTGGGTGACAAAAATGTTCTCTGTTGGCTTGCGTTCTTTCTGAGTCTGCATAGAAGCTTCGATTGTTTCCACTTCTGGAAGACTCGTTTGTGCTTCTACCTCAAAACGTTCACCTTGTTTTGGATAAATCATAAGACTTTCAGAAGTTTGCGTCTCCACTTCAAGTTGTTCCAGAGGAAGTTTTGTTTCTTCTTCTGGCATAGACATAGAATCTATTGTGCTTTCATCTCCAATTGACTCTGTCCGTTTGACTTCTAGTTTTTCAACCGGAACCTCTTCGGCTGGGTAATTTTGAATGTCAGAAACTGGACTTCTTTCTGATTTTATTACACTGTTTTCGAACTCGCTGGATGTTGGAAGAGTTTCTTTTCGTTGATCAATGCCTTCCGTAGTGATGGGCAACTCTTTTGAAGATTCCAACTGTTGGACATATGCCTTCTCCTTCTGTAATTCTTCTTTCTCTAATCGACTACGATCATCTTCAACCTTCTTCTTACTTTCAATTACCTTTTGCCTTACATCAACTAATCGAGTATTTATGACAGTAATTTGTTCTCGAATAATAGTTATAACCATTGTTAACTGTTCTAATAACACTTTGGCTAGATCAGCTACATCTTCGTGGTTCTCTAGTTCCTTCGTATTATCAATGATTTCAAGCAATACAGTCTCATTTTCTCTCAAATCTTTCAATAAATCTTCCAATACTGCGGGCTGATTTTCCAAGGGTACATTATTTAAATTATCAGCTTTTACAGATGCGTCCTTGGACCACAACTCTATATCCAATAAGTGTTTCTGATACGATTCGAGCTCCTGTTGATGCTTACGTTGTACTTGTAACGCATTCTAATAAAAAAAAATCAAGCAAATTTATATTCTATTCTTAAGAATTCATTTTAAATGTAATCAAGTGAGCTACCTCGATCATTGTAATTCCTTGTTGTGATCTTAGTGTTAAGAAATCCACTCGGTCCGTGATTTCATTCAGCAATCTTTCAGTTTGTGGATCTGTTGGTAGCAATAAACTGCCTTCTTTGATTCGTTCAATATCTTGCATGTACGACTCCAAGTTCTTGCGAATAAGCTAGAAAAAAGTTATTCATGAAAATAATCAAATAATATACTCAATATTAAAAATCGAACTTATATAATAACTCTATGTCATAACGAAAACCTGACTTGCGGAAAAAGCAGTCGTTGGAAATATTTCTCCCGAACATTCATTTTCTCTCTACAAAGGTTACGTATATGCAAAATATGTATTCTTTTAAGATAATTTGTTTACTTAGGTTTTTTTTTATGTTTCGACTTTTTACATTCGTTCATTATTTTCTCATTTGCTTGCTGTATTTATACCAGAAATGAGCAATATATAGATATAACAAGATAAATATAGGGAAACAAGAACACCCAGGAAAATTAAGTATTTAATCTGCCAAATGTAAAATTCTATCATGATTAGCATATAATGAAACCCGAGAAAGAGAAGTTACATTTATATGTTCATAGAAGGAATAAATATACCCTTTAAGAAATTACTAACACTTGCTAAGACCACAGAAATATACGAGCTTAATAGTGGATAATAGATTCAAAAATTTCATGATCATTTGTGTGTCTTCACACAAAAAAAAATAATCTCATGGGATGATTTGTGAAGTTACGATGATTATGTTAATCACACATTAACATTCACTTATCATTCATAATCAATTCGATAATAATAAAAAAAAGCATTTAAATTAAAATTTTACTTACTTTCAGACCAAGTAACATATTTTCAAGATTGCTGTTGGGCAAATTACCGATTCCCTCTTCGACTGTTGAGAGCGATTGAAGTAATTCATCTATTTCTTGAGTAATTACCTCCTATATATGTGCATATATATTATACATATACATATGTTTAGAAAATATTTATTATATGTAAAATTGTAAAAAAGAAAAGAGAAAAATATATATTAGAAGAGATTAAATTTAACATAAGCTTATTAAAGGAAAAATTAAAAACAATTAGTTGACTTTTGTTAATTTAATTAATAGAACCTGCGTTTTTTTTGGCTTTTCATTCTGTAGTTTGAATTTTTTGTCAATAATTTTTAGATTTCAATTTTAGTAATTTATTTATAACCGTTCCCCAGTTGCAAGATACTGCAACAATTATTTTATTAACGTGTATGTTTTTGGTTGATATCCAGACATACATATAATACATTGATTGCAGCACTGACAAATGTCTTCCGATTAAAAATCACTTGTTAAATCCAAGACGAACAAGCTATAAGTATCTAAGATTTTTTTATTTTTGTTTAATCTTATGGCAAATATGTTTTTTAAAACCAGAAATACATACACACATATATAAATATATCTATCCGTCTGTCAGTCAGTAGATACGGACATACAAATTGCCCTTGTTCATTTTTTATGAGTCTTTTTCATATTTAAAACATACAGATATATAAAGCACAGCCAGCAACGAATATATACAATGGGAATAGATTGCAATACGTATCTCTAGGTTCCCGTAAAATATAATAAAACACCAATAAATATTGTACATACAGATATGCAAATCAACTTGTGATAACACATGCATTAACAAATCTCCTATAAATAATTTAGATAACGAAACGTTTGTTTGGAATTCAAACTTTAATAACTATATAGGATTATTTTGGATTCAATTCATTTATGAACTTCTGAAGACAACAGGGTATGTTAAATTAATGATTATCGAGTATTACAAGTTCATATACCCATTTTTACTATAAATTTAAAAATGCAAACCACACTTTGTTAGTTGATATTTGAAATGATATCGTTCCTCAAGAAATAGTCTATTTTAGGCAAAAATTGTGCATTTACAATCTCTCTTGGGATGCGTAAATATAGACAATGCGATTTATTGACCTTTCGATTTATTTTCAGAAGACCAATGAAAGGCAGAAATTGAAAATCGAACACCTGGGATGGACATATTCAACTTATGACCAGATATATATATATGTGAAGAGTAGGGAACGAATTTTCTCAACTTTACTTTCAAATATTAAAGTTAATTTAATCTCATTCGATTAATATGAACCAAATTTAAGGATGAATCGAAAAATGTGAAATATTTATATTTTCAAATCAGTTTTATACAAAATAACTACATGGTTAATAACAGTACATAAATAAATACCACATTTGTTCACAAGATGTGCATTATGTACAATAAAAAGCATTTTACATTATCAACATTTGGTGGTAGAATTTAAAACTCAACTTTATGGTGGATCTGCTACTTTACTGTCAATTAAAATTACTTCCTCTTGCAGGAAAGATGTCTAAAAACTTTTTTTGTTTTTAATTTCATACCTTACGTGTTTGTCGGTTTAGTGCCTCTCGTAGCAGTGTATATTCTGTTACATTTCTTACATTAGTGTTAGAAACAAAACTACGTTTGTTACAAATTAGTATGTATTTTATTTTTTATTATATGTATGTATTACCTTACTTATAAATGCATGCTCAATTTTAGCTACATTCGCTCTACAGTACTATGTATATGTGTGCATTCATATGTACAATAGAAATAAGGATTGGAAACAAAAAACGTGATATACAGAGGATAGTGTTGTATAATGAAGTAAATAGAGAAAAGTTATAGATAAATAAAATGCTAAGAAGATTAAACAAAAATATTACTTAGCTGAATATGTTACAATTCGGCAATCAAAAAACTATATTACTATTGTGACTATTGCTACAGAGGTAAATGGTATTTTCCAATATTCAAATTATTATTATTCCAATTTACCAATTACAAAATTTCAAACTACTCAAAAGCCAAAAACAAATACCAAAACCACACAAAAAAGCGACAAATATTAAGGCTAAAAATAAACGAAGATTCATCGTTATCACCTTCTGCTGACGGTTGTACAAAAGAAGGACATCATCGATGCTGTGGTCTTTTTCGACACTTGTACTTGTACTTGGCGTTGACGATTTCTCAACCACGGGTTCAGTTAACGTTGTAGTCGTTGTTTTTGTGGTCCACTTTGTAACTGCAGGTGAGTTGCTTGTAATTTCAGGTCCTAATAACTCATCAGTTGATGTAATTGTGGTTGTTGTAGTTTTGGTTATTATTTTTTGTTCTGGATGAATTGTTTCAAGTTGAGGTGTATTTGTTTCTGTTTCTTTAATAATTTTAGTGAATGCCGCTGAGCTTCCAACGACTTCGCTCAGAGCGGGTGATTTAGTGCTGGGCGCGGTTGTTAATTGATCCACACTTATTGCAGTATCGATAACTATGTCTTGTGTTACACATACTTTTGGTTCGGGAATAGGATGGGTAGGGGTTTTAAGTAAGCTTGTAATCTCTTTAATTTCAGCTTTGTTTTCTATTTCAGTTAATACTGTTTCGGTACCAATCATTTCTGATTGGAACTGTGGTTCTTGTTTAAGAAGTGGGAATGAAGTGCTTTCACTGTTCAAATGATCAACACAAACTGGGAGGCTAGCAGGCATATATTCTGTTTCATTATTACTACTTACAATCACATTACGTTCAATTTCAGTTTCGTCAGTTGTTTGTTTTTCTATGTCATTTACACCCAGTGTTGGTTCTTGTCCATCGTTCGTCGAATCACTAACTAGTCGAACACGACAACCTACCTCAAGTTTACTCAACCTACACCGATCAATTGTTGGTAAATCATCGACATAAATATTTTCTAACAGTTGTTTAAGCCTAGTCGCTTCAAGCGCTATTGATTTTTCATTAGAAGAGGTTTCGTCAGTAGAAGATGTTTCGTCAGTAGAAGAGGTTTCGTCAGTAGAAGAGGAGTCCTTGCATAATACACTGGTCTCATCATTTTCCTCAATACTTTTGGTCTTAGTATCTTCTGTGGGAACATAACTTATAGCTGACAATAACGACCAAGCTTTATCGAAATACACTAATGGGGGATATTTTGTAGGGAAATTATCACGATAGTAATCAAGACGTATTTGATCGAATTTGGAATTGACAGCCTCGTCTTCAAGAGGTTTACTAATATTGGATGTACTTGTTTGCTCATCGGAAGGTAAACTATCTAACATACCTAGATTATTTTCCAAAGTGGTTAAATCTTTTTGTAACAAAACATTCTGAATTGAGGAAGTGGTTTCTATTTCTTTTAAAGGCTTTTGTAAAAATTCAGTTGTTCTCGCAATTGCCTCAGTGATTTCCTTTAAAGCAGAACTTTCTTTTGTATTATAAATTTCAGGCTCATTCGAAGAACTGGTAGCTATTGTATCAACAGTGGACTCAAAATGTTCTGGTGAAATTTCGATTGCAGTTTCGTTTCTAAATGTATTGTCTTCATACGGAGAATATACGTCTACAACGTTTGACTCAGTTACGAATGTAACAATTGTTGACCACGTACTTTCTTCCGGAGGAATAACCTGCGAAGAGGACTTATTACTTTGATCAAGGTCCGATTCAAATACTGATATTGGAGTCTGTTCCAATAATTCAGTTGCTATTACTGGCTCTACTTCAACAGTCATCTCCCTTTCGATTTCTATAAACTCTGCGTCAGGTTGTGGTGGAAGGAAATCGGTTATATCGGCTGGAACTTCAGTGGAAATATCCTTCTCGATATCTTGTGTTGAAATATAGGAACTAACTCCCAACGCACTAGGCGCTTCTGTTACAATGGATGTGTCCAGAACTTGTTCGACTCTTGGTTTTTCAGAATCAATAAGGCTCATGGTATATTCTACTATTTTCGACGTAGAAATTACGCTGCTTGAAGGCTTGTTGATTATTGCGGGTATATCGTTTGGTTCGTCATTGGATTCGGATTTTATTAGTAGCACCGACTTTGATATCGTAGAAATATCTTCAGTAAGTTGTTCTGGTTTGACTTCTGTCGGACTACCAATATTGATTGTTTTTATTTCTTCTTCAGCTTGCAATACAATTGGTTGGTCTGATTTCATATCCTGTGTCGGTATAATTGCAGTTTCTGTGGGAACGCCAGTGCTTACAATTTCCTTTATGATGGCAACATCCTCAATGGGAAGGTCATCAGTTGAAATATCCGAACTAACTCCCAACGCACTAGGCACTTCTGTTACAATGGATGTGTCCAGAACTTGTTCGACTCTTGATTTTTCAGAATCAATAAGGCTCATGGTATATTCTACTATTTTCGACGTAGAAATTACGCTGCTTGAAGGCTTGTTGATTATTGCGGGTATATCGTCATCGTCATTGGATTCGGATTTTATTAGTATCACCGACTTTGATATCGTAGAAATATCTTCAGTAAGTTGTTCTGGTTTGACTTCTGTCGGACTACCAATATTGATTGTTTTTATTTCTTCTTCAGCTTGCAATACAATTGGTTCGTCTGATTTCATATCCTGTGTCGGTATAATTGCAGTTTCTGTCGGTACGCCTGTGCTTACAATTTCCGTTATGATAGCAACATCCTCAATGGGAAGTTCATCAGTTGAAATATCCGAAATAACTCCCAACGCACTAGGCACTTCTGTTACAATGGATGTGTCCAGAACTTGTTCGACTCTTGGTTTTTCAGAATCAATAAGACTCATGGTATATTCTACAATTTTCGAAGTAGAAATTACGCTGCTTGAAGATTTGTTGATTATTGCGGGTATATCGTTTGGTTCGTCATTGGATTCGGATTTTGTTAGTAGCACCGACTTTGGTATCGTAGAAATATCTTCAGTAAGTTGTTCTGGTTTGACCTCTGTCGCACTACCAATATTGATTGTTTTTATTTCTTTTTCAGCTTTCAATACAATTGGTTCGTCTGATTTTATATCCTGTGTCGGTATAATTGCAGTTTCTGTGGGTACGCCAGTGCTTACAATTTCCTTTATGATGGCAACATCCTCAATGGGAAGTTCATCAGTTGAAATATCCGAACTAACTCCCAACGCACTAGGCACTTCTGTTACAATGGATGTGTCCAGAACTTGTTCGACTCTTGATTTTTCAGAATCAATAAGACTCATGGTATATTCTACAATTTTCGAAGTAGAAATTCCGCTGCTTGAAGGTTTGTTGATTATTGCGGGTATATCGTTTGGTTCGTCATTGGATTCCGATTTTATTAGTAGCACAGACTTTGGTATCGTAGAAATATCTTCGTGTAGTTGTTCTGGGTTTATACTTATTTCTTCATCATCAGCTTGAATTACAGCTGATGACCATGATAATTTTAAGGGATTTTCTGTAGGTATGTTTTTTTGTATCTCTTCACCATCATGTTCAACACCACTATCACGAACAGCTTTTACATCTTTATCTTTCTTGGTCGATTTTTTTGATTTCTTTTTATGTGATTTCTGCTTGCTTTGTTCTTTATCCTTATCCTCCGCTTTAGGCTCGGTTATAGGTTGCTGTGACCTTGACCTTGACCGCCTTCGAAGTTTTTCTTTCTTTGAATGATATTCTATGAAACCATCAGGATCTGGGAAATCCTCGGATGAAGTAGGCATATCAGGTATTTCCGTTACTTGAATAATAGGCCGAATAGAGGAACGAGATTCCCTTTGAGTAACTGTTGAATCAACTGACAAATCAGGCACCTGGTGCATTTGCTGAGAAACGGAATCTTTAACAATGGAAGCCCAAGACCTTGTTGCAGATTCTTCTTCGATCATCATGTCCCTCCAGGACATAGTCACCGGCTCTTCGTCTAATATATCTGAAGAATACTCCTTTGCACTTTCATCCAAGTCTTTTGTGATTTCATCAGGTTTGTTATACCAGTCTTCAGCTTCATTAATTTCTGTAGCTTCAATTATTGCCACGTTCTTAGATATGTCAGGTTCTGCATATTGATTTATATCCCCAAAAGTCACATACGATTCCGGTTCCACAGCCATAACTAATTCTGGAATTAAGCCAGACTGCTTCACAACTTCTGCATACGTTTCACTTGAATGCCATACATTTGGTATCGTTTTTATTGAATCCGTAAGTTCAGGTTTGTCTTCTCTCACTAAATTTGCTGAGTTTGATTCCGGAGAAGAAGTTTCTTCCAAATTTCTAGTCGGTATGTCAGTTTGTAATGTTTTTCTTATGTCCGTGGAATACGTTATTGCTGGCATAGGTGCAGGCCTTACAAATACAGTGTTTCTCTTTTCTGTAGCAATAAAATGCATTGAATCTTGAATTGAAGATGAAATGTCAGTTTGAGATTTAGTTTCTTCTGTAACCAATGTTTCACTAATTACTACTTGCTCAAATGACTTCTTCTTCTTTTTGACTTTGTCTTTTTTGGATTTCTGCTCTGTCTTTGATTGTAGAAGCTCACTCACTGGAGACGTTTCTGATTGTGGTTCATTAGTTGCAATTGGTTTTTCCGCGAGTTGTTCAGCAGATTCTTGAGGCGTTTGTTGAACTATCAGAGACCAAGAAATTTGTTCCGATTTTACTTCTGACCCTGTCTTTTGCGGTTCAATTTCTTTCGCAGAAATTTCAATTGGGAGGACTGTGCTCATTGTGGTATCTATTGATTCAGTTTCCAGTGTTGACTCAACTACTATTGGACTTTCTTCAGTGATAGAGGCATCAATAGATGATATATAACCAACTGAAGCATTGGGTTCGTTGCAAGTCTTCTGATCAATATTGACTAGTGACGCTTGGTCCGGTTGTGAAGGAGTTTCTTGCTCAATATTTTGTTGAACTACGAGTGACCATGAAATTGGCGGAAGACGGGTTCCTTCATCTGATACGTTCACATTGTCTGTTATATCAATAGTTGATTTTTCAATCGGAGCAGCAATTGGGGCTTTGATTGTTTTAGCTGCAGGTTCTGAATGTTTCCTTTCTATTTCTATAAAATTCAAAGTTTGGTCTGTGAATGTGGTAGATGGTACTTCGGAAAGCAATATGTCGGCAATATTCACATCTTTTGGCGATTTTTCTTTGTCGACCATTACTCCATCAGCAGCAACAATTGGATGTTCAATTGGATTTTTGTTTTTCTTTTTGGACTTATCCCTTTTAACCTTGTGTTCTGGTTTATTTGGTAGAATATCTTTCGCTGGTATGATACGTGCTTTCTCTTCAGGTACTGGTACTTTGGATGATACACCTTCCTTTTCCATAGTTTCAAAAATGGGGGTTTCTGACGATGGTTGTACTGATTGCTGTACAATGAGTGACCACGATATTGGTTGTGGTTTCATTTGTGTGCTTAATGGAGATCCAAGATCTAATACATCATTGATAGTACTCTTAACTAAAGTAGTTACCACACTTTCTGGAACTAAATCTACAGACATCACATCTTTACTTTCTGTAGTAATGAAATCAATAAATTGTTGAGATGATGAACAAGGTACTTCTTGTTTAACGAAGTATTCGGGGTCACCTTTCTCACTGGTCTTCACTTGTTCATATGATTTCTTTATTTTTTTCGATTTTTCTTTCTTAACGTTTTGTTCCATTTTGCTTGGCTTCAATTTGGCTGTTTTAGAATTTTCTGGTTCCACAGGACTTACTGTATCTGCAATTTCGATTTGTAAGGTTTCAACTGACGGGTTGATATTTGATTGCTGGACTATTCGAGACCAAGATATTACTTCCGGTTTGGTTTGTTGTTCTAAATTAGGCTTGTATTCGTTAATTTCTTTCGGTGAGTTTTCAGTTGAAGACAGAACTGTCACTATGGTCGAGCTTTTAACTACAGGATCCAGTGTTTCGTAAATTTTAATTTCCTTTTGACTTTTCGGTAGAGATTCCGTGAACTTTTTGCTCTTCTTGTTTGATTTGTCAATCTTAAACCCTTGTTGCCCTTTTACCAATGCGATATCAACCCCTCCTACATTTTCTGAAAGTTTTTCTTCTGCTGTAAAAGCCGGGTACACTTCTACAGTTTTAGCGATTGCTGATTCCTGTGTTGTTTGTTGGACTATAAGGGACCAAGACATTGGCTCCGATTTTGCTGATGTTTGTGGTTCTTTCTTGGCATCCTCAGTTTTCTCACCGGATATACCAGATGTTATTGTTACAGAGTTTGGTGTGATGGATTTTGACTTTGTTGGTTTTGGGTCTTTCCTTTCTACCGCGATGAAGTCTGTCACCTGTTGAGTAGAAGGTAAAACCTCGGATTTAACGGAAGCTCCTCCCGCAATGACTATGTCGCTAATTTCGACTTGCTCAAATGGTTTCCTGTGCTTTTTCTTTGACTTGTCTTTTTTGGATTTCTGTTCGGGTTTTGACGAAGGATCTTCTTTTACCAAAGCCTCGTCATTGGTTCCAATAGTAGGAATTTGCACTTGCGTAGGTTGTTCATAAGATGATTCTCGGTTAGTTTGTTGTACAATAAGAGACCAGGACAATGATTCCGGTTTCCCAATTGATTCTATTTCGGTCGGAGTTACGTCAGTGTCCTTAATATTTTCTTCAGTTGGGATCGCTTCAATGCCAGCTTCAGGCACTGATTCTATGAACTGCGTATCTCTCTTTTCGGTAGTAATGAAATCAATCGCCTCTTGAATCGATGTTGTGATGACCGTCTCAACATTTGTGTCTTCTGGAACCGTAGAATCCACCGTTGCTTCTTGTTCAAATTGTTTCTTCTTCTTCTTTTTTGGTTTCTGTTCCGGTTTGGATGAAGTATCTTTTTTCACAAGTACGACAGATGGTTCTGCATCTTCTGGCTTCACAATGTCTGCAGGCTTTTCATCGGTTTCAACAGTCCGAGTGATTTCTTCAGTAGAAGGCTCTTGAGTTGTTTGTTGAACTATCAGCGACCAGGACATTGGTTCCGGTTTCTCAATTGATTCTATTTCGGTCGGAGTTACGTCAGTGTCCTTGACATTTTCTTCAGTTGGGATCGGTATTACATTAGTTTCGATAACAGCTTCAGGCACTGAATCTACGAACTGCGTGTCGCTCTTTTCGGTAGTAATAAAATCAATCGTCTCTTGAACCGATGTTGTGATGACCGTCTCAACATTTGTGTCTTCTGGAACCGTTGTATCAATCAATGCTTCTTGTTCAAATTGTTTCTTCTGCTTCTTTTTCGATTTCTGTTCCGGTTTGGGTGAAGTATCTTTTTTCACTTGTAAGACAGATGGTTCTGCATCTTCTGGCTTTACAATGTCTGCAGGCTTTTCATCGGTTTCAACAGTCTGAGTGATTTCTTCAGGAGAAGGCTCTTGAGTTGTTTGTTGAACTATCAGCGACCAGGACATTGGTTCCGGTTTCTCAATTGATTCTATTTCCGTCGGAGTTTCGTCAGTATCCTTGACATTTTCTTCAGTTGGGATCGGTATTACATTAGTTTCGATAACAGCTTCAGGCACTGAATCTACGAACTGCGTGTCGCTCTTTTCGGTAGTAATAAAATCAATCGTCTCTTGAACCGATGTTGTGATGACCGTCTCAACATTTGTGTCTTCTGGAACCGTTGTATCAATCAATGCTTCTTGTTCAAATTGTTTCTTCTGCTTCTTTTTCGATTTCTGTTCCGGTTTGGGTGAAGTATCTTTTTTCACTTGTAAGACAGATGGTTCTGCATCTTCTGGCTTTACAATGTCTGCAGGCTTTTCATCGGTTTCAACAGTCTGAGTGATTTCTTCAGGAGAAGGCTCTTGAGTTGTTTGTTGAACTATCAGCGACCAGGACATTGGTTCCGGTTTCTCAATTGATTCTATTTCCGTCGGAGTTTCGTCAGTATCCTTGACATTTTCTTCAGTTGGGATCGGTATTACATTAGTTTCGATAACAGCTTCAGGCACTGAATCTACGAACTGCGTGTCGCTCTTTTCGGTAGTAATAAAATCAATCGTCTGTTGAATCGATGTTGTGATGACCGTCTCAACATTTGTGTCTTCTGGAACCGTTGTATCAATCAATGCTTCTTGTTCAAATTGTTTCTTCTTCTTCTTTTTCGATTTCTGTTCCGGTTTGGATGAAGTATCTTTTTTCACTAGTAAGACAGATGGCTCTGTATCTTCTGGCTTTACAATGTCTGCACGTTTTTCATCGGTTTCAACAGTCTGAGTGATTTCTTCAGTAGAAGGCTCTTGAGTTGTTTGTTGAACTATCAGCGACCAGGACATTGGTTCCGGTTTCTCGGCTGATTCTTTTTCCGTCGGTGTTTCCGCAGCGTTTACTTCGGTTGCGATAGTTTCGACAATAACTTCAGGCACTGATTTTATGAACTGCGTGTCGCTCTTTTCGGTAGTAATAAAATCAATCGTCTCTTGAACCGATGTTGTGATGACCGTCTCAACATTTGTGTCTTCTGGAACCGTTGTATCAATCAATGCTTCTTGTTCAAATTGTTTCTTCTTCTTCTTTTTCGATTTCTGTTCCGGTTTGGATGAAGTATCTTTTTTCACTAGTAAGACAGATGGCTCTGTATCTTCTGGCTTTACAATGTCTGCACGTTTTTCATCGGTTTCAACAGTCTGAGTGATTTCTTCAGTAGAAGGCTCTTGAGTTGTTTGTTGAACTATCAGCGACCAGGACATTGGTTCCGGTTTCTCGGCTGATTCTTTTTCCGTCGGTGTTTCCGCAGCGTTTACTTCGGTTGCGATAGTTTCGACAATAACTTCAGGCACTGATTTTATGAACTGCGTGTCGCTCTTTTCGGTAGTAATAAAATCAATCGTCTCTTGAACCGATGTTGTGATGACCGTCTCAACATTTGTGTCTTCTGGAACCGTTGTATCAATCAATGCTTCTTGTTCAAATTGTTTCTTCTTCTTCTTTTTCGATTTCTGTTCCGGTTTGGATGAAGTATCTTTTTTCACTAGTAAGACAGATGGTTCTGCATCTTCTGGCTTTACAATGTCTGCAGGCTTTTCATCGGTTTCAACAGTCTGAGTGATTTCTTCAGTAGAAGGCTCTTGAGTTGTTTGTTGAACTATCAGCGACCAGGACATTGGTTCCGGTTTCTCAATTGATTCTATTTCGGTCGGAGTTACGTCAGTGTCCTTGACATTTTCTTCAGTTGGGATCGGTATTACATTAGTTTCGATAACAGCTTCAGGCACTGAATCTACGAACTGCGTGTCGCTCTTTTCGGTAGTAATAAAATCAATCGTCTCTTGAACCGATTTTGTGATGACCGTCTCTACATTTGTGTCTTCTGGAACCGTTGTATCAGTTAATGCTTCTTGTTCAAATTGTTTCTTCGTCTTCTTTTTCGATTTCTTTTCCGGTTTGGATGAAGTATCTTTTTTCACTTGTAGGACAGATGGTTCTGCATCTTCTGGCTTTACAATGTCTGCAGGCTTTTCATCGGTTTCAACAGTCTGAGTGATTTCTTCAGTAGAAGGCTCTTGAGTTGTTTGTTGAACTATCAGCGACCAGGACATTGGTTCCGGTTTCTCAATTGATTCTATTTCGGTCGGAGTTACGTCAGTGTCCTTAACATTTTCTTCCGTTGAGAATGTTTCGATGCTAGCTTCAGACACTGATTCTTTGAACTGTGTATCTCTCTTTTCGGTCGTTGAATCAACCGTTGCTTCTTGTTCAAATTGTTTCTTCTTCTTCTTTTTCGATTTCTGTTCCGGTTTGGATGAAGTATCTTTTTTCACTAGTAAGACAGATGGCTCTGTATCTTCTGGCTTTACAATGTCTGCACGTTTTTCATCGGTTTCAACAGTCTGAGTGATTTCTTCAGTAGAAGGCTCTTGAGTTGTTTGTTGAACTATCAGCGACCAGGACATTGGTTCCGGTTTCTCTGCTGATTCTTTTTCCGTCGGTGTTTCCGCAGCGTTTACTTCGGTTGCGATAGTTTCGACAATAACTTCAGGCACTGATTTTATGAACTGCGTGTCGCTCTTTTCGGTAGTAATAAAATCAATAGTCTCTTGAATCGACGTTGTGATGACCGTCTTTACATTTGTGTCTTCTGGACCCGTTGAATCAACCGTTGCTTCTTGTTCAAATTGTTTCTTCTTCTTCTTTTTTGGTTTCTGTTCCGGTTTGGATGAAGTATCTTTTTTTACTAGTAAGACAGATGGCTCTGTATGTTCTGGCTTTACAATGTCTGCACGTTTTTCATCGGTTTCAACAGTCTGAGTGATTTCTTCAGTAGAAGGCTCTTGAGTTGTTTGTTGAACTATCAGCGACCAGGACATTGGTTCCGGTTTCTCAATTGATTCTATTTCCGTCGGAGTTTCGTCAGTGTCCTTGACATTTTCTTCAGTTGAGATCGGTATTACATTAGTTTCGATAACAGCTTCAGGCACTGAATCTACGAACTGCGTGTCGCTCTTTTCGGTAGTAATAAAATCAATAGTCTCTTGAACCGATTTTGTGATGACCGTCTCTACATTTGTGTCTTCTGGAACCGTTGTATCAGTTAATGCTTCTTGTTCAAATTGTTGCTTCGTCTTCTTTTTCGATTTCTTTTCCGGTTTGGATGAAGTATCTTTTTTCACTTGTAAGACAGATGGTTCTGCATCTTCTGGCTTTACAATGTCTGCACGTTTTTCATCGGTTTCAACAGTCTGAGTGATTTCTTCAGTGGAAGGCTCTTGAGTTGTTTGTTGAACTATCAGCGACCAGGACATTGTTTCCGGTTTCTCAATTGATTCTATTTCGGTCGGAGTTACGTCAGTGTCCTTAACATTTTCTTCCGTTGAGAATGTTTCGGTGCTAGCTTCAGACACTGATTCTTTGAACTGTGTATCTCTCTTTTCGGTAGTAATAAAATCAATAGTCTCTTGAATCGACGTTGTGATGACCGTCTTTACATTTGTGTCTTCTGGAACCGTTGTATCAGTTAATGCTTCTTGTTCAAATTGTTTCTTCGTCTTCTTTTTCGATTTCTTTTCCGGTTTGGATGAAGTATCTTTTTTCACTTGTAAGACAGATGGTTCTGCATCTTCTGGCTTTACAATGTCTGCAGGCTTTTCATCGGTTTCAACAGTCTGAGTGATTTCTTCAGTAGAAGGCTCTTGAGTTGTTTGTTGAACTATCAGCGACCAGGACATTGGTTCCGGTTTCTCAATTGATTCTATTTCCGTCGGAGTTTCGTCAGTGTCCTTAACATTTTCTTCAGTTGGGATCGGTATTACATTAGTTTCGATAACAGCTTCAGGCACTGAATCTACGAACTGCGTGTCGCTCTTTTCGGTAGTAATAAAATCAATAGTCTCTTGAACCGATGTTGTGATGACCGTCTCTACATTTGTGGCTTCTGGAACCCTTGTATCAGTTAATGCTTCTTTTTCAAATTGTTTCTTCTGCTTCCTTTTCGATTTCTTTTCCGGTTTGGATGAAGTATCTTTTTTCACTAGTAAGACAGATGGTTCTGCATCTTCTGGCTTTACAATGTCTGCAGGCTTTTCATCGGTTTCAACAGTCTGAGTGATTTCTTCAGGAGAAGGCTCTTGAGTTGTTTGTTGAACTATCAGCGACCAGGACATTGGTTCCGGTTTCTCAATTGATTCTATTTCCGTCGGAGTTTCGTCAGTGTCCTTAACATTTTCTTCAGTTGGGATCGGTATTACATTAGTATCGATAACAGCTTCAGGCACTGAATCTACGAACTGCGTGTCGCTCTTTTCGGTAGTAATAAAATCAATCGTCTGTTGAACCGATGTTGTGATGACAGTCTCAACATTTGTGTCTTCTGGAACCGTTGTATCAATCAATGCTTCTTGTTCAAATTGTTTCTTCGTCTTCTTTTTCGATTTCTTTTCCGGTTTGGATGAAGTATCTTTTTTCACTAGTAAGACAGATGGTTCTGCATTTTCTGGATTTACAATGTCTGCAGGCTTTTCATCGGTTTCAACAGCCTGAGTGATTTCTTCAGTAGAAGGCTCTTGAGTTGTTTCTTGAACTATCAGAGACCAGGACATTGGTTCCGTTTTCTCAAATGATTGTATTTCCGTAGGTGTTTCGACTATGTCCATAACATTTACTACAGTTGGGATCGTTTCGATAACAGCTTCTGGCACTGATTCTATGAACTGAGTGTCTCTCTTTTCGGTAGTAATAAAATCAATCGTTTGTTGTATCGATGTTATCGTCTTAACATTTGTTGATCGTTGTTGATTAACATCGGTTGCTGCCATCACGATTTCACCAGATTTTACATCTTGATCCCGTATTTCTCTGGGTTGTTCTGTAGGATATTCTGGAGTCGTTTGTTGCGCCTCGGGTACATTGCCATGAACTTCTTCTTTGGTTGAAGAAGTTGTCTGGAATAATTCTTCTCTGGAATCCAATGTTACATTTTCCACTCCGGTTATAGCTTCGGGTATCACTTGAATTAAATCAATTGACCACGAAACCTTTGAATCTTTTCGGGGATAAGGCTGATTTTCACTTATTTGTTCAGGAGTATCTTTCCAAAACAAAAAATTGTCGAAGTCAGGATCAATCGGTGAAGAGTCTGGAGATTTTTCCAATTTTATCTCATGAACTCTTGGTTCTAATTTGTTGTCTGTGTTGGAATCTTCTTGCCTTGTACTTTCTTCTTCAAGCACAGTACCCGACAAAATTTCAGTTTCTTGTTTCTTGATTACAATGGTAGTAGGATTCGGTAGACTTTTCTCGGCGTTGATGAAATCAGTTATCTGAGAAGCCGCTGTTGGAGGTTTTTCAATGTAATCAGTTATCTGAGAAGCCGCTGTTGAAGGTTTTTCAATGTTTTCGCTTACATTTTCCTCAAAGTAAGTTATTTCTTCAAACTTTTCTTCTTCTTTAACAGGAATAATTTCATCTTCAACTTCATCTTCCAAAAGCTCAGCCCATGATTTGTTAATGCTCTTAACTGACGGCTCAAAGGAATCGATCAAGTCATCATCATTATCAGTGTCTGGGGACTTTGCTACAATCTCTACTGTTGGAGCTAAAACATCATATTTGGGAACTTTTTCTTTCGCACTCAATGGTAAGTTAAAGTGGGATTCCTTTTTGTTTTCAGAAACAACTTGTGTTTTTTGCCCGACTATTGCCGACCAAGTCTGTGCAGGACTGGCCTGCTCAATAGTGTGAATGTTAACCGGTGTTTTTACTGCTGTTTGTTTTCCCTTTTTAGATTTGCTTATATCGCTGCTAGTCTTTTTCTCAGCCTTGGGCAATTTAGTTTGTTCCTTAGGTTCCAAATCTGTCCACGAATCTATTTGGCTAGCAACTTTAGCCCAGGTAAGTCCCGTTGTTTCTTTCTCAACGCTGTGGCTCCTGGTGTTCTTTGGAATTGACATCTGTTCAATTTGTTCTCCAGAACTATCGTTTTGAGGTATAGCATGTTTTTGTGTTTCATCGCTGTCACTACTATTGTTCGTTGAGGTAGCTGCAACATCTTTGTGGATCGGAAGCACCTTTTTGTGGTCACTTTTCTTGTCTTTTACTTGCTTTTTATGAGATATTTCTTTTGAACTATCTCTTTGCGGTATTGCATGTTTTTGTGTTTCATCGCTGTCACTACTATTGTTTGTAGATGAAACTGCAACATCTTTGTGTACCGGCAGCACCTTTTTGTGGTCACTTTTCTTGTCTTTTACTTGTTTTTGATGAGATTTTTCTTTTGGTTTAAGATGTGATTCCCTTACGTGCTGAACTGTGTTATCCAGCCACTCTCCTGGCTTTCGAACTAAGGAAGCCCAAGTTATACCCTCTGATTCCGTGACAGCTTCGGTCTTTTTAGATTCTGTGCTCTCTGCAACAACGACTTCACCTTTTGTTGGCTGAACGGGTGATACATCAGTTTCCGAGTCAGATGAAGTTTTAACTTCTGTGTGTGTTTCTTCCCTTCTTAGTTTCGAATCTGATTTCATATGCCTCTTGTCTTTATTGTACTCAGCTTTGCGTTTTTTCTCGCCTTTCTTATTAATTTCCACAGTTTTTTGGACGGTTTCTACTTCGACTACTTTGGCTACCTCTTTTTCCTTTTTGTGTACAGTATTATCAACCCATTCTCCAGGGCGACTTACTAGCGATGCCCAGGAAAATGAGGCCCCAGAAGTTTCTTCTGTTGGAATAATATTAACGTTTGTTGTAGTTGTTGTCACATTTATTTCTGGTTCCTTTATGGAAATACTTTCAATTTCACCACCTTGTGAGTAATCAGTTGTTGGCTTTTGGGATTTCGTCTTTCTCCTGGGTTTTGGTTCAACTATTGTATCCTTGTTTGCTTTCAGGACTTCAACATGTTTCTTAGAAGAGGGTGCCGTGTTTGCGCTAGTTTTCTGCCCTCCATCTAATTTTGCAACTACATGTTCAACTACTTTAGGAACTTTAGTTGATAGAACGTCATCAAATACCGGTGGCTTGGCATGGTCGCCGAACAAAACATCTGCATAGCTTTTTGTATCAAATGGCGACGGTGATGATACAGACGTCTTCGCAAATGACAATGGTGGGTTTACGAATTTCCTTTTAATATCTGACGTTTGGAGCACATCTTTGGGTTCATTTGTTGATTGGGATATAGTTTTGGTAGTCACCTTGCTAACATTCAAAGTGGGAGTGGTGTAACTTCTCTCCGATGCTAAAAATTGGACTGTCTCTTTATGTGAATTTCGCATGGATGCTGGCATAAATTCAGGAGCATCTGCAGATAATTTAGATACAACTGGTGCACTAATAGCAGGTGAAGATTCATCCAACACACTTGACCAAGTATCAATAACAGTTTTTTCATCATGCAGTTGATGTCCATAATCTGATTTCTGCGAAAATCCAAATGATTTTTGATGATTTATATTGTGTTCTGTAATCACGTCCTGTTTAGACACAGAAACTACTGAATCACACACAATCAACTCCGAAGCGTCCAGAACTGTCTCAGGTAATGACGTTTGCCCAACAGAGTCGTCTTCATTGGGAGAAAACACCATTGGATCTTTAATTACATCCATCCATCCACTTGACCTCTCGTCAATAGGGAGGGAATCAACATATTCAATTTTTTCGGGTGTACTCAATTCAGTACTAATTGTCTCAACCGTCTCTGTAATTGTAGTTTTGATGTTTAAATCTTTCTCAATAGTCTCTTCTTTTACAGTTGGTGTCACAGTCTTATCCAAAGCCTTTGGTTCTGACTCCTCTTCTGGCTTCGAAGTTGGCTCTGTTGGTGCTGGTGTTTGAGGTATTTCGGCAATTGGTTCCTCAAGTTTTGGTTCAAGAACATCTTCTTTCGTGGCAGGCTCGGATGATGGTTTTTCAACAGGTTCATCTTCATCAGATGATAACACTATTGGTTCATCAATGACATCCATCCATGCACTTGAACTTTCGTCGATTGGAAGACCAACATAGTCAACCTTCTTGGGTGCCTTCACTTCAGTACTAATTGTCTCAACCGTCTCTGTAATTGTAGTTTTGATGTTTGAATCTTTCTCAATAGTCTCTTCCTTTACAGTTGGTTCCACAGTCTTATCCAAAACCATTGGTTCTGACTCCTCTTCTGACCTCGAAGTTGACACTGTTGGTGTGGGTGTTTGAGGTATTTCGGCAATTGGTTCCTCAAGTTTTGCTTCAAGAACATCTTCTTTCGTGGCATGTTCGGATGGTTTTCCAACAGGTTCATCTTCATCAAATGAGAACACCATTGGTTCATCAATGACATCCATCCATGCACTTGAACTTTCGTCGATTGGAAGACCAACATAGTCAACCTTCTTGGCTGCCTTCACTTCAGTACTAATTGTCTCAACCGTCTCTGGCATTGTAGTTTTGATGTTTGAAACTTTCTCAATAGTCTCCTCTTTTACAGTTGGTTCCACAGTCTTATCCACAACCTCTGGTTCTGACTCCTCTTCTGACCTCGAAGTTGACACTGTTGGTGTGGGTGTTTGAGGTATTTCGGCAATTGGTTCCTCAAGTTTTGCTTCAAGAACATCTTCTTTCGTGGCAGGTTCGGATGGTTTTTCAACAGGTTCATCTTCATCAGATGAGAACACCATTGGTTCATCAATGACATCCATCCATGCACTTGAACTTTCGTCGATTGGAAGACCAACATAGTCAACCTTCTTGGGTGCCTTCACTTCAGTACTAATTGTCTCAACCGTCTCTGGCATTGTAGTTTTGATGTTTGAAACTTTCTCCATAGTCTCCTCTTTTACAGTTGGTTCCACAGTCTTATCCACAACCTCTGGTTCTGACTCCTCTTCTGTTGGCGTTGGTGTTTGAGGTATTGCCTCAATTGGTTCCTCAAGTTTTGGTTCAAGAACATCTTCTTTCGTGGCAGCTTCGGATGATGGCTTTTCAACAGGTTCGTCCTCATCAGATGAGAATACCATTGGTTCATCAATGACTTCCATCCATGCACTTGAACTTTCGTCGATTGGAAGACCAACATAGTCAACCTTCTTGGGTGCGTTCACTTCAGTACTAATTGTCTCAACCGTCTCTGTAATTGTAGTTTTGATGTTTGAAACTTTCTCAATAGTCTCCTCTTTTACAGTTGGTTCCACAGTCTTATCCAAAACCTTTGGTTCTGACTCCTCTTCCAGCTTCGAAGTTGACATTGTTGGTGTTTGAGGTATTTCGGCAATTGGTTCCTCAAGTTTTGGTTTAAGAACATCTTCTTTCGTGGCAGGCTCGGATGATGGTTTTTCAACAGGTTCATCTTCATCAGATGATAACACTATTGGTTCATCAATGACATCCATCCATGCACTTGAACTTTCGTCGATTGGAAGACCAACATAGTCAACCTTCTTGGGTGCGTTCACTTCAGTACTAATTGTCTCAACCGTCTCTGGCATTGTAGTTTTGATGTTTGAAACTTTCTCAATAGTCTCCTCTTTTACAGTTGGTTCCACAGTCTTATCCACAACCTCTGGTTCTGACTCCTGTTCTGTTGGCGTTGGTGTTTGAGGTATTGCCTCAATTGGTTCCTCAAGTTTTGGTTTAAGAACATCTTCTTTCGTGGCAGGTTCGGATGGTTTTTCAACAGGTTCATCTTCATCAGATAAGAACACCATTGGTTCATCAATGACTTCCATCCATGCACTTGAACTTTCGTCGATTGGAAGACCAACATAGTCAACCTTCTTGGGTGCGTTCACTTCAGTACTAATTGTCTCAACCGTCTCTGTAATTGTAGTTTTGATGTTTGAATCTTTCTCAATAGTCTCCTCTTTTACAGTTGGTTCCACAGTCTTATCCACAACCTCTGGTTCTGACTCCTCTTCTGTTGGCGTTGGTCTTTGAGGTATTGCCTCAATTGGTTCCTCAAGTTTTGGTTTAAGAACATCTTCTTTCGTGGCAGGTTCGGATGGTTTTTCAACAGGTTCATCTTCATCAGATGAGAACACCATTGGTTCATCAATGACTTCCATCCATGCACTTGAACTTTCGTCGATTGGAAGACCAACATAGTCAACCTTCTTGGGTGGCTTCACTTCAGTACAAATTGTCTCAACCGTCTCTGTAATTGTAGTTTTGACCTTTGAAACTTTCTCACTAGTCTCGTCTTTTACAGTTGGTTCCATAGTCTTATCCAAAGCCTTTGGTTCTGACTCCTCTTCTGTTGGTGTTGGTGTTTGAGGTATTGCCGCAATTGGTTCCTCAAGTTTTGGTTCAAGAATATCTTCTTTCGTGGCAGCTTTGGATGATGGTTTTTCAACAGGTTCATCTTCATCAGATGAGAATACCATTGGTTCATCAATGACTTCCATCCATGCACTTGAACTTTCGTCGATTGGAAGACCAACATAGTCAACCTTCTTGGGTGCGTTCACTTCAGTACTAATTGTCTCAACCGTCTCTGTAATTGTAGTTTTGATGTTTGAAACTTTCTCAATAGTCTCCTCTTTTACAGTTGGTTCCACAGTCTTATCCAAAACCTTTGGTTCTGACTCCTCTTCCAGCTTCGAAGTTGACATTGTTGGTGTTTGAGGTATTTCGGCAATTGGTTCCTCAAGTTTTGGTTTAAGAACATCTTCTTTCGTGGCAGGCTCGGATGATGGTTTTTCGACAGGTTCATCTTCATCAGATGATAACACTATTGGTTCATCAATGACATCCATCCATGCACTTGAACTTTCGTCGATTGGAAGACCAACATAGTCAACCTTCTTGGGTGCCTTCACTTCAGTAGTAATTGTCTCAACCGTCTCTGTAATTGTAGTTTTGATGTTTGAATCTTTCTCAATAGTCTCCTCTTTTACAGTTGGTTCCACAGTCTTATCCACAACCTCTGGTTCTGACTCCTCTTCTGTTGGCGTTGGTCTTTGAGGTATTGCCTCAATTGGTTCCTCAAGTTTTGGTTTAAGAACATCTTCTTTCGTGGCAGGTTCGGATGGTTTTTCAACAGGTTCATCTTCATCAGATGAGAACACCATTGGTTCATCAATGACTTCCATCCATGCACTTGAACTTTCGTCGATTGGAAGACCAACATAGTCAACCTTCTTGGGTGGCTTCACTTCAGTACAAATTGTGTCAACCGTCTCTGTAATTGTAGTTTTGACCTTTGAAACTTTCTCACTAGTCTCGTCTTTTACAGTTGGTTCCACAGTCTTATCCAAAGCCTTTGGTTCTGACTCCTCTTCTGTTGGTGTTGGTGTTTGAGGTATTGCCGCAATTGGTTCCTCAAGTTTTGGTTCTAGAACATCTTCTTTCGTGGCAGCTTCGGATGATGCTTTTTCAACAGGTTCATCTTCATCAGATGAGAATACCATTGGTTCATCAATGACTTCCATCCATGCACTTGAACTTTCGTCGATTGGAAGACCAACATAGTCAACCTTCTTGGGTGCGTTCACTTCAGTACTAATTGTCTCAACCGTCTCTGTAATTGTAGTTTTGATGTTTGAAACTTTCTCAATAGTCTCCTCTTTTACAGTTGGTTCCACAGTCTTATCCAAAACCTTTGGTTCTGACTCCTTTTCCAGCTTCGAAGTTGACATTGTTGGTGTTTGAGGTATTTCGGCAATTGGTTCCTCAAGTTTTGGTTTAAGAACATCTTCTTTCGTGTCAGGCTCGGATGATGGTTTTTCAACAGGTTCATCTTCATCAGATGATAACACTATTGGTTCATCAATGACATCCATCCATGCACTTGAACTTTCGTCGATTGGAAGACCAACATAGTCAACCTTCTTGGGTGCCTTCACTTCAGTAGTAATTGTCTCAACCGTCTCTGTAATTGTAGTTTTGATGTTTGAATCTTTCTCAATAGTCTCTTCTTTTACAGTTGGTTTCACAGTCTTATTCAAAGCATTGGGTTCTGACTCCTCTTCTGGCTTCGAAGTTGACTCTGTTGCTGAAGGTGTTTGTGGTATTTCCGCAATTGGTTCCTCAAGTTTTGATTCAAGAACATCTTCTTTCGTGGCAGGCTCGGATGATGGTTTTTCAACAGGTTCATCTTCATCAGATGATAACACTATTGGTTCATCAATGACATCCATCCATGCACTTGAACTTTCGTCGATTGGAAGACCAACATAGTCAACCTTCTTGGGTGCCTTCACTTCAGTACTAATTGTCTCAACCGTCTCTGTAATTGTAGTTTTGATGTTTGAAACTTTCTCAATAGTCTCCTCTTTTACAGTTGGTTCCACAGTCTTATACAAAGCCTTTGGTTCTGACTCCTCTTCTGTTGGTGTTGGTGTTTGAGGTATTGCCGCAATTGGTTCCTCAAGTTTTGGTTCAAGAACATCTTCTTTCGTGGCAGGTTCGGATGGTTTTTCAACAGGTTCATCTTCATCAGATGAGAACACCATTGGTTCATCAATGACTTCCATCCATGCACTTGAACTTTCGTCGATTGGAAGACCAACATAGTCAACCTTCTTGGCTGCCTTCACTTCAGTACTAATTGTCTCAACCGTCTCTGTCATTGTAGTTTTGATGTTTGAAACTTTCTCAATAGTCTCCTCTTTTACAGTTGGTTCCACAGTCTTATACAAAGCCTTTGGTTCTGACTCCTCTTCTGTTGGTGTTGGTGTTTGAGGTATTGCCGCAATTGGTTCCTCAAGTTTTGGTTCAAGAACATCTTCTTTCGTGGCAGGTTCGGATGGTTTTTCAACAGGTTCATCTTCATCAGATGAGAACACCATTGGTTCATCAATGACTTCCATCCATGCACTTGAACTTTCGTCGATTGGAAGACCAACATAGTCAACCTTCTTGGCTGCCTTCACTTCAGTACTAATTGTCTCAACCGTCTCTGTAATTGTAGTTTTGATGTTCGAAACTTTCTCAATAGTCTCCTCTTTTACAATTGGTTCCACAATATTATCCACAACCTTTGGTTCTGACTCCTCTTCTGGCTTAGAAGTTGATACTGTTGGTGTTTGAGGTATTTCCTCAATTAGTTCCTCAAGTTTTGGTTCCACTGTTCCTGCTTTGTGTTCTTCAGACAATACAACCACTGGCTCTTCGACAACTTTATCTATGTCCATATTACATTCATCGAAATTTATTTTTGTTGCTAACTCATCTGCTGAAACCTTTTCTACCTCAGTTTCAATGGGGTTAATATTTGAATTATATAAGCCACAGAAACATTCAACTTGACTTAAATGTAAGGTATTATATTTAGGCACTTCATAATTATAATAACTAGGCGATTTAGATTGTTCTACATGTGAACTAATTCTTACCTTTTTTGCATCCACCTCGTTTACTTTTTCAAGACCAGATGATGATAGCACCTCTAGCTGCTTATTACTTTCAACTTTTTCCGAATCCTCAGGGTTTTCATTTTTAATGCAAACACTAAAATATCTAGCTTCAGCCCTATTGATAAGCGTCAAATCATAACGTGGCACTTCAAAACAATTAATGGCATCAGGTTTTAATGCTAGCTTAGTTATTTGTGCAAGATTAGGAGATGTTAATGTTATGTTATGACAATTGTTACTAGAGTCGTCTGTAAGTACGCTCTTATTAATATCTTGTATTGTGACTTGTGTTGCGTAATCAGGGATGTTAATTGGGGTTTTAGTTTCAACACTGGCACATGGTTTATTGAGGGAATCGCCTGAAATAGATTTCACTTCTTCCTGGGAGTCCGGCAATTCTATACCCAATTCATTGTCATGACTAATGGGTTTCTGATCGATTTTTTCAGAATTGAGAATTGTGGTAATACCTGAAAGACTATGGGTATGACCTATATCTAACAGTTCTTGGGTTACGGTATTACGCATTACTAGTCTCTCTTCTGTCAAAAATGTCTCGATTGAATCTTTAATTCCTGCACTACTACTAGTTAGTATTTCAGAAGTTGTTTTTTCTTCTACAAAATTTTGATTTGGCCTAAGGAATTCTTCTGGAATAGTGGGTCGTTTCTTTTTGTCTTTTTTCAATAGTTGTTTTTGAATTTGTTCAAATAATTCTTGATCTTCGCTTGTCAGATCATGAGGTAAACTACATTGTTCTGTCAAATTATGTTGATCTTCTACTATATGCGCAAATTCTCGGTCTTCGGGTTTAACTTGTTTTTCTGAAGGTTGCGTTGTTTCAGTGAGTACTGATTCCTGCTCTGATTGGGGGAATTGAACAGTCGATAAGTTCTCAGTTACAGTGTTCGTAATTTTTACTGTGACGTCTGGCAATTGCATATGCATTTGAACAATCGGTTTTTTAAGCTTTTCCTCGTGAGTTATTAAAGATATTTTTTGTCTATTACCCTGTGGTAAAACCAAATTAAAGTCGTGTACGCTATCTACTTCAAAATGGTCTATCTGAGGTGCCTGAGAAGTCTTTGTTGATATTGTCTTATATTCCGTTGTTCTTGTTGTCAAAATAACCTGTCCGTCAGTAATATCATTCTGTTGGTCTCTGTCAGTGATTGTAGGCAAAATTTCTATAGACTCAATATTACTAATTTCACTCTTCGCCTCTGCTGGACACACAATTTGAACTTCATCATAATTAAGATTATCGGCCGACGATATTGTTGTATTTTTATGTTTTATGTTTTCGGCAATAATTTGATCAGTTTCAACGTCTTCTTGGGATCTTATTGTTCTGATAGAATTTTCTTGAACGTTAACTTCCTTGTCGGATGGTTCATTTAGTGAAACAGGGTAAACTGTATTAGTGGTATCAGATTTATCATTATACTTCTGCTCCAAGCTGGTAACATTGATCCTTGTTTCCTCCACTGTGGGTGGTATTTCACTCACAAATATTTCTGTACGTGGCTCGCTTATATTTATATTTTCAATAATCTCATTGCCTTCGGAGTCTACTCTTACAGTAATTGTCTTAGTTGTTAATATTTTCCTATTTGTAACTGTTCCATAGGTAGTTCTAGTTGTTGTTAAGCTCGCATCTGTGCGACCAATATTACCAATTTCCCTTGATTGTGTTTCGCGTAAGACATTAGTTTCAGGCATAACACTTTTGGTAGCACTTTCATCAGGAAGTTCACTTGGTACTTGATCTTTGCGTTCAGATTCCAAAAATTGTATGACTGAATCAGTTGGCATTGCTGAATCAGTACCACGATCTATAGTATCATCAGTTTCTGTAACTACCGGACTTCTACTGACAGTCCGTTCAATTTGCGGCTCATCTTCAGTAACAGTTTCAATCACATTATCGCCTTCAGTTGTTATTCTGGTTATTATTCTCTTTGTTTTCACAATTTTTGTTGTTGTTACACCGCCCTGAGAAATTGTTTCTATAATATCAGGCAAGTCACTTTCAGATTTCAATAAAATCTCCGGATTTTGAGTCCCATTTATTATGTTTTCTTCTGTATAATGAGATGGTTGAATTTCGGTAACATGAGTTTCTATGGTAGGGTCATTTTCAGACACATCCTCGATAATTTCATTCCCATCTGCTGTTATTCTCTTAATTATATTCCTTGTTCTTACTATTTTAGTCCTAATAACACTACCTTTAACTGTGTTTATTGTCGATGAAGAAGATGTGATTTCGCCAGCAGTGATTTTATTTTCTTCGTTGCCACCATTGTCGTCAACCATCTCAATGTGTTGCATTACATTCGATGGTCGATTTTCTTCTTCTACTAATGGAGTTATTGTTTCACGTAATTCTGTCTGAGGTTCAGATTCTAAACTGCTTTCAATGACATTACCTCCCTGTGATATAATTTTTTTCGTTATTTTTGTTGTTTTTGTAGTGGTTGTTCTCACTACACCACCCCCGTAGGTAGAATGCGTAATATCTCTTGGTTCTGTATCACTATCAATAATTGGTTCAGAAACTGATGTTTCAACAGTTGGCAAATTTTCAATGAATATTATTTTAGACTTTATTTCAGTTTCAGGTTCTTCAAGATCAAGTAGCTGACTGGTGCTCTCTATTTTAGTCTCTGTATATTCTTCATTAAGTGGCGACGATTCAGAAATCTCTACGTCACATTCTTCTTGTGATATAATTTGTCTGGACTTCATGTCAGTCGACAATGACTCTTTTTCGCTACTATTAAAAACAAGTGTCACTTTTTCTGGAGATTCCTTCTGAACTGGCCTTTCAACAGTTTTTAGATTGAGATCAATTGTTTTCGTTTCCTTAATTTCAGTTTCGTCAATAGGTTCGGTCAATTGTTTTATTTTTATGGGAATGCTCTCTCCCGAAATGTGTTTTTCCGATTTTAACGAGTACTGCATTGGTCCCACTTGAATTGGATCTGTACCCGTATCTGAATCAGTAGTAATTTCTTGGGAAACACCACTTTGGGATGTCGTTTTTGTTGTCCTTGTAGTTTTTTTTGTTGTTGTTGTTTTGACAACTGTATGGCCCTCACTTATACTCACGGTGTCACTCGACATGGGTTCATTTTCAACAATTGTAGTTTTTAATGTTTTGTTATCCCTTTGGTGTTCTTCATTACCTTTTTCTTTCACAACTTTCACAGTGCTGGAATCAACAGTGTATTTTTGTTCGTCCACAGGCTTTTCGCAAATTGTTAGGTCAGTTGAAACATTGGTTCTCTCTGGTAAAATACGTTCTTTCATTTCGGAAGGTTGTTCTCTTTCTATATTATCGATTATTGTCACTTGGGGTTCGGATTCAACATTTGTTTCACTTTTGCCACCTTGAGAAATAATTTTTCTTGTTATCCTGGTAGTTTTTGTAGTTGTTGTTTTAACAACGCCACTTCCCTGCATTCTATTAGAGGTGTCCGTTAATAAAGGCTCGCTTTCCACATTATGAGAATCGGATACCGTAGTTTTTACTTGTGGTTCGTCTTCAAATACGGATTCGATAACCTCTTCTCCGTTGGAGTTAATTGTTTTGAATATGCGTTTTGTTGTCGTTACTATAGTCTTATAAACACCAGCTTGAGAACCAGTCGATGAAACATAATCGTCTTCATTCTGGACCGTGCTACTTGGTAAAATTTCTGATTTTAGTTGAATTTGTGAATCTGAAACCTGAGTTACTTCACCTTCAGCAAGTTCACTGATTCCCGTCGGTAAATTTGAAGCTTCTTCAATAACTTCTGTTACTTTAACTGTTTTTGGTTCAATAATAAGTGTCGAAGTCACAGTACTTGTTGTTGGTACTTCAATTATATAAGAAACATCCTCAGAAGGTGTAACAGTCTTTATAGTGGAGTCAATTATATTTGAAGTAATTTCTTCCACTTCAGGACTAGATTGTGAGGATCCTTTTTCTGAACTTTCGGATTTTGTTATTTGAACTTTAAGTTTCTTCACGTGTTTTTTTGATTTCTTTGTATGGTCTACATGCTTTTTCACCTGTGATGAGGACGACTGATCCGCTATATTAATTTTTTCGATAGTTTTAGTAATGGCGACATCGTCTTTTTTAATATTGGCTTCTAATTTTTCAACACTATGGTCTTCGCGCTTGTGGGTTTTTTTCTGTTTCTTTTTCCCTTTTTCTTCGACATTAGATATAACTGCTTCTCCCTTAGTCACAATTATATCATGTATCATTTTTGAAGACTTTACATTAGAAGTGTCAATATGAGTGGTTATAAAATCATCCTTCTGCTTATGGTCACCATGCTTTATATCTTCTATCTTTCCCTCAGTTCTCCCCCTGTGCTTTACCTGTGGTTTTAACGAAATCTGTTTTTCTTTATTATCACTTTTGTTTGCAGCAACAAACTGTGTTGATGTGGTGGCCGTAGAAGCTACGGTTTCCTTAGAAACAACCGGCTCTACGATCATGCTATGCTTTGTTGACTGTATGTCTTTGGTTTTCATTATTGACGGATGCTTTTCATGAACTTGCTTCTTTGAACGTGACCTGGCTTTCGGTACTGGAGCATATGGGTCCTCTCTTTTATGAACCTCTCTAAGGTCCATAGAAGGAGACTTTGTTCGTTGCCAAGCCGTATTCGTTGTTGCATTTGGCTGCAATTCGTCTCGAATGAATTTTGTCGTCTGATCAGTTTTCTCCCTTCTTGAAGTTTCATATCTTTGCTCTTCGTGCTTCATACTAGAAGTAACGTTCGAAATTTGTTGCGAATGTTGACTGCTGGATGGCTGGAATACTGGACCATGTTTGCCAAATAATACTTCTGCGTATGTACTCCCGTGAATCGCAATTTCTTTTCGATGTACATCTTCTGTCCTCAAAGGAGGTGAATTCCGTGTCGGTTGAGGTAGATTAGGTATCGACTGTTCTTCCGCTTTTAAGACGGGCGCTTTTGTGGTTTCGTTAATAGATGGTGTTACTTCGAACTCGGGAACCGGCTTAATTTCAATCGGACACGGATCCTTACTTATTTCAATATCAATTTCATTAATACCAAATTGACCAAAGGTGATATCAGGCCGTGGTTCAATCACACACGAATTTTCTTGCTGTTGGAACATAACTCGATTCAGTTGTTCATCTGCATAGTTAGAACTTTGCACATTGGAAAAGTTTATGGAAGAATTGTCATCAACCACATTACACGATGTTGTAGTCGATACAATCTGGTCGTACTGACACTGTTGTTTTTCAATTTCGTCAGCTGACACATTTCCAGGTTCTCTTGCTTGCTGATATGTGCCAATATTCACTGCATTAATATCAATGGGCAATGACTCAACTTGTGGATAAAACATCTGCGGCTGTTCAGAATAAATCACATTTCCACCTGTGTTTTGATACTGGTACGTATCAATATTTGTCTGCTGTGGGTGATAGTATCCGGTCATTGTTTGGCTTATAATTTGATACCCTGGCTGATATTGTGTAATGTTGTAACTACCATAGTTGGACTGTGGAGTAGTTTGGGCCGGCTGATATTGCAGTATCTGCTCGTAATAACTAGGCTGTACTGGTTGAGTACGATATTGCCATGCAGGCGGCTGATTATTTGTAATGGGAGCTTGAACTGCCTGCGTGGGCGGGAAAATGTCATAGCTCTCTTCTTGATAACTGGCAGTTGTAGGATATGTTGTTTGGATCACTGAGAAATTGTCTACTGTCTGTTTTTGGGGCAATTCGTAAGCTGGTAATGGTGCATCGTGAGTAGTTTCGAAGTTCTGGGTTTCAGTCACTGTAGCATTGTCGTTGTCTACAACATTTTCTGCATGATCACGTTGCTCTCTACTGGCATTTTGTAATAACATTTCTTGCCGCTGTCTCTCCAATTCAACACCGCGTAGTACTTCAGCGTAGGATGTTGAGCCCGGGAACCATATAGGACTCCTTGAACGCGCCCTCGTATCAGCAGGAGCTTGTAAAATACTTTGCTCTTCATAAGAAGTCACAACTGTACTTTCGTCTTTTTTCGGTTTCGACGTATATTTTCTTTTAGGTGATCTTGCTCTTCGTTGCTCCCTTCTTGGCCGACTTTCAGATAATTTTTCATGGACAATAAACTGATCGATTTCAGAGTACCGCGCTACTTCGAGTTGCTGATTGTCACCACTTGAAGTAAAAATAATCTCTTCCTTGGAAATTTTGGGAATTACTTCTTCGTCAGTCGATTTGAATTGTTTGAAATGATTCTCACTAGAATCTACCAAATTTGTATCTTTGTCTGATGACTGATGCCCTTGTTGTGCAGTTGCCGAATCTTGCAGCGATGGAAGTTCAAATTGCAGTTTCTGCGATGGCGTAGAATAACTAGAAACGTGTGTTTTATGTCTAGCATTATGTTCCTTTGATTGATCAATAACTAAATTTAATGGACTTGATCTGCCTGATAGTACTTCAGCATAAGTAAAACCCATTTTCGATGGTTTAAGCAGCATCGATACAGCTGATGATGTTGTTACCACTGAATAAGGATCCAGTGCATAGGATAAGGCGGCTATTCCATCGTATTTTTGTTTCATATCTTCGATTGTTGTTTGAACAGCCTGCGCGTGGAAAATGGAATTGAAGAGATGTGCCAAATTGGTTAAGTAAGATCGTCATAAGAAAGACATTTAATTTACGAAAAATATGATTTCTTTAACTTCCTACACTTCTACTCTAAAAAAAAACCTAACTATAAACTTACAAAATTAAAAACATTTCTCTTGCTTGATATATATATATTTTTTTTATCCTCCAACTTAGAAGCACATATTAATTGTAACAAGCGTACGAGGTACGTGTTTTTATGTTTGATGAAAATATAACTTCTTTTTATTACTTATACATTTTGGAACAATTCGGGAGATAAATAGTTCCAAAAGTAAAAAAGCTATTTTAAACTAAATAATATATGATTTTATTTTTATAGACTACAGTTGTTTTAACTGTTGGTTCTTTTACCACAAACACCTGGTCTAAATGAATTTTGCTTCAAAAATTCCGTTCATTCCAAGTACAACATAAGTTTTACAGAATATTGAATTATTTTAATATTTATTTAAAATAAGGAACTACTATTTATCTAATATTGCATCATCCGGTGTTCCACGATGTATGAGTAATTTGATACGCTCATTGCGAGATGTTATTTTCGAATGGAGATTTTTAACGCGTTCCCGGCATGCCTAATATATGAGATTAATATTCGTATAATATTTCAGAGCGGACATAGCAAGTTGCCGGTAAGCACCCAGATACCAGGAAAGAAGTTTTTGTTATATGTTAAATAATGTAAAAATTTAATGGGGGGGGACATCAAAAATATTTTTAGACACAAATAGAATATTAATCGATTTATTGCAGGAATGAGGATTAAAGTAAGTTTCAATAAATAATTATGCGGTTCGCCCAAGCAGTAGAGTGTTCGTGAAAAAGTTTTCAGAGGTATTCGTTTTTTATGTAATATGTTTTTTTTAAGAGAGCAACAACACCAGAATAATATAGGAACATAAAAAGGAAAGAAATAAAGGTAAACTAAATTATATAATGAAATAAGTGAAATCAATAAAAAGAATTTCAGTTTACGAGTTATAAATACTGACAGATAAACAAAAGAAAACAAACTGTGAAATTAATAGTCAAGAAGCTAGTTCAAAACATAATATGTATGTTTTCATGTGATGATCTGAAGTATCTATGAAAATATTAAATGTGTGATATATATTTAAACCAAGGAGATGAATGTATGTAGCTACAGTTAACCCCACCACCACATTACGAACTACTATACACAAAAATTCACGCGAATGAGTGCTTTGAAACGATAAATGTGATTGCATTCGAAAATGTGTTCAGTGAAATATTAATATAAATGATTCTTTTATTATACGAGCAAAATGACTATGACCTTGTCGATCTTTAAATATACTCATCCCTTCACATTAAATATGGTAAATAATAACAGATTTTGTCTTCCGAATTCAATTTGAGTGCTTAGCAATGACTATTCAATGGTATGGTTGTTAATCAACATTGCATTTAACTGAAATGATTACTGTCAAGTGCATACTTTGTACGTTTTGGATTCACTCCGTTTGTCTGAAGTATACATCTCAGATTGAGTTAGAAGTAATAGAAATATATATATAGTTTTTCTTATATATTGACCCCAATTGTAATATTGGCTATTATGCTTCAAAATCATCATTCAATTACGTATACATGTGACAGTTAACTTATATTTTTGCACACAAACTATGCGGTGAGTTACGAAATTTTTTATTCGAATTAGACAGTAATGCAAAATATGGACAATATACATATCAAAAATAAAATTATATATGTAACTGAGTGTTATGAAAATCGAAGTGAGTGGGATTGCATTTCATCTGACAATGCAACCACTATCTGATATAATATAATTAGCCACTGAACATCCTATGATAGCCACATATTATAACACCTATTAACACATCCTTACATTTTCAATGTTTACATCTACCTACATCATGTATCAATTCTAACATAGTATAAATATATGCAAATAACACATACCTGTTGTTCAACTAATGCTTGTTCTCGATCATGAGGCAGATATGTTGGTGCCATTACCAAGCGAAGTTGTTGTTCTTCTTGAATGATCTTCTGCCTTAGGGACTGCATTTGCTGTTGATAAACATCGATCTGACTTAGCGTTTCTTCCAAACTATTCGACTTTGATTTAACTAAATCGTTTAGATCAGACAGAATACGCAAGAGATCATCAACATTCTCACTAAGGCGTGGATCTCCACCAATACCAGAGCGGAAGTGAACCTAATAAAGGAAACAACATTTAAACAAGAACAAAATAAAACAAGACAGAATATCAACGCAAACTTAAGCGAGGCAAACTAACTTCAAGTTTTTCAATTGAAAGCCTAAGTTTAGTCTTTTGCACGTTTATGTCAGCTACAGTCTTTTCACAGTAACCCAATTGATCTCGTAATGGTTTCTTCTTATGCTGCGTTGAATCAAGTGATGTTTTAGTTTTCTCAATCCAACTCCGAATGTCCTTTATTTTTCGTTCGCACTGATCCCATTCCTCACTAGTCTCTTGAAGCAATGCGTTCTAATAAATATATAGACAGATACAATTATAATATCTGATAGTGAAGTAAGTTATATATTTAAATGTACCCTCTCCAATAGGATTGCTTCTACTCCAATTTTGGCTTCTTCTGCTTCCAGAAGTTTGTCTTTAAGATCACCTACGGTCGTTACTTGTCCTATGTGCTCTAGTTCTTTATCCATTTCACCTAAATGCTTAACAATAGGCTTGATACTCTTAACAGCAGTGGAGTAGTCATTTAATTTCTGGCGTGTTTCATGTAAAGTCTTCAGATCAAGTGGTTCTTCAAGGAATGCTCTTTTCTCAGCTACCCACGACATTACAATTTGATACAAGTTCATAAATCTCGTCCATGCATCGACGCTGTCGCCAACTTGTTGTTTCTTTTCATCTAACCAGGATCGAACTTGTCCGAGTTGCTGGGCAAGTTGATCAATCGTGTTTTGTACCAACATTTTTTCTTCATTATTTCGACAGTTCTCAATAATGACTGCTCCATTGCTTTTGGCCATATTGAACTTCTCATATATTCCTCCGATTTCTTGATTAATCCTGTGCAGTTCTTCTTTAAGTTTCGCAGGTTCTAAACTACGATTTTGTATTTGAATTTCAGCTTTTTGTAACCATGTCTGAACCTCGTCAACTCCTGTCAAATATTCAGTTCGCACCGTTTTTGCGCGTTTGAAATCCCTTTGTTTCGCATCCATGTCTCCTTGTACTCGCTCTGAGAGCAATTCTAACGCTGTAAACTCTTGTGTTATATCCGATGGGATAAGATTCTGTTGTTTAATATATATCTCTTGCGTAGATTTAATGAAGCTATTCACTTCACCGATTGTCTGATTAACAGACTTCTGTATTTTTTCCAAATCGATTTCAATTTGATTTACGTTAGAATCAAACACGTGAATTTCACTTATGTTCTCCAAGAGGACGTTAAGTCTGTCTTGTAATTCGGATATATGACGGAAAAAGTTTTCAATATCTTCCAGATCCTTGCCAACCTTTTGGTCCTTATCTTTTAGTGTGTCGTTCAATCTGAAAAAAGAAATGATTCCATAAAGAATATACAGTGACTCACGATAGAATTAATAAACCCCTAACTATTTCATTTTTCTATGCGTATATTTGTGAGAAACCAAAAAATGATATCGAATAATCTCTGACACATGGTTACTGCGTAACATTTAGCTATTGCATTCTCATCGCAATGATCTCATGCGCGATCTTCATTTCCTATACACACAGAAAAAGCATGCTTGGATTGCTGCCAAATTTTATTGAAAACAATTGGAACAAACATTTCACCCAAAAGTTTTTGGATAAAAATATAATCAAGAATACTGCGCAGAACAAAATAAAAAATAGCAAATTTAAGTGAAATTACATTTTAAAATATTTAACGTTGCTACTCATACATAGGTACATGTGTACGCATACATATTTAATCCAATATGAATAAATAGATTTCAAGTATTATTTTAAAAAATGCTGTCATTGTTGTGTTTCGCAATGAATCTTATTTTGTAAATACAGAACACAAGTACGATATTTAAATAAACCCAACGGCCTCGCACGCGTGATGACTTAATCAACTTAAAAAAGAAAAACAATAAAAATTCCAAAGATACGAGTTGGACACCGGCAAACAAACCTTCTATTAGGATCGACTTTCTTATAATTTCCAATTATTAGCAAGTTCTCATATAAAATATGCGAATGATATTTATCCTTTTATATAATGTATATTTTCCAAATGTTTTTTATCCTTCTGAATAATCCACGTATTATAGCTCTCTAATTTATTTCTTATTTTGCGCTCCTCTTTAATTCTTATGCAATGATTTCCAGCCATCCAGTCTTTCACGTCCGCTTATTGCTAAGTTATAATTAAAACTGAAAACAACGTTTTCGATTTTCTGCTGTGTTCTTGTTAGTTTGTCTATCAATCGAGAGAAGGCCAACCCCCAAAAAGTTGTTTGCGGGACACGAAAGCGAAATAAAAAGAATATGTATACCACAACACAGAAAAGGCCATAACACGCTGAGTAAAAGACTAGAAGAGAGGAGACAAACTTGAAATATGCCTTCATATATTATTAGTCACTGTAAGTTAAGTGAATGAGCGTATCTCAAATAGATACTTGTGTACGTGCGTGCTTAGTCAAAGACTTATTTTCGTAAACATTTTTCTCTTGCTATACTCACTCACTACACCGCTGTAAAAATATAACGTGCACACATGTACGTGTTATATTTTTGTTTTCTATACAGCTACAATTATTCATTATATTCGAATAGTGCTGATTTGTATTGTAATATAGATATTCAATGCAACAAATTGTTAAGTAGGGTCAGCAAATGAAGCTTTCGAATAAGTAATATTAGTAATGACGTCATGGTAAGAGCTTTTATATCTTCATAAACCAAGTGTTTATTTTGATTCGATTACTTCTTACGTCGTTAGCCGGCAAATCGTAAAAAGTCAAGTATACATATGCACACATGTGAACCCATATAATAATGTTTATCTTAACCGTTTCGTTATTTAAATCTTCATTAATAAATGTCTATAGCCAGAATCAAGTGTACCTATTATCAAAAATGTCAACTCAAAAGCTGTTGGAAATAAAAATAAAATATGCTTCCGGAAATATTTTTTAAATCCATGCATAAAAAAGTTAATTAACAGATCTGTGTACGAATACAACTTTGTATGTATGCATATAATTCAATAAATGTATTTTGCATTAGGCAAATAAACAAGTAATGAAGTCATCTCATGTACAGATATATTTCGTATGACGTGATTTCAATAAAATTTTGTTTTCTTCCATTTATTAACATTTGCTTCGCGTGTGCTTAACTTGTTTCAATCCAATGTTTACTTTGCATTCGTAGATTTTGTGATGGAAATTAGTTCTTTCGAACGGCAAAAATGTTTTGGTTGTTATTTTTTTTTTAATTCACATATATCTAATCTAATTGCGTTATTGCGATATAATTTGGTATATCACTTTTATGATAACACGCCTTTTATAGATTTTATTACTTGTCTTTAGAAACAAATAATTACAATTCTCATTTGCTAGACCAAAACCAATTAGACGTTGTTTTAAGAATATGCATGAACATTTAGGTATAGCTAGAGCACATTATGCCGGCATTTTGTGTAAATATTGTGATATTTGTGTACGGAGCACATGGATTAAACGATAAGTGCTAAATCTGTACAAGGCAAACGTACACTGTTTTAAAGTTAAAATATTTTAGTGTAAACACAAAAAAAAATGTTAATACAAAAATGTCTCAATATAAATTCACACCGATGAGTTTCGTATTTTTCGATGAGTTTGTATTTCTTCTTTGGAAGTAGACTAATTAAAATAACGAAGAGCCACATTTTTGACAAATTTTGTATAAAACCTATTGAGGGAAGTAAGAATTATTCAAATTTACCTATGTATAAATTCAAATCAATTTCTGTCGACAGTTTTTTGGAAAATAAAAAAATAATTTCAAAGTCAATTTAAAGCTTTATTCCCTACTCAGTTTCATTCAGTATGCTCATACTCATCCACAAGTACATACATATGCTATAATCGGAATCTCCAAGCAATATGTACATAGATTGCTTAGCGGAATGTATGGTACAGTACTTATACCATGTCTATAAGTAGAGTCATATATTTGTACAAAGCAATCTACTTATATCCGTAATTTACCAACGTAAGATTATTATTTTCATCATTTGCGTCAAAATTCATATCACATTTCACATGGTTCTTTAGCAAAGATTTTAAATACAAGTATCAAGTTCCTGTGCATGTTATAATATTGTAACAATAATCATTGCGATTTGTTATTTTTACAACAATTGTTACGACAATTAACGTAATTACAATATATTCATATATTCTATATAAGTACAATATATAGAACATGCGTATGCAATTTAAATAAATACAAACGATAGATGTAAATAAAGTCTTCGTCGTGTATTCAAACCTTTGCGTTCGCTATAATACGACACAGCTCAATTATTTTTAGGTATGTTTATAAATACATGTATCCATTAGACACAAATTCGAACACACTGGTAGTCAAGTCGTCATGTGCTTTATTCCTTTATTAAGGCAATGTTTACCTTAATTGGAGGACAAGCGAAGGCAAAAATAAAACCAGTCTTCAATCTAGAGTAATTTGTCATACATAAGAATTGTATAAAGTTGTGGTCATAAAATAGCCTTCATTATTTTCCTATAATAAACAATTAGTCGGACTACAAGAACAAAAAATATTTTCGGTTTCATTAATATTAAATAAGAAAATATCAAAACTAAAAATTTAGAATAGAATGATTAAAAATCATTCATTAATGATAAGCTTGTGTCTTTTTGAACAAATGTAAAAATGCGGACAGTTACATGATAATAAAAGCCAAAGCTGAAATTATTTTCCGTTCCTGCTCCAAAAAGTAAAAATACGAAATCCTATTCTCGTATTCAAAAATTTCACGTTTTTTCACTTTAAAAATGCTCCGAAACAGTAGGAAATTTCCACTTGCCAATATTCTGTAGGCCAGAACAAGGACAAGGAAATGTGTTGGCAAGGAAAATACCGGGTGTAGACCGAATCCAGAGAAACCATTTTTGCACTTTCGAACAGAAAACCTCGACTCGTGAAATTAGGGAGCATTCATAAGTACTTTAACGGCAGGAAAGTATTACAAAATTGGTTGAAGAAAATTTGCAGAGAATAATGGTTTTTGTATGTTGCCTCAACGTTTCATTTTTGTTCAAATCAAAATTTAGAGGAACAAAACATGGTGGATTTTAATTTGGTAGTTGTGAAAAAATACATTCTCCATTAACTTTAAGAAATTGCAAACAGAATTTAATTGATAACTTCAATCAAACGAATAAGTCTGGTAAATAACGTAATCGATAAAAAAATGCGAACTATGTTTACTTACTTTGTATTCTGAATGACTACGTTATCCACTTTGGCCTGAATGGCCTCCGCCGAGGGTTTGTGTACTTTCCCAAGGAATGTGACGATTGATTTTGAGAGCGCCTCAATCTCTTTATGTGATGGTTTAAGTTCTTCAGATTCACAGAGTATTTCCTGCAAACAAAACAAATAATACACACATATTTATGAATAAATTTTAAGAGAACAAGCTATCAGATAGCAATAATTTCAATGACGAAGTTTACCAAGCGCAATAACGACAAAGATATTCTGACCATTCATCCATCCATATTGAGTATTAAGTATGTAATCTTAATCCATGTTATTCAATGGCAGACAATATTTTTATTACGTTTAAATTGATAATTAATTATAAATGTTCAATACACGCATGTCCTTGTCTCATTTTTTGCAAAATTTGTCTGTCAGAAAATGACAGACAGAGACCCGCTATCAATATGAATGGCTAGGGTTGTGTCAGTCATGTACATACATAAGCACAACTAGCTTAATGCACTGAGTGAACCACACCTGCCGGCAATGCAAACACCATTTTATCTATCTGTCATGTGGTATTATTTTTTTTCGTGCGATTTGGATAGAATTTGTCAAAATAAATTTCAACCAAAAATAAACACTTGCTCACACTTCTGCATATGTGCATAAATATGTATATGTATTGTTTATTATATAATACCCGCAAAGGGATATTAGATTATAGAAAAAGGATTGTAATTAATCAGATTTTCGCAATTAAGCAAAGTAAAACGTCTTGCATTTTCATGACAGTCACAGATTCTTTTTGCTTTATTAAACAATTGTATTTTTAAATATAGTTTTGCAGAAAAGCCGGTTTTTAAAAGTACATAATTATCACCTGTGTAGATATCGATAGTATTAATAAAATTCTCTTACCTGGATGGCATGCTTTGTATCTTCCAAATGTCGTCTGGACCTTACCACTGGATCGACATTTCGGAACTTTTCCTCCAAACGAACAATTGATTTTTCCAATAGATGGAACTTGTTCTCGAATTCCTCCCACTTCTCTGCAGCGTTTTGCAATGTGTCGCGGCGACTTTCCAAACTCTTGACCAAGTCAGTCCACAAGCAGTTTAACTCCAAGTTATTTTTTTCAATTATTTCGCGATTGTACGAATCTGCTTGACGAATAATAGCTTGTGCTTGTTGATTTACTTGGACAATATCACTGCTTTGATTCTGAACAAATAAAATATGAACAAACAAAATATTGTAAAAGAGTTTAATAAATGCACTATATGTGTACGGTAGATGGTTGAATCAAAATCTAATATAAACAGTATGGTTAAAATTGCATTTCTTTTGGAAAGTAAATGACTGTATGTATAACTATTTACTTATTATATTTATCGGTGTTCAAGACACAGAATATACTTTAAACTAAAATACAATTCAATATGAAATTAATGTGCGTTTCATTTATAATCAACTTCCTATTTTCTTTTTTAAAAAACGGGTTTAATCCAACGAACGTCTCAACTTAAAATGTGGTGTTCTTATAGCTTCAATGATTTGGCTGGTCCCTATTACTCTTTTTCAGCCGAATACAAGTGCACACATGCACATGTTCACTAATACAAAGCGGAACCGGTATTTTGTATCACTCAAAATGAAAACATAACTACTGTAGCTAGATATAATTCTTGTTTGAATGCACGATATTGTATTTAGGTACATGGATACAAAAGTAATGCATATATAAAATACCAGAAGAAAACAGCTTTTACTTCTGAACGTGAATAACTGAATGTCGTCATCGGTATAAAAAAGATACTTCCAAACAGTATTCAGATGAAGGCTTCTCATCACCGGCATCAGCAGCCGGTTAATTCAGAACGTAAAGTTGGATACGTGTATCTCTATATGGCTACATATATACATGGGTGGCTACTGGTGGCTACAAACATTTTATATTCGACAAGCCGGCTCGGCTCTGTCGCTCTCTCCCGGAGCACTACACACACAGAAATCAGCTGAAACTCGGCACTCGCGCACAATTGCACGTGCTCAGTTTGTGTACGATTTAAGAAACGAAAAGCTTCCATGCCATGTTCTCTTTACACTATTCTCTTTAAACTACCCAAAGTAGTTACTATGGTGAGGTTTGACGGGTTATAATTTATAAATTATAAATTTACTTACATTATCTTTACGTATGTACATATGTACATGAATGTAGATATATGCGAATGCAGTATTCGCATAATCTATACATGAAAGTGTGTGCATGAAAAGCTCGTTTGAGCAGATAAATATATTGGGAGCCTCTGAACTCAATGAACTAAATATTTTTGTTGAATTCAGAGTTTCGGACACGGTTGTGTGGTACGCAGTACCAATCTTACCTTCAAGAGCGAGGTTATTACACACGTTCATACATACATAAGAATGTGTATGAAAAGCTCTATGACGTATAAACACATTGTTATGTCTATACAACCGAGGGTCATAAGATTGTGTACGGCGGCAGAGTAGATGATGTCATTTTCGCAGCTAGTCAGGAAAATGTATTTTTATTTCGGTTCACACATGACGAAAATATTTAATACGACTGTACGTATGCATTGCATGTGTATATAATTAAGTATGGATGTTTTGAGCGTGTATTTGATTAGAGTACAAAACCGAAGAAGTCGCAAGTTCATAGCCGTGTTTAAAAATTATGCCGGTTTAAACATTAATTAGGTCAAACAGAATTACTTACATATGTGTAAATTCATATTCTGACCCGACCCTGAATAGGTATGTATTTATATCTGGGATCGCCCATATGCACATATGTAGATATATACATATGTCCATGAATAGTTTTGAATGAAGGTGCACTTTCCGGTTAACACGATTTTATATACATATGATAGTGGATGTACATGCATGCTTGTATACGATGTCCGTATGTACATTCATATACTTCCTCTATATAGCTGCGTACTACAAATTGTTCGGGTTCCTTGTCGGAAATCTTTTCCATGCCATACTAAGTACTTTCATATGTATATATTGTAGGCTATGTACAATGGAAAATTGGTAGATAGTGGATACAGACAATATTGAAGAATCAATTCTGCTATCTGCAGAGTGAGAGAACCCAATACCACTATGTCTAGACTGAAGCCAGACTGAAACTGTCAAGTTGTTTATTATCAATCTGATACCTACATAGGTGCTTTTTAGTATGACGAGTGCAACGAGAATAGACCAGTTCTTTGCACTGTGGCAAATTCTAGAAAAGACGAAAAAAGTGTAGGTCGACATCCTCGAATCGATTTCAAAGTCACCCTTTCTTGTCTTGACAATATCTCTAGAAAAATAACTACCAAACTCGTCAGGGTGTGCTGGATTACGATGGAACATTCTCACTGCTTCAAAGGTCTTAGACAAGGAGTCGCGCTATGAGAAAATCATCCAAAAGTACCAAGCCAACACAACACAAGTGACTAGATGCACGATCTTCCAAATGTGACGGTAGCATTGATATACTCAAAAAAAAAAAAAAAACTCATACATCATCGACGTCCATCGGAACAAGGTTCATAATTCGTCCACCTTGTATCTGCGGTGAATAGAACAAAAATGTTAACTCTGAGGTAACTGATCCAAGTAGAGCGCAAGGGCAACTTGAATTGCTGTGAGTGAGATCGTAAAGGCGCACAAATTGGCAAGACGACACCTGAAGATATTTTGAAGGATGTTTTGTAATAAAATGAAGTCAGTTCCATTGTGAAAGTGTGCAAGAGGCAGCAAACAAATTATGCCCATAACAACATTTTAAATTAATTTAAAAAAATTGGATGTAGTATATTTTTGGTAATAATTAGTAGAGAGGGCCTAGTTTCCAGTAGTGTCGTGAGTGTTAATGTTCTTTCACTAGCGGAAGGGACCTACAGTTTTATGGCGGCTTCGAAACGTTATATATTATTACTCAATAACAAACAATGTACTGAAAGACGCAACTGTGTCTGCGGTGACGCCGAATCCTGCGAGTCTTTTTAGCCACAAGAAGTAAAAAGTAAATGCTGTGCCACTGCGACACCGCGCATTAAAACGAATGTATGGACCGGGCCTAAGTTGCATAGGGGTCCACGCACATACCCACAACGCCACGGTCACCACAAAAAAGCATACAACATGTAAATCATAGACAATAATATGGGAATTTCTCGTAGCATGTAATGTAAGCAATTAAGTGTACACTAATCAAAATGGACTGAACAATTTCAAGAGCAACCTCCGTCAAAAGCCGTTGCTTGCAAAGTAGAATAGTAATTTCTTAGAGATATAGTGTAACGGATGGCTTATTTTTACACCAACTATTGGCACCCTTTCATTCATAAAGGATTTTTTTAAAAAACCTTTAATCTGGCCACTGTATATTGTTGCATTTGAATTTTTAATACAAAATTTTTTTTTGTGGTAGAAAGTTTTAGGCGGCTTAGCTTCTACACTTGGTAAAACGTCGGCAGAGATTGGTAATGAGTAGGCAAGGAATTACTCTATTCTTGTGTTTTCTGTTTTGAGTATAGGAAGTATACTATTAAGATGACGTATTAGTGAAAAGGAAAGAGAAAAAGAGAAATTAAGCCTAAGTCATCCAAATTGATGGATAAATGAGTGTAGAAGTATCATGTGTGATCCCCTGGGAGAGTTGTAAAACCCTAGGGTAAAATAATCCCACGTGTAAATGCCGCCTTATGTGTGAATATAGGTATATAGCGTGTCTATCTAATGATGAAGGACAATGGACTTAGACAATAAAGAACAAACATAAAGGCAAAGAAGATATGCATGAATTGTTTCGGGTGCATCCGTTAGTAAGAAAAATATCTACCCCGTATCAAATGAGGTCTCAAAATAAAAAGTGTGGTTGACCAGACCATAAAAAGTGTTAGTTGACCGGGTGTCTAACACTTCACAGTCACTTATCCATCGATATATGTATCTTTCAAATGACAATAAAGATTCAATAAAGGTATCATGTATAAGTTTTCAATTCTGAGTTCCATTTCGGAGATATTAAGCTCATGAGTCGGGAAAAAGTGTGCTCCTACTGCCATTTCTAAACCAAAGTGCCTAAAAATACTCATAGAATAATTTATTTCAATTTTGAACTGAAAACGAACGAATGACTGAAAGCGTTTTCTACAGTTGTAATGTCTCAGCATTGTCACTAACTCGAAAGAATCGCAGCCATGTATTATGAAAGCTATACGAAACTTTGAAAATACGGTTGCGGGCAAAACAATAATACCAGTAGAAAGAAAGACCAAAGAAATGTACTTCTTTATTGGTGGCAAATTATCTATTTAGCCTGCCTACACATTTTCCGTTGTTGGCAACGGTACCTTGTTCTCAACAGAAGGGATGTAAGAATGAATATATAGATACATGCAAGAATGAATATATAGAGAAAATTGTTCAATAAATGAGATCAACAAAATAATAATTACGGGTACTTATTCTTGATTTTTGGATTGTGGCGTTATATATATTGATATATGTTTGTCCGTTCATATTTCGAGTTTGGAAACACGGATTTCAATCACCTTTTTTTAATAAGTTGTCTAATACTTTGTAGCAGGTTTGTACGGAAAGAAAACAGGAAATTGGATAATTGTAAGAAACACTATTTCACTTTGATCAATGTGAATTTATCAGAAGGCTGTTTTTTGAAACAAACAAATTTATATACACTGATGTAGAGAAGTATTCGTCATGTGAGTCATTTTGGCTTGAAATTGTAATAAAATCCATACGACCTAACCGATTGAATTACATTCTTTTCTGTGGATATTACAGATATTTACAACACATATTCCTACAGATCCTTGATCTTAGTACCATTGTACACTTATTAGATACCTTGGGTAGACGCTTGCAAACATAAAAAGAAGTCAAGGGATCCATGATAACACTTGGTGAACAGCAGCATTCGCTAACTATCGAATATACAAAACCACCGAGTAACCAGAAAACCAAGTAAAATGGAAAACAAACGTAATTTCTTTAATATAATGAGTGTGTAAAGTTGTTGACGAATTGTTTTGTGTATTAGATATTGGAGCTTCTTATGTATTGTTATTTTAATTTTGTTTTTGAATTAGATTGTAGAATCTGGAGAAAATGGACTTAATTAAAGCAAAGGTATCTTTTGACCAGAATAAACCGAAAACCGAATGCCGAATACTTTTGTTTATCAGTATTGAAAAATAAATCTCTGTTTCCTTGGTTACGGGATAATTTGAGACGAACTTTTTTAATTTCAAACAGATTTCTTTTAAAGTTATTTTTTTAAGTTTTATAAATTCGAAAAGAATTGCATATTTCCCGGCCAAGCACCTATTGATCGTCACATCACCATAAGGGCTTTATAAGACTGAAAATCACTCATGGATTTTATTGTTCAGTATAAAAATAAAAAAAAGTATAAAAATGCTATGGAGCTTTCTAACTGGCCACCGCTGCCTGCATAACCTTAACAAAATAAACCTGTGCCAAGTTAAGTTATGCTGGTTTTTCCATAGGGACTACAGTGGAGCTAAAGAATTCCACTACAAAGGACGAACTATCTTTCATAAGTAAGTAGAACGTATTTTGGATTAACTCCAACCTTTCAATACAGTAGACTCCATCAGATCGCGGTATTGTTGCGCGTCAGCTTGGGTTGTACAAGACGAAAAAATTCTTCTTTGGTTGGTTGAGGTGATAATATCAAATGAAGCGGAAATTACAGATAATTAAGAACATCAACTGTACTATGACATCGTTACAAGAAACAATTTATGGTCACTATAAATGTAAAATTATATTTATTTATATTATAATAAAATTATACGTAGTAGAAATATGTAGCAGATACTTTGGCTGTAAATGATGGCTATCCACCTTATTTCCACGATCGACTTATGGCAAAGGAAGATCAACAATAGTCAAAGTACCTTGAAGGTGATAATCGCTGGCTGGTTCCGTTTTCAATATAATACGATAACAACAATAACTATGAAATCATTCCATTTCAAATGGGCCGCTATATTCGCAGTAACGAGGCGATGTTGCGCATTTTTTTAGTAGCAATACGTGACAGCCACCCACTTGTTTACGAGGCTGTACATTTAGGAAATCGTCAAAGAGTGAGAACGTGTCACAACGAGCTGACTTGTCGCCATCAACAAAATATACTAACTTCTTTGAAATGTGGGAGAATAATGACTCATCAAAGACATTTCAACGACAGAATCAAGGGCAGCCAGTTCCGGTATTTTCCACCGATGCAGTAGGGCGTATTTACATAGTCCCTTCCAGCCAAGATGACTGGACCAATATCATTCCAACATCTGCGAACTGTAAATGGTGTATAGGACGCTAGATACGGAGATGACTGTCAACGTTTAGGATTGCTAGAGAATTACACACATTGGGACTAACCTCTCGAAGATGCTGTAATTTCCTCAAAAGCTGAACAGATACGAACATTATTTTTTGTATATTTTTGTTTACATGCTTCCGATTTACACCGACACGTCATAAGATGCCTTTTTGAACATCAAATCTAGATTTGCAAAATGTAATTAAGAGCATGTAATCGAAGCTAACAAACAAAGGATTAATACAATTAGGAATGACAAGGCCCAATACAATTCAGAGGCATTGAGAGAAACCATTCAATGAAACGTTCAACATTTTTAATCAAAAACAAAAATATGCCAACTATACACTCATGAATGTGGTGCACGATGGAACTGGGAGAATTTTTTTTTCTCAGATGCTCCCGGTGGAACTGGAAGAACGTTTTTAAAATCATTGATGTTGGAACGATTTTACCCCAAAATGGAATTGCAATTGCACTTGCTTCTTCAGTTATTGCTGGAAGGCGATCGAATTTATCTGAACTTGCAATCTTTCTAAATTATGCGTTGATTGTCTTCGGAGCTGATTTCCAGCAAAAGTTACCAATGTTTCCGAAGATCTTACTATTTCCAAACGATTGCTCGACATTGGAAATAGAGAAATTCCCGTTGACAAATCGTCTTGATACATTACATCCCCTGAGTTTTATCACTTAACTGAGTCTAAAACCGATTTAATCGAGATTGTATTTCCAAACATTGCCAAGTTAGAACAATTTTGTTTTAATATATATGACAATGTTTAATTTTATCCCAACGGCAAATTGGTGACAGGACCAGATTCGAAAACTTTGCTTTCATTGGGATTCGACCCCACCAACCAAGGGCAAGCACTTAACCAGCTGCGCCATCCAGTAATGCCCTACAGCCATCAAATTCTCACATGCCATGAGGTTGAACATGAAAGATATCTCTGAAAGATGATAGCCCAATAAAAGGTATGTCTAAGAAAGGCCCTTTCAAGGCAGCTACAGAGATTATGGTTTAATTAGATTTCCTACAGATCCACAAGAAAGGAGACCCCTTCAACTGCGCCAACTACGGAGGGATAAGTCTCCTAAACATCGCCTATAAAATTCGTTCGTTTTGTGTGAGCGCCTGAAATGATAGGTCTTTATCAGTGCGGTTTTATGCCGGGGAGGTCCACCATCGACCAAATCTTCACACTACGGCAGATCCTGGAAAAAACTCAAGAACATAATGCAGATCGGCACCCAAAAACATATTCGATGATTTCAAGGTCACATATGACAGCGTGCTTAGAGACGAACTATACAAGGTCATGCCTAGTTTTGAGATTCGTGAAAAACTGGTTAGATTGTGTAGGAACCAGCAGAATTATCGCTGCTCCATCAAGGTCGGAAGCGAATTCACCTAAACCTTCAACGTCAAAAAATGTCTTAGATAAGGCGACGCGCTATCATGCTACTATTCTTGAGAAGGTCGTGCAGAACTCTTTCTCTAACACAAGAGGCACGATTTGACTGCTATCATACGCGGATGACATTGACGTGATCGGCGTAACACAGCGAGCTGTCAATGAGGCGTTTACTGGCATTGAGACGGTAGCGTCGCGGTGACGGTGACGTATGCTGTCATCAAGAAGGGACACACAACATTGACGTCTTGGACAGAGTATCACAATGGGCAGCTACAACTTCGAGGCAGTCACGGACTTCGTCTACCTCGGCTTCGCAGTAAACAGCACAAACAACATCAGTACCGAGATCAAACGCAGAATAACTCTTCCCAATCGCTGTTTCTTTGGTCTCAAGAGGCAATTGAGTAGTTCCTCTCTCGAAGGACCAAGCTAACATTATATAACACCTTGATCATTCCTGTCCTACTCTTTTTATTGTTATTGGAGAAGAAGATTCAACCACGAACTATACGGGCTGTAGAGCAACTTGAGCCTAGCCAGGCGTGCACGGATTCAACGCCTAAGATGGCTAGGCCATGTAGAGCGCATGGACAACACCGTTACAGCCCAAAGAGTCTTAGAATCCAAACCTGTGGGACAACGCAATAGAGGACGCCCACGGAACCGTTGACGCACCCAATAGGAGAAGGACCGCAACCAACATTCTGGGCGCAGTTGGAGACAGCTGGCTAAAGATGGAGCCAGCTGGAGAGGCTTGCTGGTTGAGGCCCAGGTCCACCCCGGACTGTAGCGCCACCACAAAAAAAGTCTACTTTCCAAAAATCCAAAGAAGATTTGAAGAACAATATATCTTCGGAAAAACCGGCGGTAACTGGCGGGTTCTTACCAAAAAGCACAGGAAAAACGCAGAAGACCACCAGAGTTTAACAGGTGGAGAAAAAAAGAAAGGAAATACAAAATATTCTTTAGTCCAGTGGGACAAAATTAATTTGGTATGATCTGATGGCAAGAGGTGGGTATGGCATCCAAAAAGTGCAACATACAGATATCTATATTTTGGAATGAAATCTAAAAAGGTATTTGATGGTCCTAATGTTTTGTCCGTAACTGTAGATACTCACTATAGGAGGTTACGCTCATACCCGGTACATCACGGGGGTATATCCTTTAGTAATAAAATACATGGATGGAATAAATATATTTAAAATGAATCAATCAAACGGTGAAGAAACAATATATCGTATCTCTACAGGTGTGTTGAATATAATTTGCCCTGTTTAAGTAGTACAATTCAACCATAAACCAGGTTAAGCAATTTATTTTGAAATTGATTCATTCAAAATCTAGCATCTATGTGTATTGGAAGAAGGCAATTAACTATTCGAAGCGATGGTCGATTTCGGAATATTCGAAGCGATGGTCGATTTCGGGATCCCGTGAAAATTGATTCGGTTGTGTCGCACAGCACCACCGGATCCGGCTGTAGTGTCGTAGTGTTACTCTGATTTGTCTAAACAACTGGGCACAAGACTCATGACTCGAAGCGAGACTCGAAATCATGCTCTACAAAACCGTTATATTGCCAGTCCTGCTATATATAGAGCTGAAAGCTTGACAAAACTGTAGAGCTGATTCTTAGTGACTTCGAATGAAAAATTCTACGTCGTATATATGGTCCCATCTGCGAGGAAAACTCTACAAGCTCTATCAGGATGCGAATGTAGTCCCGGCTCTGACACATTGAGCGTATGGACAACAGCGTTCCAGCAAAGAGGAATTCTAGCTTCCTGGTTCGAGAAGGAGAGGAAGACCGAACCTACGGTTCGTTGCATCCAAGTAATTGTGGATGCAAAACAGCTTGGTCTCGATGACTGGAAGCAGCCTTCCCAGGACCGTAAACGATCGAAGGGAACGATATCTCAGACTCGGACCATCCACGGGTCGTAAGTAAGTAAGTCAGCTGGTTAAATGTTAGTGAATGTAAATGTACAGAGTGACATGCTCAACAATAGATGTTTTTAACAGCATATACAGGACATCTAAATAACGGTACTCACGGATCCTGTTCAATATTTAAATTAATGATTCCATGCTATTTCTGATCAAGTATCAATTACGCTCGCATTACGAAGGTTCACAACTGAGAAAAGTGTTCAAAAGAAGTAATTCTGAATACTAAACCACGGCTTGAAAGTATTTGATTTTAATTAACTGAATTTACTTCAGCCGAAATCAACCAGAATACACAAAATTTATTACGGGACTCTTGGTCAGAAAAAAGGGAACGTAAAATATCGGTTGATATGTATATCACTCTCCTCATATCACTCAATACCAGAAATGAAGTATTACAGAGATGACCGACTTCACAGCTGATTGCCCCCAGTCCATAAACAAATTTGAGTGATTTTTGGACGGACATACATGAATTTTTGACGGATGTAAATTCCGTTCTCTGATTGTTTAATTTGGTTTAAGAAAACGTTATAAGAAACAGTTGTCAAACATTTTAAGGGGCAAGAGAGGTAGAAGTCGGACATCTCTGTAATACTTCATTTCTGCTTACTACTTCGTTTTTGATGATTCAGTAGGTCGTTTGAAATTTGAAAATATGGGTTTTCCTTGGAATTCGGCGATTGGATTTATTATTTCCCCAGAGATATTGCAAAGCTAGGGTATTATTTAACAAATTGGAAAATAGTAATACAGTTTAGGACCAAAGCTTAACAGCAACTACTCTTGTGAATCAACAGCAGAGTGAACACACAGTATTATACCGAATATAATAATAATAAAAACAATTCTTAATAAGGTGTATATATTATCTAAATAACAACAACATGTTATTTAAGTAATAACTTACCTCAATATTTCCAATAGCGTGTGAAAGTTTTTGTATATTGAAGTGCACGCCCGCCAAATTCGTTACTGGTTCATCCACAAAACTAGTGCGCTCCACAATTGCTCTGATTTTCTCACAACTTTGATTATACAACTTCCATCGCTCAGCTTCTTTCTCAAGTTCACTTTGTTGGGTTTTAGCAGCAGCAAGTATTTTCTCTAAAGTCTGCTGGTATTCTTGCAGCTCACGCGACAGTTCATTTTGTTCAAAATTATTAAGGGAAGGCCAGATTTTATCAGCGGCATCTTGAATATCCTTATGCACTAAGTTCCTGGCATTCGATTCATTACCAAAGAAGGCCTTGTGTTCGTCTATGTCCTTTAGTAGATTTTCATAGTTAATGCCATGTTTCGCATTTTGGAGACGAGTCTCAGCATCATGAACCCATGCATTAAACTTGGATATCAATTTCATGTACTCAATACGGCTATCTTTGTTATTGATAAGATATTTCAAACGCTCATCTAAATCACTGGGTAAACTTGAAACTAAGGAACGTCCTTCTGAAATCATTTCTGTCAAAGCACTTGGCATACCTATCTCTGATTGGACTTGATTTATTATTTTAGAGATTTTATCAAGGTGTTCTTTGACATCCTTTGACAGGTTGTGATGCTTCTGAATTTCATGTTCGACAGAATCCGGATCTCTGTCCAATAATGGTCGAGACTTCGCTTGACCTTCGATGCTGTGTAGCCAATCAAGAAGTTCCGACAATTCTGCAGCCATCTTCTTATGATGTTCCAGTTGGTTCTGGTGCTTCTGCTTCTGTGTTTCAACAGCCTTGCGGAGATTTTGCAATTGTTTTTTCAGTGATTGCAATTGTTCTGTTATACTATTCCTATCTGCAGCTGTACCTTCTGAAGCTATTTTTTGTCCTTTATCTGTAGCGGCCGCTAATAAAGCTTCACATTCCTGAATTTTAACTATAACGTCATCATATTTGTTAATTTTTTCTTCTAGATTGTCAGGCGAGTTTTCAATATCAGTTATTACTTCTGTATATTTCATTATGAATGTAATAATCTGATTGATAAGTGCTATGAATTGTTCACGTAACAAAAGCAGCTGTCTGAGATGTGCCAATTGATCTTCGATTAATTTGATCATATCATCTTGCTGTGAAAGTATACTTTGCAACTCAGGTAGATCATCAAATTGCATATCTCCCATTTTACTTTTGCTGTCCTTAAGTTCTTTTAATAAGCCTTCGTATGAGCCCAATAAATCTTGAACGTCTTCAATTTTGCTTCCTATAGGCTTGTTCAGATCACGAAGGCGCTGTTGAACAGTACTTAAGAATTGAATGCAATCTGCCAATTTGTTCTTAGCATCCTTGTATTTCTTGATGTTGTCTGTCAAACTATTTACGCGGTCATTGATTGTCTGGGTAACTTTTCCGTACCTTTCTTTCATATTTTTCAACTCCTCATTCAATTTTAGTTTGTCGGGATTACTCAGAGATGGAGAGACCCCCTTAGCTTGTTCCAAAACATTGTTCAATGATTCACCCATTTTGTTCGCATTGTCAGCTAGTTTCTGATAATTAATTAATTGTTCTTCAAGAATGGGAAGGGTGGACGTTCGCAATTCAACTGATGTTGTGGTCTCAACTTCGTTTAACCAATCATCAAGGTTCTTAAGTGCATTTTCTAAGTTCCTTCTGCTCTGCAAAATATCAACCAATGTTTTCATTCGCTTAGAAGTTTCGTCTTTAAGCGCCTGATTGTCCGATTCCAACTCGTCTAATGCTTTTTGCAGTTGTTTTTTCTCTTCTTCAGGACAGTCCTTCATAATATTATGCGCTTGACGAATAACATCACTGAGGGGCCCTTCATTGAATTCCTTAATATCATCATCATGCTTTTTATTGGCTTGTATTTCCTTCTCAACATCAACAGAGTAGAGTGGATGATGACCCGGCTGTTTCCGTACTTCAAGTAGTTTTGCTTTTAACCAAGCTCGAGCTTTCTCTAAATCGGCTTCCAAGACTCGCCTGTTCTTTGCAGCTTCCAAAGCTCTTTCCATCTCACTCTTTAATAAGTTAGATAAATTCTTTTGATCAGATCCAAAATTTCTTAATGCTGACACAAGTTGTGTGTATTCAACAGGTTCTAACTCTGGTTGCAAGTTTGCTGTTCTCTTCTCAAGAGATTCTGCCAGTGATTGTTTTGCTTCAGCGTCTTTCATCATTCCCTTGATTTGTTGTTGGCGTTTTTCAGCAGATTTCACTTCAAATCCTATTGGAGATGGAGATTGCAATTCCTCTATCCTTTCCTTTACCCAATTTTGTAATTGATCAATTTCAGCCTTAGCAGCTTCAACACTCTTGTTTGTTACGTCAAGCAGTTGGGCCTTACGGTCAATCCTCTTCCCTATGTCGTTATATCTGCGCTCCAACGATTTCATTTGTTCTTCTACTTGCTGTCCGTCAAGATTACTTATTATTTCAGAAATGGCCGCTGCTTTACTTTTCACGTCTTCAAATTTGATAGGGCCATTTTCCTCAAATTCATTTTTTAGCTCAGAAATCGCTGTCATCTTTTGACCACAATTAAGACCACTACCCTTATCTAGTACATCCATGCGTTTAATTAACGAGTCAAACCAAACCTGCATCTGCTGCAAAGCTTGACGGTAATCATCGATGACATTCTGCCCACTTTGCTTCTTGGCAATTGCATTCATTAGTTCAGCTTCTAATTTATCAAGATTTTCTTCCAGATCAGTTGTATCATCATCTGCAACTGTAAGTATTACAAGTTATTTTTGAATCACAGTAAAAAAAAACAAAATTAAATTAATTTCTTACATGATCCGGTCATATCAGTCAATAATTGCGAGCGTTTGTTTTCTATTGTATTAAGAAGATCATTCATGGCAGCTAACTCTTGTTTAGCTGCTTCCGGTCGCAACTTGCATGGCCTTGACAACCAGTCCGAAACAGAATTCTCTTGCTTCTTAATCCAATCTTGAAGTTCAGCTCTCTGTTTCTGTTGCTCCTCTAATTCACCAACTGATTGTGACAATCCGCTCACATGGGATTGAATCTAAAAGATAGAAGCATGTATTACATTAACATTTCAAATGAGAATTGAATGTCTATTTATTAGAATGAATGTGATTAGAATATGAATTAAAACAAACATCTGTAATGATTTTTTGCTAGCCCGCCGAGCATAGTATAACCAGTGGAAGAAGAAGTCAAGAGTTAAGATATGAAATGATGAAGCATTCGAAAGTGCAGTGCGAAAACGTCGGTAATCCTTTCGTAACTTACCTTGGTAATTAGTGAGTGTAAATTAATAAAGTGCTCAGTTTGTGTATTTACTGAATCTATTGGTATATCGTGCGATTTGTTATTTGGAAATTCACAAGCATCTCGTTCCAATTTTTTGACTTCCTCTTTTTCGTAAAAAATAATTTGCGAATGCTTTGGCTTTTATAGCAAATTTTTAAATTAAATTGCGTAGCGTTTTGCGTAGTTGACATTTTATTGGATTGGGCATTTTGCAATTGAATGAATGAAATCAAAACCACAAATAAATTAATAAAACACAAAAAAATTAACTTACATACGTCAAATAAGGACGTAAGGGCTATAAGGTAGAAATATTATTTTGAACTATAATAAAGGAACTCTTACCTGATCCAGAAGATCTTCCAATTTGGCTCTCACAATCAGCTCCTTTTCAGGAATTGGTTGCATCGCAGTTTCAAGGGGTGAGCTTGGCCGACTTATAGATGCTGTTGCCGCTTCACATGCTTGCACGGCCAGTGCTAACCGTGATTTCTCTTGCTGTAATTTATTGTGCAAATCTTGAGCACGATTAAGTTGTTTCTTTGCCATTTCTAAATTGGTCGCGGGAACTTCAAGTTCTGTTTGAATTATTGGCTCATAGCTGTTCATATTCGACATTATGCTACTCAGAGTATCCTCGTAGTCTTGGAACTTGGCCAAAGACTCGTGTAAGCGATTTTTGATTTGAACGGAAGTGTGTAGCAATGAATTATAACTATCCTGAATATTGCTTAACTGTCCCTCAACAATTTCACGTATGGCTGGGGTTGTGGGTTCATATCGTTTAATTTGGCCCTGTCCCTTCGCGTTAAGATCATCTATGGTACCCATGTACTTTTGAATTTCATCCAGCAGTGCTTCGTGTTGGTTAATTTGTTCTTGAGTTTGTTCACGATTTGATATGAAGAGTGAATTATGGGCCATTAATTGGAATGAAATTTGCAATAGCCACTTTTCTACGTCTTGCAAGGATTGATGATAAGCATTATAATCATTTATTTCAGCTTCTAATGATTTAATACGATTTGTGCAATCTGCTTTTACTGTTTCAAATCGGTTATGTATGATTTTAACTTCATCTACTTCTGTTCCCAAATTATTTGCTTCTGCCATGAGATTTTCAACATCAGATGTTTTTTGTCTTATATCATTTAGCAGTGACTTGTATCTTTCAAGAATTGTTTTCATTTCACTTAATTCACCTTTGGTATCAGGTGTTGATCGAAGCGTATTTTCAGTATCGTCTAACCATTTCTTAAGTTTTTCTTTGTTTGCGGAAAAGTCGGTCCATCGTGCTTGTGCTTGGTTGAGGTCGCTCAATTTTTGTTTAACAGCTAGACCTAATTTGTCCCAATCTTCACGAACTTTGGTCATAAGATCACGTAGTTTCTCCTGCTGCTCTTCTGGTGTAATATTACTGGCCCTGTTATAAGCCTCTTGAACCATGTTAAGCAAGTGCTGTCCCTCTGGAAGACGCGAATAAAGGGACTATAAAGAGAATACAAATATTTATTATATGTCGATCTGTGACTTAGAAGAAGGTAAGTAAAAAATAAACTCACATTAACAATATCCAATTGTTCAGAGAGTACTTTCTTATCTCCTTCACAAGTACACGCGTCGAGTATATCATTTGCTTTCGTTGTCCAGGCATCCATTTCGGTTTTGAAGTTCAAGAACTCTGTATGATCCGAGAGATTCTTTTCGATCTTGGCTACGACTCCTGTTTTTTTTTTCACCAACCAAAATAATTTATATTTATATTTCAATAAATAATGATTTCGAAGAGCATTTACTGGTGGGCAATGGTACGGTATATAAGTTTAAATGATAATCTTACCTTGGGCTGCCGTTAGCAACTTGGTGTAATTTGCCTGTGTTTCAACTGTTTGATCCCTCACACGAGAACATGCACTATGCTCCATTAAGATCTCACAGGCATCATTCAGATCTTCGACATTATCCCTTTGATTTAAGACTTCTTCCAGAAGTTTCTGAAACGGATTTTAAATTTTAAGGACATGCCAAAATAATGTGTATGCATGCAAATTAATTGCGAAAATAATATGTTAGGTGTGGGTGCATAGGAACTTGATGAATTAAATATATGCATATGTTTTAAAATGAACGACATGCGACAAACTTACCTTAGCATTGACTAGGTCATTGGGGGTTTTGTTTTCGGACTCATTTGCAATGGCAACCTTGCTTGTCATATCTGTAATCCAGTTATTGATTGTGTTGAATTTGTTTAAGAAACTATCCCAGGAAGAGAGGCATTCCTCCAGGCTAGAACGAGCATCTCTTGACAATGCTTGAAGGGTTTCAAATTCGGTGGACAATTGTTTTATTTCTTGCGCAACTGCATCTTGACCTTCACTTCCACTAGTAGCTATAACATTTTGGCTTAATTCTACAGTTGCGTCAAGTAGAGATTTGCCTTCTGTAATTGAGCTGCAGATGTCGCCTAGCTTATTTAGTCTGTCTTCAACTAAATCCCTTTCTCCATGGCAATCGGAAGATTGCTCGATAGCAATTCTAGTTTTTCGCAACCAATCTTGAGATTCTTTAACCGCTTGTTTGTACTTGTCGTGGTTATTAACTTGATTTTCTAAGTTTTCAATTATTTTGCCAACTGTTTCTTGAATTTGGTCGAATTTTGCAAGACCATCAACAAAATCATTTCGCTCCAGGCTTTTGTCTTCCTCAAGGCGGTTGTTTATTTTTTCTACAAGGTCATTGTGACCAGTAATATCGCGATGAATTGCACGATACTTTTCAAGAGCAGCACGTTTTTCACTTAGATCGTTTAGGAAGTCATCATTTGTTTTGATACTAGGTTCAATATCTTCCATCCACTCAAGTAGGACTTTGTACAGTTTGCTTACTTCTTCAAGTTGGTTAGCTCGGTTTGTTAATCTTTGTTTGATGTCATTTAGATCAACAAGAAGTTGTTCGAAGTCCTGCTTCAGATTTTCTGTATCTTCTTGAATCTTTGCAGCTCCATTTTGCTCGGTATTCATTATAACCTTTTCTTTCAATTCAAGGAGATAGCGTAGTTTGTTTTGTCCTGTTTCGAAACCTTGTCGAAGGTTTTTCACTGTATTTAACTTGATTTGGACATCCTTGAGATTTCCGGGAATAACTTGGCAGTCGTTCAATTTCTCGCGGGTCTTTTCAATCCATGATTGACATTCTTCGTAGATTGTATGATGCTGTTGATGTTCTTGATAATGCATCTCCAATCGTCTCATCACTTCTTTAGCCAGGGTTAAAAGGGCATTATATTTTGTTGTAAGCTGGGTTATGGCATTACTTATTCTGGTATCTGAACATGTCTCTAAAAGCATTTGTGCCTTCATATTCAATCGATCTAGTTCCTTTTGCCAATCGAATAGCGTTTGCAAGTGGCCTTGGAATTCTTCCAGAACAACTTTCTTTTGTCCCAAGCTATCTTGAAGTTTATTGTAAGATTGGACCAATGCTTCGGTTTTAGTTAACCATTCCAGAGCATCAGTGTATTGCTCTTGGTAATCCGTCCATTTAACGATGCCAACTTCGAGATATTCTTTTGCTTTCTTTAGAGCTTCGACATAACTATCGAACTCTTCTTGTAGAAGTGCTACCTCTTCTTCAATGATTTCTCGGTCTGCTGGTTCGGCGCTCTTGCAGGCTATCTCACCTTGCTCTAGAGCAAGATCCAACTTCTTTTGACCATCAGGCACTTCGCTTTGGAGTATTTTGAGCTGGTGAGTTTTTTCTGCCAAAGATTGTTTATCACCTGTTGGTTCTGAACATTTACTTAATCTCTCCTTGGCGTTGCGAAGCCATTGCGCAAACTCGTTGCCAGCATCAATCAGAGCTTGATATTGCTCAATTGCACTTCTTTGTTTTTCATATAAGTCCTTAGCTTGTTTTGATAAAGTCTCATACTTATTAGAAATTTCGCTAGCTGGGGCACCTTGTTGAAGATCTGAAGCCTTTGAAGCTACTGATTGTATCATAGGCTCAAATGAAACTATATCTTGAACAATGTTGTTTGTTTGCCTCAAATATGCCTTTTTTTCGCTTAATCCTGAGCTTAGTCCAGGTTGACCCTTTCGGGATTTAACAATTTTCTGTTCACAAGCTTGTTGCAATTTCGCCTCTCTATCAGAGATCCATTGTTGGAGTTGAGAATAGCTGGAGCTGTAGTCAGCCCATTGCAGTAGGCTTGTTTCTAAATGTACCTTTGCTGTAGACATCTTCTTAACAAGGCGTTCCCAATCAGTTTGAAGCTCTCTCATTTCAGAATTAATAGCATCTTTGCCATCTGATCGTGTATTACGGACTACTTTTTCGCCATTATTAATTGCGGTATGAACTAAATTCTGTCCTTCTTCTCTTCTCTTGATAAGATCTTGGATTTGTGCAAGACGCTGCTGTAAAACTTCCTTTGAGTTAGCACTGGAAGACTCACTACAATTGCGAATTACTTCTTTGGCCTTTTCTATCCAGTTTTGTGCAGCCTTCATGTCCTTATTATAGCCCATGTGCTGTTCATAATTAGTTTCAACTTTCTTTAAAACATCGTTGGCAAGATTTACTTGAACTTGGTACATTGAATTTAAGTGTCTCAACTGGTTGTTGACATAGGTGTCTAAGTGGGATTTCAGTAGTCCAGCTGCGGATTGATTAAATTTCTCGACGTCAGCTTTTCCATTTTTTAGACGATCCATGATACTATGCATATCTTCAACTTGTTTTTTCTTTTCCTCTACTGAAGGAAGAAGATTTAGCTTGTGATTCTTCACCAGTATGTCAATTTGTTGAAGCCATTCCATAAGGCGCTCGTATTCTTCCTTATATAGCCGCCATTGCATCATTGTCGTCTCAAGATTTTCTTTTTGTTGAATAATTTCTCGGAAAAGTCCTTCAAAACTATCTCGTAGAGCTCGAATATCATTTCGAATAATTTCTTGGCCTTGGGAGGATGTACTAGCTAGCACGACTTCGCCTGTATGAACCAAGTGCTCCACAAGTAGTTCACCCTGGGCTTGTTTGTTTATCAATGCTTCAGTAGCCTGAACAGCATTTTCTATTGCCAACTTATCGCTCAAACTGCTTTGTTTCAGTGAAGGAAACTTTTCTCTAGCTCGACTTATCCAGCTCACAAGGTCATCATAGGCTTCTTTGTATAGTCTATGGTCTCTGTATTGGTCATGGCGGGAAGACAGTAGTTTTTGAGTACGGGCTGCTAGCTCATCGAATTTTGCAAGTACTTTTTGTGCTTGGAATGCTTGCTGACTTTGTTGTCCAGAGCCCAACATCTCGGGTATTTGTGCCTTCAAAGCATCTACATCAATTTTTTCCATCCGTACTTTTTCCTCAGTACTTTTAATTCTATCCAATTGTGCACGTTTTTCTGTCATCGTTGTTTGGAATTCAGAAAGTTCTTTAAGTATATCTTCAAGCCAGTCATTAACCTTGCGAACATTTTGAACTTGTTCAAGGAACCCGCTCCATTGACTAATTGAATCGTCTAAATTGGCCCTCACATCAATCATTCTCAAGGCAATAGAAGACCATGCTTCCTGTATTTGTGAAAGTGCCTTATTTATTTGTTCGTGTCCTGCAGGTGCAGTATTCGCCAAAACACTCTGGGCCAATTCCACTAATCCTTGAATCTTACCAGATCCCTCTTCTTTGCATAATATTAGATCCTGAATTGTAGATAATTTATTCTCTAAGTCAGATTGACTCACTGAGGTGGTATCAGAGCAATAATCTAATTTCTCTTTAATTGAGTCGATCCAATTGCTGCATTCAGCTATTTGGTTATCGAATTCTTGATGTGTGGTAACATATTGATGCCATCTGTTGTTTAATTCCTTTACTTTATGAAAGATATGTTGGTACTTCGTTACTAGCTCAGGACCCTGTAAGCTCCTAACGCTTGATGGTCCCTTAAGCAACAGTTGTCCTTTTTCAGAAACACTATCAATCTCCAACTCCTTGGCACGAACTTCACCTTGTAATGTTTTCAGTTCATCTAATTGTACTTTTTTCTCATTTAAAGTTTCTTTTAGATCAATGGCATGGAGCTTATTATCAGAATCTCGGATCCAGTTGAGACACTGATTCCTAAGCTGTTCATATTCTGACCATTGTTGGAGACGATTTTCAATAGCTTCAATAGTTGAATTAATAGAAGCTAGAAGACTTTCCCATTCCTGTTGTGTGTTGTCTATTTGCGATCTCACATTTACTTGTCCTGATTCAACTGTTCCTGGTATAACCTTTTCTCCTAATGTTCGTACTTGATCCACTCGAGGGAATTCATCGCCAAGATTAGCCTTAAGATTTTTCAAACGATCTAAGTTTGTATGCAAAGACACCTGCTCGATGTCTAGATCTCCCCAAAGATTAACTGTATTTCCAGTCGCTTCAATAAACTCTTGGGCTTCCATCACTGCCTTACAGTACTGCTGATGATCACTTACAATGCTCTCGTATCTTTCAACAAACTTTTCATTTCTTGCCTTTATGGCTGAGTACTGATTGTTTAATTTCTTGATTGTAGCATCTACATGATCAGTTTTTTCAGGCAGATTTGAAGCAATCTCATGAAGATTTCCCAGCTCAACTTTATGATTGTTTACGTCATTCAGAATATCTCTATATACTTGTAACTTGGCCCGTTTTTCATCTAAAGTTGTTTTTAGTTCGATTTCAGTAGAAAGTTGATTTTCTACATCATTGAGCCAAGTTTGTAATTTTTCTGCAATTTCATCGAATCCAGACCACTTGGACATTTTGTCTTGGATTTTTCTCGCTGTTACGTTGATATTATCAAATAATTGATCGAATGTTTGCTGAAGCTCATCCAATTGGGAGCGTATTGCTTCTCTACCTTCAGAAGCAGTAGATGGGTAACATTTTTCACCAAGTTCCGTAGTTCCATTGAGTAGCAATGTGACACTGGGCTGCTGAGCCAAAAGTTCTTGAACCACCATTTGCTTTTTAAGAAGGTCTTCTCTGCAGCCTACTTGCGAAAGATCACAGCTGTCATCATACTTCGCTTGAGCACTGGCTATCCAATCAGAGCAAAGTTTGTATTTTTCGTCGAAGAGCTGATGATCGTTTACTGATTGTTCACATTTCTTCAGAATTTCCTTGGCTGTTGCTTGGATCGACTGGAAGCGAGATGTAACTTGTTGAACATTAACGGAAATTCTTGTTTCACCACTACTTTGAATAAGCTCAGAGGAGTCATCCTTCATTTTTTCGAATTCAGCTTCATTTCGACGAAGGCTTTGCGTGAGAGATTGGAACCTATTAAGCTGTTCTACCTTTTCTTCTAATGTAGACTTAGGATTATAGTTTTTCAAACTATTTTCAGCTTCTCCAAGCCAATTGATGAGACGATCTAAATTAACTTCATAGTCATTCCATTGTTGAAGACGATTCTCCAAACTGCTCTTGACGTCACTTAGAGAACCACTGAACTTTTCAAAATCAGCATTTAAGTTGGCTAAGTCGCGGATCATAGCTTCTTTAGACCGAGCCGGAATACTGTTCGCATTCTTTTCAATATGAGCAGAGAGCGCTTCAAGTTTAATCATGCCCTCAGGGAGAGTGTCTTGAATTTCAGTTACCTTGTTTAAACGAATTTGTAGAGCCACTTTATTGCCAGAATAATCAGAATAACCAGTTAGACGATCCCAAAGATTTTTCTGATAATCTTGTTGGGACTTTTGAAGGTCTGTAAACTGTTGGTAGACATCAAAACTAGTTTCAAGCTCACTTAATAGTTTTGCACAATTTTGTACAATCTTTTCGTAGCGGTTGTTAATGTCAGACACTGACGTTTTAATATCAGTAGTATTAATTGGAACCGATGTTTCTAGAAGAGTAGCTGCCTTCTCGTTAACTGCTTCAATAATCCTTTTGTGTGAGTTAATATCTTGGGTAGTTGATTTGTATTTGAATATCTTTGAACGTATTTCTTGTGCGGAAGTCCAGGAATTGGGGTTTTCATTGCTCAATGCCTTTTCCACTGAATCAAGCCAGTTAATTATTTGGCCATAAATGTCTTGATAGGTGGACAATTGCACTGTCTGAGCTTCTTGACGTTTTTGTAAATTTCTTATACCTTCATCAAGCTTATCCCACCGATCATGGACATCTCGCAATTGCTGCCTGATCTTTTCTCTTCCTTGAGTTGAGGTCTCAGGTAAAGCTTTCTCTCCAACAGCATTAAGGGAAGCCAAAAGGTTATCAGCTTGTTCTTTTTCTGATAAAAGTACTGGGAGGATATTTTCGGTCTGCGAGGGCTCGTCCTTCAGTGCCTTTTCAAGTTGCTTCTCGATTGGTTCTAACCAAAGATTGATTTCATTCAGTTTGTCGTTATAAATTTGGTGATCTTGAACCAGATTTTGCCAGCGATTAACAACTTCCTTGCTGAGAACCTGCAGCAAATGGTATCGGTTGGTAATTTGGGAAGTTAAAGTTTTTAGACGATCTGTGCCACTGTTATTAAGCAGAGCATGTGCCGCATCTGCAAACGAATCGATCTCCTTCTCTTTCTGTAAAATTACCTCTCTTTGAGCTTTATATTTTTCAAATTGTTCGGCTTTCTCTTCTAATGTAGATTGTAGCTGTTGATCTCGGAAAACATTTTCGGAAGCTCGGCACCACTTGGTAAGTTCATCAAGGCTTTTTTCGAAGGTGTTCCATTGGTTAAGAACGTCTTTCTGTTTTCCTTCTATTCCTTCAATGTCGTTGAAATGACTTTTGATCGTAGTCTCTAGTTCTTCAATTTCTTTCTGTAAAACATCGTTACCTTTTTCCGATGTGGTGAGTTTAACTTTTTCAAATTGTTCGCGAATTTCTGTTATTATTTTTGCACCTTGTGGGCTAGCATCTTTGAGGCGCGCTAAGATATCGAGCTTACGTTTTATATCTGATTTTTCGCCATAAGCATCATCACATTCCAGTAATTTTTCCTTTTCGCTTGCAATCCAAAGCTTTCCTGATGCAATTATGTTGTTAAGTTCAGCATGTTCCTCTGCGCAGACCTCGAGATTACTTAAAATGTCTTCGGATTTGGTAACAATGTTGTTGAATAATTGTTTAATTGAGTCCAAGTAAGTGTTCAAAGATGAGTCCTTAATTTGATCAACTAAGGTTTGGGCTTTGTCACATACATTGTCCACTAGAACATTGTGTGTAGTTATTTCTTGATGGAGAAGCTTGTGATTTTGAAGCTGGGCTCGCTTTTCTTGCAGTGTTGTTTTTAACTCCGTATGACTCTGCATAACTTTGTCCACGTCCTTCAACCATTTAGTTAGTTGCTCTTGTGCAATTGTAAATTCATTGAACTGCAGAAGGCAATGATCAATTTTTTGTATTGAAGAGTTAAGGTCGTCTGTATAGTTATCCCACTTAGTTCTTAATGATCTTAATTGTTGGCGTATAATTTCCCGCCCATCTGGACTTGTGTGACTATAAAGTTTCTCTCCACTATCAATAATAGCCTCAAAGGCCGTTGAATCGTTAATGCGATTATCGGACATTTCACGAATCTTGTTTTGGCGTTCTTGAAGGATGTTAAAGTCACCAACAATTTCGTTGTTTTCAGCGAGTTCAGATACACAATTTTGAAGCTTGTTTTGGAAGTTTTCGTAATCATTGTTGAATGCTGTATGGTCCTTAACGTAGTTTGAATACTTTGAAATATTTTCTTTGCAGATATTCTTAAGAGTTTGGTAGCGGGTATTCAGACGAGATAGTTTTAAATTTAAATCTGTTTCACCTTCAATTTCTCGACCCTGGTCTAGAAGTTCATTTATTGCTGGAGCTCTGTCTTGAATGTCACGAGCAATATCATTAAGTTGCTCCAAATATGCCTTTTTAGCATCGGCTGTACTCTTAAGATTTGGATTTTTAACAATATTTTCAACATTTTTCATCCATGTGTCGATTCCGTCAATCAAACCTTCGAATTCATCCCATTTACTGCAAAGTTGTTTCAATTTAACTAGTGAATCTTCGCAAAGTAACATGAATTCCTCCCACGCCTTATTTGGTTCTTCAAAACTTTTTATTAAAAGTGGATGTCCGGATGGGTGTGTTTGGGTCAGAACCGTCTCAAGGAGTTTGTGACACGTTTCAAATATTGAATTACCTTCTGGTTTTTGTTGAATCAAGTTCTCTACCACAATCAGCTTCTCCTCGGCGCCTTCTTTTTCGAAAGTTGTTTCATTTAGGATATCAATTGCTTCAGATTTTATAGTATTTAACCAGTCTTGTGCCTTTTCAAGAACCTGATCGTAAGCTTCATGTTTCAAAACCTGGTTATTGACTACAGTTATACGTTCTGCAATTTTATTTGACATGTCGGTGTATTCCTGAATAGATTCGTCAGCCTTACGTTCTGAATTATCATCACAGAGATTCACAGCCTTTTCTCGTAACTGCTTTAATGCATTCTTATGAAGTTCTATTTCTTGCTGTAGAATCTTATAATTCTGAAGCGCTGCTTTTTTCAATACGAGGGTGGGATACAACTCGTTTGTATCGCTAACCTTGGCTCTAGATTCATTCAACCAGTTTGAAACCTGTGTACAACTTTCCTCAATAGATGTTTTCTGAATTAAAACTGCTTCAACTTGTTGCATCAAAGCATTTGCTTCGTCTCGTAAGTAATCATAACTTTCGCGCAACTTCCTCAGTTCCGCACGAATGCTGTCCCGATTCTTTGGTGTTACCATTGGATAAAGAACTTCGCCAACATCTACAGCGTTATTAAGATGTATTTGGCCATTCTCAAACGTTCTTAAGAAGTTTTTCACGGTTTTTAACTGCTGAGCTGTAGCTGAAGATGACCCTGGGGATCCCATTCGGGCTAGTTCCTGGAATTCAATCTTTGCTTCGTCGTACCACTCTTTGAAATCATTTACAGCTTTTGTGAAATTCTCATTATTTTTGTCGGCGTTCTTCACTCGGTCAATGTAGGCGGCTAGGCTCTTCACAACAGTTTGGTACCTTTGAACCAAATGATTGACAAATTGACCAATACGAGCTTCTGGATTTTTCTCAACCAAAAGCTGTGAAATTTTCTCCAAGTTATTAATATTTGGCTGCTGTTCTTGTACTTCTTTTTGAAAATTTTGTAATTCATTTAGTTTCGTTTCAATTTGAGGCAAATTTATTTGATTGCTAGTCTCAACTTTAGCACGTCCCTCAACTTCTCGAAGCCATGAAGATATTTGTTCATTTACTTCTTCATACTGACTCCAAAGATCAAAGTTTTCATTGAGAATATCTTTGATTTTATCAAAACTATTTTGAAGGGCACTCATTTCATCTCCAATTGCTTTAGCCTCTCTTTCTAATTCAGCTATATTTTCAGGACTGTCAACTAGTCGCAAATATTCAAGCGATTTCAATATTTCGACAAGACGATTTTGACAATCTCCCATCGCTTTGTTTACTTCTTGGAGGGAAGACTTCTTGACATCAAGATTATATTTATCACTTGAGGTTTCAGGCTGACACCATGCCACCTTTTCTTTTTGGGTTGTTATCATTCGCTTGAGCATGCCTACCTTGTCGGCATGGAACTTCTTAAGAAATTGTAGCAAGGACTTTTCAATTTTTTTCGCATGCAGATCAACACTTTCAAATCGTTTTTGTACATTGTTCAATTCCTTGGGAATAATGGATTCACTGAATGTTGGGTATAACACACGCAGTTCTTCTACACGTTCTTTCAAATTATCTATAGTTGAACCATTATTATCTAATTGAGCTCTTAGAGACTTGCACAATTGAAGTCGTTCCATTATCTTACTATTGTCCCCTGACATATCATCACATTTGACTAAGTTTTCACGAAGTTTGCTTAGATTTTCTCCAGCCGCCTTAATATTCTTTCTAATATCTTGCTCCTTCTCATTGAAGGAAGTGGTGATTGAGTCTAAGCGCTCAGCATTTGATTCAACTTCTGCGAACTGATCAGCTAAAAGATTGTTTAATGATATAAGTGCTGGAATCGGCACGCCATTATTAACTTTAAAAAGTTCTTGTGTTTTCTCCAATATATTGTCTTTTAAAATTAAATATGAAGGTAGGTCGGATCTGTATTTTGTTAACCTCATAGGAGCGAATTCAATCTCGATTGTATTATCAGCGGCATCACACAATCCCTGGTTCGTTTCGGACAACCAAGGCAGTAGATCCTTTTTAGCATCTTCAATTTGGCTCCAAATAACGGTTTCCGTTTCATATTGATGTGCATTTTTGGATGCTTTGTCATGTAACTGTTGCCATTGTTGTTTTGCCTTTGTAATGTCATCTACAATTTCAGTGGGGACAACTTCGCCAATGCTACTAAATAATTTCCCAACATTATTTCCCTTGCGTTCCAATTCATCCAAATTAATTTTACATTTCCGTATCTGATCTAATGATCGGCGAGTTTTCTCTGCTACTTGTTGAAGCTCCATTTCATCATTGGGTTGTTTAGGAACAGCATTACAGAAATCTTCAGCTTTCTTCAATTCTTTATTGAATTTATCTTTAGAGTCGGCATATTCTTTTAAGCTTTGGCTGATTAGATTATATTTTTGAATTCGATCTAGAATATCTTGTTGAAGAACATCATAGTTTTTGTCCATTACCAAAAGAACTTCCTGAATGGCAGGCATATTTGCGATATCTTCCCTCATTAACATGGAACCTTCATCGTGGATTTTATCTTTAAGGCTTCCATCATGTTTAATAGCTTCATTCAAAGTAATCAAGTCAGCAATTATTTGATCAATGTTCTCTAAATTGGGCTTAATTTTCAAAATTTCGGACAGTTTTGCCCGATTTTGCTGGAGGTTCTTACCAAGACTATTCTCAAGAGATTCAAATTTAGTTTTACGAACAACCAGTTGGTCTTGTTGACTCTTTTGGTTTTGCGATCGTATTTTGAGATTATCTAACTTGTTTTCCAAGTCATTTACGAGTTTGGTGGCTATAATTGGTCGCCTGTTTAGGGGTTCCTTCAATTTAATAACAGCGTTTTCATCAATTTCTTTCGCCTGAGACTTCCAGTAGTTGAAAGGCTGAGCTATTTCATCTATTTCGGTTATAATCGTTTTTAACTCTTCCGTTGTTGGTTGGTCAGGTTTTTCCAGCTGATGTTTTAAGTAGTTCAAGTGATTTTCAGTTTCATTTCTCCAACCCAGAAGTTCATTCCACTTTTCAAGTAAAGTTTTTTTTTGTTGCATATTGGTTTCAAGACTTTGGAAATTCACAACCAAGGCAGTGTAGGAATCATTCAATGCATTGGCTTCTTCGGGTAATGAGTTCAGCGATAGCTGTTTGACTTCGTCATAAATTGCATTGAAACTAGGTTTCTTGTCGGCATGCTCCTGCATTAGGGCGTGAATTACTTGAAGGCTAGTTTCAACAGATTCTGGGCTTATCTCTTCAACTTGGGCAACTTGATTACGAAGTTGATCCATCCATGTTGAAAAGTTGGCCATTTTAGCATTGAAGTCTTGTCGAGCAATTATTGCATCTGAGACCTCATTAATTTTAGCTCTTGTTATTTCAGATAGTTTCAACAACTTCGCTTTCATTCCCATTACACGATCCTTTACCATTGCGGCTCCTTCTGGTGCTAAATGAAGACTTATTTGGTCAGAAAATTGCCCTAAGGCCACTAACTTAGCTTGCTGTTCAGAGATCTCATTGTTAAATGATTTCAACTTAACCAGCTCATTTTCGAGTTTGTCGATATGTGGGGAGTTCAAGACGGAAGGCCTCTTGGAAATCATCTTTTCTCCATCGTTCACCCATGTTTCTAGTTTTCCAGCATCAGTATCAAAAGATTGCCAAGTAGAAACTAGTTTCTGTAACTTGACATTCGATTGCTTGGCGTTTTCATGAATAGCGGTCCAACGCGAATGCATTGCATCTAACTCATCTGGGGCATTGGTTTTACATAGCATTTGATGACTAATGTTTGATATGCCTTGGAGTCTGTCTAATTGCTCTTGGCATTGTGCTTCGAATTGGCTAGCGTTCTGTTGTAACTGAACGGCTTCTTGAAGGGTGAGGGGCTTGGGGACTATTGTATTTACCTTTATTTCAGAATCCTCTATCAATGGCTTAATCTCCTGAATACCGGCTTGATATCTTTGCCAGTTTATAAGATCTTCCTTGACAGCCTGAGCTTGATGATCAACGTTCCGGTTGATTGCACTGAAAACTTCTTGAAGTTTGACTATTTCACCCTTCAGACGTTTAGCTTCGGCAACGTTACCCTCTTTAGGAGAGAGCTCTGACGCATCACCGGCTAGAATATCAAGTTGTTTCATTTTTTCACTAAGGATCCCCTTGAATGCATTGACCTTTGCAACTCGTTCATCCGGCGTAAGATCATCTGATCGTAAAGCTTCTATGTTTTTGGGCGCGACTTTGTTTGCCCATTCCTGTAGCTCCGCTAGCCGTGATTTATAATTGTTCCACTTAGCGCTGTAGTCTTCCAGATAGCCTACACGATCCTTAACGTGTTCCATAGTGTTGAAGAATTGCTTCTCAACTTCAGCTACTTCTTTCTCTAAAATAGGACGTTTTTCAGAAGCTGCCAATGGAGCCAACTGAGTTCGTAGTGCATGAAGTTTAGGTAACAGTTGATGCGAAGCTTGTTGAAGAGATACATTCAATTCACGTTTAGCCTTAAGATCTTGAGTCACATTCTTCGGATCTGTTTGTAAAGGCGTTATAGCTCTAAGTTCGGTTTCGGCAGTTTGAAGAAGTGAGAATATATCGTTCTTTTGATCAACGAACTCACTCCATATATTCTGAGTACCTTTCAAGGATTGCAGCTTATCAACTGTTTCTGTGTAGGCCTCATTCCAACCGGTCTCAAGGTTTCTAACTTCTGTATCCACAAATGATGGGGCGTGTACGTCTTTGCTTAAGTCCCTACCACGTTGAAGCATAGACATAATATGAGGTCTCTGATGATCTAATTGATTAATGGCATATTGTTGTTCTTGGATCATTTTATTGACCTTTTCTAGGCTGTCTGGAGCTGAAGCATTTGCCGTTTGTTCTTTCACCTTCGATAGAAGGCATACAACTTCATGCACTTCCCTGCGGTAAGTAAAACATTTCGAAAAAACTTCTGTTTTTACCATCGTTATTTCTATTGTCGGTATCAAATTCTTGTAACGCGCAATTAAGTCCTCCAACTTTTTCTGTTCAGTATTCGCTTCATCTTCAGTGGCATAGCTTAACAGGAAATCCAGTGTCTTAACCAACCACTTCATATCTTCACGTTTCATATCAGCTTCCTGACAGATTTTCTGCAAAAGTCATGTAATTAATAAAATGTTGAAATAAAAACAAAAAAGGCAGAAATTCAGAAATTCGATTATTACCACTAATTCTCTTAGCTGCATGTTAGTTAATTTGTAAAAATATATGGTTAGTTACATTTCCACAATGATTTTGATAAGAATCATACCTGAAAAACAACCTTCTCCTTTTCGAATTCTTCCATGCTATTGACTTCATTCACAATATTCTTCAGACTTCTATCCACGGAGTTCATCCAATCGACCATTTCATTGAATTTTTGCTGGTAATTCTCCCACTGAGCTGGAATCTGTTGTAAGGTTTGAACAAGGGCATCAATTTTGTTTGAAACCGCGTTCCATTGCTGTTCGGCTGTATTGTAACTTGTCTTCAAACTATTATCGTTCGGCATTTGTGACGAATATGCTTGGCTTAAACGTTTCATTGTGTCGAGACACCTTTCGATACGAGGTATTGTGCCTTGGGTTTTAAAGAAATTCTTGTTCCGATTTAAAATTGATTCTATATCTTCGTTACGGTTTAAGGCCTGTTCCTCTAAATGAATTTCCTTTTCAACTTCTTTAATTAATTGGTGGAACATATTTTCGTCTAAGCGAAATTCTAATTTCAGTAAATGCAACGGAGCTTGAGCGAGAACATCCTGCCATTTGACTTGAAGCTTTTCAACAGTTTCCAAAATTGGAATCTGTTCACTTTCAGGAAGACATCTTGATAGTTCGTGAGCTGAGTATACTAAATTGTTCATCCAAGCTTCGTTTACGTTTTCGAAGAATTGTTTTTGACTTTCTATCATCATTTTGGATTCGATATGCTTTTCTGATAAAGCAGTTTCAGCTTGCGAAAGCCAATCACTAACTATTCGCTCATTTTCTGAAAAATTATTCCAAGAGCGAATTGTTTCTGTTAATTTTTGTTCCCATTGCTGTGCATTTTGTATGACATAATTAAATCTGTCATTGAGTAGTTGCATTCTCTGCCTAGATGTGGTTGTATCGATGGCTTCATCTTCTGCCACAGACTTCAAAAGATTTTGGAACACTTTATTCTTGCTTTCCAACATAGATCGATAGTATACGGTTCTTGAGAAAAATCCCTTTATTTTGCTTAGTTCCTCATTTACACTATCCTTTCCACCAGCCAATGTGTTTTTACTCAGAATATTTTCTGCTTCATTCAACCATTGATTGATTTCCTTTTGGCCAGCTTCTAATGATTCTTGTTGCAGAAGAAGTTGATGTATGAGATGGAGTTTGTTGGGAATACGAGCCCGAACTCGGACTAAGCTCTCCTTTTCTTGCTTAAGTACTTTCATGGTCTTATCTACCTCTTCGCGTGATAAGTCTTGAATTAATCCCTGGAAATTTCGACTTATTGTTTTAAAAAGCTCTTCATTATCATCGATTTCACTGGCTAGTTTTTGCAGTTCATCAGAATATTGCTTTATTTCATCCACATCACCCAGAGAATGCTTCTGGTTGAGTTTAGACTCTGCATTTCGAAGCCAATTGCTTAGCTTCTCAATACCCGATTTATATTCCTTTCTGGAACGCAGAATATCACCTGCGTGCATATATTGTTTAGTATTTGCAAAAAGTCGTTCGAATCTCTCTAAAAGACTAGTATGTCTATTTTTGAGATCATTAGCGATCGGATCTTGGCAGGATGCAATTAGATAAGTAACAGAGCTATAAACAGTCTGGAATTTCTCTTTCCATATTCCTATATCTTGGAAAAACTCTAAACGTTCATCTTCAGATTCATTAACCTTTCTTTCGGCTTGATTCAACCAATCCTCACAGATAGGACTCAATGAATTCCAGTTTTTCCAACATGTTACAACCTCTTCCAGAGAGTTCTGACAGCATTTGAGCTCCATTGAGACGCGGTTCCAGCGCTCTTCAGTTTCATACATAAACTGATCAATATCTGAAGCTTCTTTCCGGGATACATTACCATCACGTTTATATTCATCTACAACCTGTTGCATATCTACAAATGCTTTTTGAAATTCTTGGAAAATTTTATTTCTTGATACGAAGTTTTTATATTGCTCCAATTGTTGTTGAACTTTATCTTCGGTGCCGTACTTCCCTGTCCATCCCTTCATCTTGTTTTCGACTAAATTTAGGAAAGCTATAAGGCAGCATTTGTGCTCTAGGAACTTCAGTTTTATCCTTCTCTCGGCTGACCTTGGTCCGATTTCCTTCAGTCGAGATTCTATATTGCTAAGTTGCTCCAATGGCACGTTTTGTGCATATGGAGATCGTTTTGAGTTTTCGAATAAGGCCTCAATTTTGGGTAATTGCGCAAAGAATATTTTATGCTCTTCCAACTTTCTACTAATTACTGATGCTGTCTCTTCATTCATAATGTTCGGAATTTCATTATCTAATAAAAGTTTCTCGGCTTCAGCCAGCCATTTGCCGACTGTGCCTAAGTCCCCAGGAAGACTCGAGTCCAAGAGCCATAACCAGTACATTATTTGATATTGTACCAAATTCCACAGGTTATGAATTTCTTCCCAAGTTTGCTTAGACAATTGTAAAAAACCGCTTTGTGTTTCAACAAGGCTTCTAACTCTATTATATATCGAGCTATGAGCATCAACCTCTGATCTGGCGATAAGATATTCGCCGAAATCCCTTGGAAAAGAATTATGCATTACCATCGGTTCATATTCGGTTGTCTTTTGCTTCAACCAATATCTCAATGCGTCAGCTTCTTCTTGGATGTCAGACGAACCCATTGTAGCTCCCTAAATAAACGTTTTTATAAATTGAACATATATATAAAACAGTAAATATTGGAATATTATGTGCTAAATTACCTTTGGTTCAGGATACTTGTGCAAAAATTGGGCAACATAAGTCATAATACTTTTTTCGTCTGGTTTCGGGACATCTACATCCTCTGCATCTAAGAGCTTAGCAATGCCGAGTTTGGATTCGGCTACATCAAAAGCAGTTTCCAACCGTTGGCGATTAGTAGCTTTCTTTAACTCAGCTAAATTGATCAAATTTGCTTTGATTGCATCAATAAGAGCAAGGAAAGCAACGCCATCTCTCCAGCTAGCTCCAAAATCACGAACCTCAACACCAATATCCCTGAAATTAAGAATTTATGGTATATACGGTCAGATACAATAATGGATTTTAAAGCATTCTCATAATTCAATAATGCTTCTTCGATTTGATTTATTCATATAAATGCCTTCTTTAAGATGAGTACTTGTGTGTAATATTCATATTTATTTTCCCGAATTTGAAATTGAATTTCACTTACTTTGGTAATGCATTAGTAACCCATGTAAGAAGAGTCTTACGAGCGCCTTGTTTCCATTTTTCAGCTTTAGTTTCGCCAGCACCTTTTCCAACACTGTCCAAAGAACTGACTGATCCACTTATGCCTTGTCCCAAATATTCTAAAGCACGACTGTTTTCTTCAATCTAAGGGCGCAAGTAAAAAAATTCATTTATAGAAATATTCAAGCATGATAAAGTTTTTTGTAAATTGAAATAATCTAAAAAAAATCGATGTATATGTTTTCATTATAAAAACGAATACGTATATATCAGCATTTTTATGTGATAACATTATAACCGTTATTTTTATTGGGAACGTTTTTTTTCCTTTTAGGTATTAAATTGCCAATTTCATAAAAATGTGCACCGATTTCGTCATGATTACAACAGTCATCTAAATTGCTCTTGAATAGTAATAAATTTACAATAAATGATAATCATTATGACCAAACGACGAAGTTTTGATTGATCTATTGATTTAAAGGTAAGAATTTTACTTGACTTTTATGATGATTTTTAATGAATTGTAAAAATAGGAGCCGATCACGAACATTTTTTAACACCGACGCCAGTCGACCGTTATCAGCAAAATATGTTAAGTTAATAATATTTTTTTTAGAATCGAGAATAGGTTTTGCTCCCTGTCATCTTAAGGAATAATTACTCATCCAAACCATTACATATACATATGTGTTCACAGAACTAAAAACAACCAAATGGTATTTGTACAAAAAATTAAAATTATTACAGTTTATGAAAAAACAAATAAAATTGTGCGTATTTCAAAATAAAAATGTTAAATAAATATATTCTAGCAACATACCTTAGCTTTGTAACTAATTACTACTATTCTTTTCCGCCTCTTTTTGCGAAGCTTGTACAAGAGAAAGTATTATATTCTAAATTTAATTCTTAAACAAAGTCTTTAGATTTAAGCATATAATATGTGCGGTGAACAATCGAAATTTGGATAAGGCAGCGATATAAAGCTTAATTTAGAAAATATCAGAATAAGTGCAATAATATGCACACGCAAAACGTGTTGTTCACTGTGTCCTTTTTTCACCAAAACGAAGATACATATCACACAAATTAAATTACTTTTTGAAAATAAACTTACTTGGAAGTATAATATAATTGTCCAGATTAAGCCCAACACAACTGGTGGTCTCCCATCCACTAGATCTGCAGGGTTTATATTAACTAATTTAATTCGTTTGCTAGCTAAGAATTGCAAGGCGGTATTTGCGTTGCTTAAAAAATGGGGACGTCTTAAGACTCTTCCTTTCTCCACAGGTAGACGCTCTCCCGAAAGGACCTCGAGTAATGCGATCAATTTGGTGCCATCGCGTAAATCATTTATTAAATCGTCCACTCGAAGCGGTGGGATACGCTGTAAGTAAACAAAGGTAGGAAAATTAGAAATGGTTTATGCAGCTCTTTATAAATATTATTAATATTGGATGATGATAATGCATTAAGAGGAATTTGAATAACTAGTCGAGAAAGATTTAACTACTAATATGTATGTATGTATTCACATTGCTAGCAAACACAGGAGTAAGATATTTAATATGTAAACAAAGTTGCACCCTAATTCTTGGTGCTAATTCGTCTTCTGTGTTGTGCAGTGGTAAATATACAAGTCTAAATTTGTATTTAGTTGAGATTACTCACTATGGTGAAGAATAAACAAACACTATCATATACATCAAATACAACTAACTTCTTTGCAGTTCATATGATGACTGTTCAATTACATATCAGTACATATGATTAAAATTGACCTGATTTATCAAACAAAAAATCAAAACACATTTTTTGTGTTTAGCCTTGAAATACTAATCACGCATGTGTTCGATGTGAGCACACTCCGGAATACAAATGAAATGCCAACACCATCAATTTGATGTTAAAAATACAAATTTACATATTTAGCACATATGACGCTATACGATGATGTTATGTCACCTTGAGTGAGGGTATTTCTTATATTTATACAGAAATATTTAATTCAACGTAGCAGAAATGCGTTGATTTAGTGACATGTATAATTCAACCGGTTTCTCCGCGCCGGATACAAACAACTTTAAATAAAAAAGTAAATAGAAGGAATTCAGTAAGAACTATCTAGTGCTTTAATAGAACCAATAAACTAGTTAATGTTTTTTTTTCGACTGATATCATCTTTAGTTAATCTGACCATTATTATATGTTTTAAAATATGTTTATACCAATACCACGGATATAAATATATGATTTGTCGGAGATGGTAAAACGTACTCAAAGGCTTGTAATATGTAGGTATAATGAAAACAGCCGCTTCGAGAGAAGATAGGCAAACACCAAAGATAATAAACTGATCTAAAGAAAGTTGTTTTTGGACCGCACTTTTGGTCCAAAAACTTTTGAAGTCGCTTTATGGGACTTGCATTTTAAAAGGGAGGTACTCGTCATGTTTCAGTTGATTTTCACACAATTTAAAGTCAAACAAATAATATATATAATAGTAAATTTGTCAAACATTTTTGAGGGGAGGGATAGGGGCATTTTTGAGGGGAGGGATAGGGGCATTTTTGATTAAATGACAATTTTTAAAAAACATTTTTTTAAAAATCACCATTTTGTCAAAAATCCTCCTAAAGGGAGGTGAAACATTTGAAAACATTTGCCGATTGCAGTTTTAACTCATAATCGTATGCATGAAACGTATCAACGGGTCTATTCTATCAGTTGTTTGAACGAAAAGAAAAGGCAAACATTTTTTAACGATTTATTTTAACAATATAAAAAAACACAAACCAATAAATCCATTTTCTTAAAAAAAACATAAATTTTACTTCATAAAGTCGTTAAGAAGAAGACTTTTTTAAAAAATCTTATTTAATATAGAGTTTGGGTTCTTTATAACTTCCTTAATATTTTCTTCTATGTTACTGTTTTACTTTCACAAAGCTGACTTTAAAATATAAACATTCTTAAAATGTGTTGTCATAAATCTCTTATATACCGGTGTTGAACCAAAACTGCCAATGTTCATAATATTTCTTTATATTAAATGAGGCTTCGGTTGCCATCCCACCTTTTCTTATTAAAGGCTGCGTTCATACCATAAATCGCAAAGTCAAATGTGCCTCAGTTTACCCTATGCGTATTGAGGCGTCATATACATATACCATTAACCTCTATTTTCGATCTTCTCTAATCAGATTTTCAGAAAAAATGAAGACAAATGTTTAAGAATTAAGGAAGAATACTAGGCATGAGTGAATATTTTAGGTCTTAAGAACTCCCCCAGACCAACAAATTTAGTCCAAAAACTCCAGGTCCTTACACTTTTGAGATAACAACAGCGTGCACGTACACAACACGCATCACTCGATTTCTTGTGAAAGAATGATATTTGTCTACCAACTTAATTGACTATGTATGAACATTTTTCTTTGATATATTTTTCTAGGGATATATAAAAAATACAATATCACAAAACTAAACAAGGTACAAAGAATAGCATTCATATGCACCACAGGCACTCTTCGGTCGACTCCGTCAGATCCTCTGACGGTAATACTACATCTTCTACCTTTGGACCATTAAAACACTACAGCACACAGCGCCGTCAGGCTCAGAGACTCTGGGTGCTGGATATCAAAACCCTATGGTCATAGTACTATTCTTGATCTTGTATTATCGCCAAGGGACCATACGGTTCATAGAATTGATCTAAAGACTTTTCCAATGGTGACTTCACAACTTTGAATTTAATTTGTGAACGCACTCTTTCTTCTTCTTCATTTGGCGCTACAGTCCGGGGTGGACCTGGGCCTCAACCAACAAGCCTCTCCAGCTAGCACGGTCTCTGGCTAGCCGTCTCCAGTGTTGCACGCCAAGTTGGTTGAGGTCCTTCTCCACCTGGGTGCGCCACTCTTTCTTCTTCTTCATTTGGCGCTACAGTCCGGGGTGGACCTGGGCCTCAACCAACAAGCCTCTCCAGCTAGCACGGTCTCTGGCTAGCCGTCTCCAGTGTTGCACGCCAAGTTGGTTGAGGTCCTTCTCCACCTGGGTGCGCCACCTTAAACGCGGGCGTCCTCTGTTGCGTTGTCCCACGGGTTCGGAGTCGAAGACTCTCCGGGCCGGAGCTGAGTTGTCCATACGCTCTACATGGCCTAGCCATCTTAGGCGTTGGATCCGAAGACGCCTGAATCTTCTCCTCCAGAAACCGTCAACGCAAACAGGACCAAAGATCGCACGCAGAACTTTTCTCTCGAAAATACCAAGGACTTCCTCATCCGCTTTTGAGATTGTCCATGCCTCCGCGCCGTACAGCAGGACTGGGATGATCAAGGTCTTGTATAAGGTCAGCTTGGTCCTTCGAGAGATGGCTCTACTACTCAATTGCCTCTTGAGCCCATAGAAACAGTGGTTGGCAAGAGTTACTCTGCGTTTGATCTCGGTACTGATGTTTTTTGTACTGTTTACTGCGGAGCCGAGGTAGACGAAGTCCTTGACTACCTCGAAGTTATAGCTGCCCATTGTGACGCTCTGTCCAAGACGTCGATGTTGTGTGTACTTTCTTGATGACAGCATATACTTCGTTTTGCCCTCATTCACCGCTAGACCCATTTTGGCCGCCTCCGCCTCAATGCCAGCAAACGCCTCATTGACGGCTCGCTGTGTTCTGCCAATCACGTCAATGTCATCCGCGTATGCTAGCAGTTGTACGGACTTCTGGAAGATCGTGCCTCTAGTGTTGGCGTGTGAGTCTTGCACGATCTTCTCCAGGATGATGTTAAAGAAATTACATGACAGCGCGTCACCTTGTCTAAATCCTTTTTTGACATTGAAGGTCTCGGTGAGTTCGTTACCGACATTGATGGAGCAACGAGAATTCTCCATCGTCATCCTGCACAACCTGGCGAGTTTGGCAGGAATGTCAAAACTAGACATGGCGTTGTATAGCTCGTCCCTATGCACGCTGTCATATGCGGCCTTGAAATCGACAAAAAGGTGGTGGGTGTCGATTTGCATTTCTTGGGTCTTTTCCAGGATCTGCCGAAGTGTGAAAATCTGGTCGATGGTGGACTTTCCTGGCCTGGAGCCACACTGATAAGCACCTATCAGGTTATTTATAAACGGCTTCAGGCGAGTACACAAAACGGCGGAGAAGATCTTGTTGGCGATGTTCAGTAGACTTATCCCTCTATAGTTGGCGCAGTCAAAGGGGTCTCCTTTCTTATGGATCGGGCAAACGATACTGAGATTCCACTCATAGGGCATGCTCTCCTCCGACCATATCTTACAGATGAGCTGGTGCATACGCCCAACCAGATCATCTCCAGCTGCCTTAAAGATTTCAGCGGACAGTCCGTCCGCACCGGCAGCTTTGTTAGACTTCAGTCTTGGTATTGCTATCTTGACCTCGTCTAAGTCGGGGGGACGGAATTCTCGTTGATCATCGTCCATATTGAGTGGAACATTCTGCCTGACAGCGGTATTGGTGTCATTATCGCCGTTTAGCAGTCTGCAGAAGTGGTTCTTCCAAATTCTCAGTATCGACTGCGACTCTACTACTAGTTGTCCATTCTCGTCCCGGCAGGCTTCTGTCCGAACCTTATATCCACTGGATTGCTGTTTCACCCTCTGGTAAAACTTTCGGACATCGTTTCTACCGTAGCACCTCTCCATCTCCTCGATCGCGCGCTTCTCGTGCTCTTTCTTCTTTCTCCTGCGAAGCCGGGTCTCATCCCTTCGTCTCTGTTCGTAGAGCTCACGAACAGCTCTCGTCGTTCATTGCAGCGTTGCTTTGTAGGCTTCCAGCTTCGCTGCATGTGCCAGCCCACACTCGTTGTCAAACCATGGGTTTTTTCTAGGTGGTGACGTAAAACCCAGCACATCAGTGGCAGCATCTTTGATGGCTTCTTGACAACGCCTCTAATCTTTTTCGATTGCTTGCGCAGGTGGCGACGAACTTAGAGAGAGATTCCGGGACACTCGATCGGCAAAGATCCTAGCAGTCCGTTGCGATTGTAGCTTTCCGACATCAAACCGTGGTGTCCTTTCTCGACTCCGTTGATCTCTTGCTATCCGAGTTCTTACCTTGGCTACAACAAGGAAATGGTCCGAGTCGATGTTGGCTCCTCGGAACGTTCGGACATCAAGAATGCTGGAGGAGTGTCTGACGTCGATCGCAACATGATCAATCTGGTTGACGGTTGATTGATCGGGGGACCGCCAGGTCCCTTTATGGATGTTGAGGTGTGGGAACCGCCAGCTTTGCATTGAAATCTCCTAGAACGATCTTGCTGTCGAAGCTGGGGCACTGATCGTAGGTCCTTTCTAGGAGATCATAGAAGTCATCCTTGCTGTTGTCATCTTTGTCCTCTGTCGGGGCGTGGGCGCAAATCAGGCTGATGTTCCCGAAGTTAGCCTTGATGCGGATTGTTATGAGGCGTTCGCTTTTACAGACAAAGCTTACAACTTTTTGCCTAAGTCTGCCTCGAACAACAAATCCACATCTAAATAAGCGCCTCTCCCTGTTGCAATCACCGTAACTGATGTCGCAGTTTCTCATCCTCTTCTTGCCCGGCCCATTCCAGCGCACTTCCTGGATTGCTGTGATGTCTGCTTTGTAGCAGTCCAGGGCCTCCGCGAGTTCCTCGGCTGCACGTGGTCTGTTAAGGGACCTAACATTCCACGTGCAGAACCGAAAATCGTTGTCCTTGTAACGTTAGCTGGGGTCGTCAACATTAATTCCGTCCGTATCCGAGGCAGTTGGTTGTCTCTGAACCATAATATTTTTACGTGGTGCGGGAGTTAACCCCACGCACAACCCCCAACTGGGAGGCCAGGCCCTATGCTTTAACCATCGGGCGGAGGGTCCGGGTTTATCCGGAGTCGGTAACCTCGCTGAGGCTGTGAGCGCCGCCGTTGTCCCTAAAACTATGGGGATCTTCCGCCGCCATCTCAATTCCAAGGCCCCGACCTGGCCTTGAAAGAAACCTTCTAGACCTATGCTCCGAAAATGTCGAGGTAGCTCTAGAAGGAATGCGCACCAGGTAACTCCGTCTGACTGGAGTTTCGGATGCCGCCGTTGGCCAGACAGTTTCCAGCTCCTCCGCCGCCGTCCATAAAGAGAGATGAGCCCTGGTACAGGCACACTCTCCCCCCTCTCTCGTCTGCAGCCGCCAACGACGTCCCACGGGGGTTGGTTACCCCATCTTCGATCGAAGGTGCTCGGCTCCCAGATTTCACCACGTGGAGGTGAGAGTAGGAGTTCGCTGATAGAGGCTAAGTGCAGACGCTTGTGCCAGCATGAGACGCCATATCAACGCTTTGAAACGCACTCTTTCAATAATCATTAAATTGTCAGTGTCAATTTGGTAAAGTATACGAACGAGCAAAGTCTGTAAATTATAAAAATTTTCTACAGAAATTCGAAGTCGGTGACCGCGTTAACTCCAATTTTCGACTAAGCCCACTTTTGGGTTCCTCAATAAGCAAAATATGCGCTATTGGTCCGGTGAAAATCCCCACTTGCTTCAAGAATCCCCACTTCATCCACAAAAAATAACTATTTGGTGCGGTTTACATGTCGGCGGCGTTATTGGGCATACTTTTCCGTCGACGATAACGATCGTCACGTTACTGTGAATGGTCAGCGTTATCCCGCCATGATTACCGACTATTTTTGACCCGAATTGGAAGATATGGACTTGGACGTGGACTTGGATGGGGTTTCAACAGTATGGTGCCACAAACCACAGACCATACGTTGCAATCGATTTATTGAAGGGTAAGTATGGTGAGCGTGTTATCTGAAGAAATTTGGCATTCGTTTGGCCGGCTCGTTCGTGCGATTTAACGTCGCTTGACTATTTTTTGTGGGGCTACGTTAAGTCATTGGTTTATGTCAACAAGCCGACGACGTTGGAAAAACTCAGAACCAAGCGAAATAGCGGTCGTCGGCCGAAAAAAAGAAAATGTGCCCGCGGGGGCCATATGAACGAAGTTGAGTTCCATTCATAAATGTTTTGATTGTACTTCAAGCCGATAAAAAAGTTTTTGAAATATCTTAAATAGTTTGCGTTTTATTTAAAAAAAAAGTTGTCAATTCCTTATTGGAAGACCCTTTATTAAATGACTTTGACATTCTTATCCTAGAAAGAGTGGATTGGCATAGAGGGCAGATATGGAGGAGTTTTAACTGGACAATCTACACTGAAGGCGGCGGAGTGCGAATGCCGGTGTGTTCCCAGAACCCCTGAACATTCGTCAAGCCTATTCCAGACAAGCGGAACTCGTTGCAATCCAGAAAGTCGATTGTCGTGCAATCTATAAAACTAAACTTTTATTCCAAAAAACTTTTTCTGATTTAATGCGAAATTTCTTTTTAATTTCAAATGATAATTGATATATATCAACATATAGGTACACTTAAAATCCTCTTGCGGCCAAATTTGTCTTTAGAGGTATATGATTTTTACACCATAAATAGATCATGATTCCAGTTTTAAGAAATACTGGAAATAATATAAGTGAACCTCGTTAACCATTTCGCACCTGTTGGGACACATATGTCCCACTTTGTTTACAACATTTTTATTTTAGAAATGTGCTAATGGTTGGTCATTTGAATAGATAAACACAAAATTATTGATGTAAGATCATTGACTGCATTCCGGGTCGAAAAGGTTAAGAAATTTAATATCTCAGAGCTCCGTCAATGAATATACATAAAATCCTAGTTGTATTCTTTCCAACCTTTATTTGCCACGAAGTTATAACTTATGTAACATTTCCCAAGTCAAAAACGTATTTTTTAAATCCGATTCTACTTTCTACATCAACAAGTTATTACAAGAAAATGCATGTATTTAAAAACTCAAAGAATACAAGTCCTATATCTCGCATATTCCTTGACATAAATGTCAAGGAGTGGTGGAATACTTTCAGTACATATTCTCCTCAAGCCGGATGTGAGCAGAGTTTTAAAAATACATTCTGGTTAGATTTTCATAACCAAGAGAATTTCAAAAGGTGAGCTTTTGTTTGTGTTGTTGGCATGGAGGAGTGGGATACGGGATCAGGAACTCCCTGGGTGAAGATATCCTAAAGATGTGCAGGTCATATGGTCTTATCGTTAAAGCTCCTAGCTAGCTCCTCCTAAGCCTGTATCGGGAGTTGAAGAAAATATCTTTTTCGCCTGCGGTACGAACCAGGCAAACCACAAACTGCGGCAAAACAACTTGAACAAGGACTTAACTATGTTCAAAACAGCCGCTCAAAGAAGGAGACACGCCCAAGAAATTCGGTCACCGAAGTTCATTAACGATGCACAAGGTATGCAAGCGTCTTGCGGAAGACGCAAAAATATCAAGCAGGTGGCAACAATATTGTGGAATGCTTTTGAATGAACAGCTGCCAACTATGATGACGTGCCCGGCGTTACAGTCGAGGAAGTTGAAAAGGCGGTCAAATACTCCAAAAAACCCAGAGCGGTTGGGCCGGACGAGATATCTTCAGAGTTCGGTAAAAAGATGGGAGACATAAGATGCGATCCAATGCCTGATCAGTGGAGGGAAAGTTATCTTCCTCATTTGTACAAAGGAAAAGGCGATACGCGAAAAGTGTCACACACCATGAAAATCATGGTAGATGGCCGATTATGAAAAAGAATACGGTTATCTGATGACTAGTGCAGCTTTGTCACAGGCAAATCAACAACAGATGCAATCCAAGGTATAAGGATCATAATGAAAAAAGATCGTGATTCCTTTAAGGATTTGCATATGGTGGTTGGTTGATTTTCAAAAAGCGTGTGATAGATTACCAGGAGATCTGATATGATTGGCGCTAAGAAAATGAGGAATTCCAGAAACCTAGGTACAGATTATCGTGGACATGTAGGGAGCAAAAACGAGAGAAACATGTCCTGCCGGAGTTACCGAGGAGTTTCCAATCAAAGTCGGTATACACCAAGGAAGCGTCCTTTGCTGTTTATTGTTATCCTTGCTTATCAGCTTACAAAAAGGTTGAGGCCAAATTAAAGGCAACTGAGATGAAAATGCTTCGCATGACAGCGGGGGTAACGAAGCTCGATAGAATAAGTTCAAAGATCCGAAGAAGCCTTCACGTCAAAGGACCCATCTCTAAGAAGCTTAAGGACGACAGGCTCAGTTCATATTATCATGTTCGAAGGAAAGATCCTTCAAACCCAGTTAAAAAGGCAATATCAATCAACGTATCATTGCAAGCGCGAAACAGAAGCAGGCCTAAAAACTCCTGGATCACGCAAATGCAAGACCACCATGATTTGATCGGCTTCAGTGATGATGTGATCCGAGAGAGGTATGCCTGCCGTTATTTCTTGAGGTCAAATCGGTGAATCCCACTAGCGGATCAGTAGGAATGCAGTAAAGTTGGAGGGTTATGATCCCCATAATTGGGATCATAACCTCGTCGGAAAAGAAAAGGAAGATGCCTGGACATAAATTTCCCAAATTTTGGGAAAACATGGAACAGTTAGATATATATCTATATACTAGATTTCGTACCCGGCTTTGCCCGGGTTTGTTTCTTCAACCGGTATTTTACCTGTAGTAAAAATATAGTTTTTTTCAAAATATCCTGAAGAAATGTGTTTAAAATAGTAAAACGCCAAGAAAATTAAACTTTCTATTATTTTTTATTATAAAACTTGTTTTGAATAAATGTTTACTCTGCACTTTTTAATTTAAAACAATAATAAGACTGCTCGAACCAGAACTCAGCGAAGAATTTGAATTTTCTTTTGTCATTGATGCCTATCGCAATCTCTCATTCACATCCCTACTCATAATGAGTACAATTCGTTGACTGTGTGCATACATGTTGAAGTTTGAATTATCAATGTGTGCTGCAGCAAAACGGACGGAAATTACGGTTTTTTCTCAACCATTTACGCACAACGTGGAGGGATATCAAGCGCTTCATAAAAAAAAGTTCTTGGAAATCCCATCTATGTACCTGCGCGCGATGTTCACTTGTTGTGCAAATTGAAGCCTAACTTCATGAACCATGAAAAATATTAGCCTATCTTGTAGCACATTATGTAATTAGTCTAGCTCTGAAATTTTATTTAAATCGGCTAATCCGTTCAGAAGTTCAATATTCACAATTTCAGCAATAGCACAGCACAGATAGTTTGGGTATGACAAAATAAGAAAGGTGCGAAAATGTTTACAGATTCCTTTTCGTTTGGTGACTCAAAATGAATGGTTGCACCAAAGCAAAATATGAAAAATGTGTGTGTATATATGGAAGTTACAACACACTGGGCGATGGTTGATATCCACGACTACGCAACTTGAAATGGTTTCATACCGGATTGATGCAACCACCCTCATTTTGAGAATTTTATTCCCGTTTACAAAGTGCTCGTAACTTCCGAACCGTATTTCGTACCTACTTAAAAATGATTTTTGTTGAAAATTTCAGAGCTTTGCGACGTGTAGTTTCGGAGCCTTTGTCGGCCAGACACAAAAAACTTTCTGCTTTATAGTTAAGATAACCCAATTTGGTTGCATCAGCCTTTGCGGTAACTCTCGAACAGAGGACAAGTATAACAATAGCTTTGATGACTTCTGGGATGTGAGACAGGACATACGACCAAAGCTTCAGCTATGCAAGCTAGATAGAAGAACATTTTTACTCGGGAAATATAGCCTGCACGATACCTGTCAATGGGCGGAACCTCTCTACCTAGAACGCCGTTCCCACACTTGGCGATCCTCTAATCAAAGAAACATCAACTAAATTGATAAAGTTGCGATCGACGACAGGCACTCCTCTAATAAACACCTTGTTAGTTACATCAACATGGCCAGTCAGATGGATGGAATTAGACAGTTGTAGGACTTCGAGGCTCATTTGGCCTTCTATAAGTCCAAAAAAACAAGTACACTTCTAAAATTGGACGGGAACGAAATAAGTAATGTCGTGGGCATTATTATCGGCTATTTTCTACTCGGCATATACACATGGGATCCCCTACAACGACTTCTGCAGGAGCTGCAAAGACGAGGAGGAAGAGAAAACTGCGCTTCACTTCCTGAGTACATATCCAGGCCGTGAAAGAACAATTAATGACAACTAGTCTTTTTGAAGCCAAGAAGAATTGCCACACATAGCTAAGTTCAGCAAGAAAACAAATTGGCTGTAACTCAGCATAGGAATGAATTATTCAGGATAGGTCACTAGGGCACCAGGAGGTAGTAATGAGATTTTCCTTTTGTCCCTTTGACTAAAGCGGAACCGGTGCCAATCACCGGGTAGAGATATCACTATGCTCCAACTAGGATCCTATTGGGTCTCAAGTACTCCCGTTGTGACCTCAACAACAACCTGCTATGACCTCAACCTAACCAGAGAGCTGTAATGACGTCTAGTTATTTTTATGGATTCAAATGTAATTTGAAATCCTTCCTCCTACCACAATGTATTTAATTTAATGCATACATCGAATGTATATGTTCGTAATGAAAACTGCATCGGAATAAATACAATTCTATCGACTTTTTAAAACCTTACTATTTATTTATTTATTTTTTTTTTATTTGTATTTTGTGATCTGATCAAAAGGGAAAATAATTCAGTTTCATGTTTTTATAAATCACTTAATTAATGCTCCGTAAATCATAAAAGAAATTGAAAACATCATTAAAAAATATTATGAAGATCCTGCTCTCTGGCATGAACTAAATTGTAATCATGTGGAACACTGGGTGTGTTGGATTATAGCCGTGTCATGATTCGTGAGATAGCTTATATTGCAGAAATTGGAAATGATGCGTTGATTCGAATCTGCGTGGTTATTTGGGCATTGTCGTCAAGGTAGAAACTGTGTTTGCTGACGGACAAGAAACGGATCCGGATAAGGAATTCAAAACAGAATTTGAAATTCTTCGAATGGAATTTTCAGGAACTATATTTTTGGATTGAAAAAGTTTGTTAACTGGAAACGTATCACAGTAAAAGGAGACTACATTTGAAAATAAAATTCAATTTTGGGAAATGCAAGTGAACGATTTATCGAAAAACCCTCATACTTATCAAACAGCATGCAAGTGTAAAAATTTCCCCGTGAGTCAAATGCATGTGGACACCAGAAATAAAATAAGTTCTGTAAAATGTAAAATATCTTGATTAATTCTGATTCCGTCAAAAGAATGATTTTCATTTTATTATATGAACGCATTCATTGGAATAAATAAAAATAAATATAAAAACAATTATAGGATACTCATACAACTAACATTATGGACCAGGGACTAGCTTCTATGAAAAACATTCGTGTTATTTTTTTCTCACGAGTAAAGGTTCGAGAAGGCTTTCTAGATACACCATTTCTAGGGAACGGAAACTGAAAGGAGACTAAGTTTGAAAAATAATCACACAACGTACCGGTGGACAATAATTGAGATATTAAGATAATTTAAGTGCTTAGAGCATTTCAATTGTTTCATTTGAACTTTGGGCATTTCAAATAAAGTGTTTTTTTGGCTCATTTCGACAGTTCAGAATTAAAGTTGCTTACACTTATATATTAGTAGCGTCCGTTGACCTACTTTTTTATTTTTATTACGTATTTTATCGCAGTTCTAACCCTGTTTATTTTGTAAGACAACTATGACGAAAGTATCATCATTAAAGTCTCCCCTTGCTGCTATTTTAGTGGTGCTTTTCGCTTTATACTTCTTCCATTTTATTAGAGTGCGGTAATCATTTGATCTTTAATTTCATTTTCAAGGACTTTTTTTTTTAAATAGAAGAACGCATGAATGGTTTTATTTATAAAAAATGCCACGTTGAATTAATTCAAACAAGTGTAACAATATCGATATCTCTAATAACACATTTCTTTTGATTTCTATATAAGCTACTTTTCGGGCTAAGCTGGGGCTTTGGAATAGAGGCAAGAACGGATGAGAGCTTTTTCTTAAGGCTGACGGCTATGGAATGAATTGATGTTAATATTAGAGTCTGTGTGCTAGAATATATTGAAATTTAAACATCACCTCACCAATCGGCAAAAAGCTGCCCCTATCCACTTAAATCACGTCGTTAAAAATAATCCAAAGACGACATCAGGAGAGTTAACAAACAAGTTGTGTGATGTTAATCGGAGACAACATCCAATTATTCCGTATTAGACGTGGATGTTTAATGAATGTACAAGTATGTACATCGATAAACCTATTAACCGAGTAGGTACTACGAATTTTCGCAGACAGATAAAGAACTGGAAAGAAATATAGATATATCCTTATGTCTTCCTAATTATTTTTGTAGTGTTTTTCAGCCCGAGGTTATACTGATAAAAAAATAATACATGTTAAAAAATTATGTAGTTTATTGTTGGATCAGTCAGCCTGAGATTGAGGCCGTGGGCATAATGCAAGACCTTATTGTAGGCACTCTTGACTCACATCGGACAGCAGAATGCCGAGAACAAGTCGTACTATACACGTAAGATTATACTGTAAATTTGGAAAAGTATTTCTGCAGAAACTTTGTCGTTAATGTGGACCTTGTGTAGAATGACTTTGGCGAACTTGCACTGCTCCTTCATTGTGGGTAACGATCGTGCAAAATTCACTGGCCAAGATACAATCCAAAGGATGCACATGACTAGGATTTTCAACTACCTACTTTTCTTAGTTCAAGAAGTATGTGATAATTAGGAATCTCTTGAGATGGAACATCTTAATCTTCCCATTCCCTTATGAGAAATTTCAAGGCTTTGGTCTATTCCAAAAAAAGTTGTACGTGCATTTTTGGTTCCGTTCGCGTTGATGGCATATGCTCGATGATTCAATCACGTACTATAATGACTGGCGATCGGTCTGGGTCTAGCAAATTGTTTACGGCTCCAAGGGCAAAAGTGGTTAAGGTGCAGATCACATGGTAAATCTCGCGGCGGACCGAAGAGTAACCACATTTACGATGGTCCATACAAGTGGGGAAGTTCCAGAATCAATTTGTTGTGCGTAATTGCACCTGATTGTAAGGTTGTTTTAACAAGGTCAAATTTCGGGGAATGTCGGAAGCATGTTACGAACGCATGTGTGAGTAAGGGAGAGAACACGTTTGTGTGATAGCGAGAGAATCAGCAAAAATCATATGCTATCGACACTTGATTTGAATTAGACTGTGTGAAAGCATGGTACGATTACATAAGATAAATGGCGGCATAAGACGCGACGAAATTTTACCGTATAGAAGCGATCGTAGATAATGGGGGAGAGACAAAAAATACAGCACAGCCAAGGGAAAATTATTCCAGCTATAACGCGTTCTTGCAAAATTACAGGAACATTTTGCATGTACAAATTAGGTTTATCTTATTAAAATTAGAATTCGATTCAATTAATTGTACGGCCCCTTGCTATACCGACCAGGATCAAGTGAAGATTCATATCCAAATAAGATCGAACAAGGCTGCTGAGGTTGACGGCCTACTCGCCGGACTTTTTAAAGCGGCAAGCGATTATTTGACAAGGAGCATGCAGCAAATCATCGGTAAAATACAGTCGGGAGAAAGCATGCCAATGAATGGAACCTCAGTATTGTTAGCCCGATCCACGAAAAAACAACACAATCTGAATTGCAGCAACTATAGACGTATAAGTCTTCTGGACATCGCATACAATCTGCCCTGTTGTGTGAACGCCTAAAGACGTTCGTCAACACAGATCGAGACTGACAACCATTTCATCGATTTCAAAGTCGCAAATGACAGCATCTATTCCGTCATCTTCTTATCCATTTGTGAGGGTGACAATGCAGAATGCACGCTGCAAGGTCGGTAAAGCCCTAACCGAGTGTTTAGTAGAACCACAGCATTGCTAAAACATACAATCTTAAAAAAGAAATTTGGTAAAACTTAATTTAAAAATTTACAATTATTGTGAATGTGTCAGAAAGGACAATATATTAAATGGCATAACATTTGAATTTCGCGCCTTACCAGCCATATTTAATTTAAATAAAACAAAAGTAACATGTAAGAACAAAAAAACGGAAAAATAAATGTCATTCTGTTAATCGCATGCACGTCGAAAGCACGCGTTTTATTTTACTACGCTTTTTTCCGCTACCGATAAAATAAAAAGTTAAACGTAAGAAAACGAGGTTTTAAAAAAAATATTGTAAAGTTTTTCATGGCGCCCGAGCAGGAATTCAGTGATCACAATGATTTTCAGTTTTAGTGATCAAAAGTGCAGTAGAGAAAAAGACTATTTCGCAAAATCCAATTGAACTGGAATGTCGATTGGATTTGTTGAATTCATACGTCGATCATTGCTTTGATATGTCAATCCGACATAGAACTAGTTGATTGCACAGACACGTTCCGCGGGGAATTAGAAGACATGTGTGTATGTACAAAGTCGCTTATAATGAGTGCATTAAATAAGAGGCCAAAATCTAGCATTGCTAAATATTTCTGAGCTTGGCCTCAACACTCTCGACTTCTGAAAATGTCTCTTCCCAAATTTTGCGGGAAATATAATGAATATACAAATTTTATCAGTTTGTTTGATAGTTTAGTGGACAATAATCCAAATCTTCCAGATATTGAAAAATTCAATCATCTGATAACGTGTCTTTCCGGTGAAGCCTTAGGTACAGTAAAGGCTTTTCAAATTACTGAACAGAACTTTCCAAAGCGTTGGCTAGTTTGAAGCGAGTGTATGATAATAATTGTCTAATATTTTTGACAATATTTCTACACTTTTTGATCTTCCAGAGATAACAAAACCATCCGCATCTGCATTACGCAGCACTCTTCGCTTATGGAGTGATTGTGAGACAGCACCCAACACTAGCACATTGCTGCTAAAGAGTCCTCCACGTCACGTGTAAAGCCTTGTGACAAGCAGTCAAATCAAAAAAGAGATCTTGGTCGACAAAAGAACCAACGGTCATCGTTTTCGTATGTTAATTCCCAACAAAATCCCCATCAACAAAAGCAACAACAACCAAAAAAATGCGTCGTTTGCAAATGAGACGATCATTTCATAACCGCGTGCCAGTCGTTTACCGCACTGCCGGTATTGCAAAGATTCGAATTTGCAACAAGTTTTCCGATTAGCATTAATTGCCTTTGGAAAGGACACACTGTATCAAAGTGCAAATTCAGCCGGTGTAGTGTATGCAATCGTGCGCATCATTCATTGTTACATCAATATGTGACAACGTTTAATAGTCCACAAACTTGGACCTCCCAAGCTATGCATGCCTCCGCGTCAACAGACCATGCCATTCTGGCAACAGCCGTGGTCAAAACCAAATGCAAAAATGACGACTTTCTGCCAGCGCGAGCTTTGCTTGATTCTGGCTCACAAGTAAACTTCATAACTGAAGAGCTAGTCCAGAGGCTGAACCTTCGCAAAGGAGACAGTTCGTTGAACTTGCTTGGTATCGGTAAAACGAACTCAAAAGTTAATAAAAAGGTACATGCGGTTATTAAATCCCGATTGAAAGAGCATTCGTTCTCGTCAGACTACTGGGTCATGTCATCTAATTCCGGATATCAACCAGATCATGCGATAAATACAGCAAGTTGGGATATCCCACGGAATATAGAGTTGGCAGATCATTGGTTGCAGAAACCACAAAAAGTAGATTTGTTGTTGGGCGCAGAAACGTTTTTCGAACTTCTATCCAAATCAAAATCCGAAGAGCACTTGAATTACCAGCTCGTAGTGTAGAGGCAGCATCCATCCCAACCCTTACTTCATTTTCGACTGAACACAGTCACATATGGCACTGCGTCAGCACCATTTTTAACAATACGGTGCTTGAAGATGCTCGGGGATGCATACAAAAACTCACACCCTTTGGGGCCTGAAGTTGTGCTGCGAGATTTCTACGTCGATGATCTCCTGACTGGTGCCGATGATATTGAAACACTTGCGAAAACCCAAAAAGAAGTTATTTATATTCTGGAACAAGGTGCGTTCCAGTTAGCAAAGTGGTTTTCAAATCATCCAGCGTTTTACGAGGCTAATAGTCCACAAAAGGAAAACGGCTTCAATGAGCTAGATTCCACAAAAACGCTTGGAATACAGTGGCAACCAAAGGACGATGTTTTCAGGTTCAACCTATAAAACAACGTTGATCACCTACCAGCGACGAAAAGGAACATTTTGTCTGTTTCTTCGCGGTTTTTTGATCCTCTTGGATTACTCTGCCCCATAGTTAGGATTCCGCTGCGCCTTGATACGAGTTGGCAGAACTTCAAAATGAATTTGACTCAACTTCGCGACATTGATATACCACGGTTTGTGAATACACATTCCAACACGAAGTTACAAGTTCATGGATTTGCCGACGCTTCGATGAGAGCGTATAGTTGCTGTATGTATATACGCAGTCAAATCGAAGAAGGTATCAAGTTGACGCTGCTAACAGCAAAGTCCAAAGTGGCCCCTTTGAAAACGTAATCGCTTCCGCGATTGGAGCTTTTCGCAGCGCATACTCTCTCCAAATTATAGATTAGAGTATCGGCAATGTTGAATCTCCAAGTAGAAGAATGTGCAGACTATGTCCTGTTAATGCTCATTTTGAACTACCGCCGAGTGACGAGGTACTGGAAAAGCGAACTACGGCAAAAGAATTAAAGTTACCCTTTCAAAAACTAATAGAGATTGTTCAACAATATGAATTCAAATAGGAAATATTAAAACGCAAAGTCGCACTTCCGTCAAACAAAAACTCAATCCGTTTCTACATGAATACGAAGACAGTAACTGCACATTTACCCTACTTCGTGTGTGTGGTCGTCTTCTTCATGCGCCGATTGAGTACGATGCCAAGTTTCCGCTTCTATTAACAAAAAATACCACCTTTATGCCATGCTGGTCCGAAAGCATTAGTAGCGCTGCTTCGACAGAAAATATGGCTAGTCAATGCTCAAGAAGCGTGCCGGAAAACGGTACAAAGCTGTGTACATTGCTTTAGGTGCAGGCCAAAACTGCTGACGCAGATAATGGGGAATCTACCAGTTGACCGTTTGAGAGCACAACGGCCATTTCTTAAATGTGGCGTTGATTTTTGTGGTCCCGTCTATACGTCCCTAAGAATACGCGTTAGACCCCCAGTCAAAACCTACATTACTGTGTTTGTCTGTTTCACGTCCAAAGCTGTTCATTTTGAAACAACAACTGATCTGTCTTCGGACACTTTTATTCTCGCCCTATCGCCCGACGAGGAAATCCGCAATTAGTCCACTGCAACAACGAGACGAACTTCGTGGGAGCTCAACGGAAGCTGGAGGAAGTTCGCCAACAATTCGAGCGAGGGCAATAAGCAATACGCCAATATGCAGCAGAGGAAAGGTTCAGCTTCACCTTCATACCACCAAGGGCCCCTCACTTCGGCGGTCTATGGCGGTGAAGTCAACGAAGGGACTTCTGCAGTGAACCGTGGGGAACGCACTTCTCACAAGCGAGGAGCTGCAAACCGTCCTCAGCGAGGTAGAAGCGATCGTCAACTCAAGGCCCATCACTTCACTCAGCACAGATCCAAACGACGGCGAAGCGCTCACAATCGCAGACCTGCTAATAGGAACGTCGCTGCGAGCACTACCGCCGGAACAAGTATCGGCCCATTAACAGGCTTGCTTAAGAAGATGGCAGCTTGTATGCTGTCTCAAGCAGCAATTCTGGCGGAAGTGGTCAACGGACTGCCTAGCCGGCCTCCAACAACGCAGCAAGTGGGTGCAAGAGCAACCAAATCTCGCCGTAGGAAAAATCGTCGTGGTCCACGAGGAAAACGCGCCCCCACATCAATGGACGAAAGGGCGAATCATCCAATTCATCGCAGGAGACGACGGCAAGGTACGAGTGGCGGACGTAAGCACTCGAGGCGGCGTAATTAGACGCCCCATTGTAAAGCAAGCAGTTCTACCTGAACAAAATTGAAGACAGCAGTCCTTCAACGCGGCCGGTGTTTAGTAGAACCACAACATTGCTAAAACATATATATATATATACATATATATATATATATATACATATATATATATATATATATACATATATATATATATATATATATACATATATATATATATATATATATATATACATATATATATATATATATATATATATATATATATATGGGTGGCGCTACAGTCCGAGACGGAACTGGGCCTAGCTTCTCAGCAACCACTCGTGTTGTGCCACTCTATATTGTTATGTCACGAGTGGGAGGGACCTACAGTTTAATGCCGTCTCCGAACGGCGAAGTTGAGAAGCTTTTTCTAGACAGGAATACACTTTGAGCATTGTCAGTGACTCGAAAGAGGTGGAGCCGTGAATTATCAAAGGTGGTAAATTCGGGTATCGAACCTGGCACCCTCTGCGTAGGAGTCGACGCTTTTACCCACAGCGCCACGGCGACCCACATTGCTAAAACATACAATCTTAAAAAAAAAGAAAAATGTGAATGTGTCAGAAAGGACAATATATTAAAAGGTATAACATTTGAATATCGCGTCTTACCAGTCATATTTAATTTAAATAAAACAAAAGTAACATGTAAGAACAGAAAAAACGGAAAAATAAATATTATTCTGTTAATCGCAAGCACGTCGAAAGCACGCGTTTTATTTTACTACTCTTAAACGTAAGTAAACGCGGCTTTACGACAAATATTGTAAAGTTTTTCAATATCATCACTTTTGATGTCAAAAAAGCATTCAGACGAGGCGACGCACTATCATGCGGCTTCTTCAATTTCATTCTTGAAATAATTCTTCAAAGCTCGTACTCTAACACCAGAGGAAAAAATCTTTCAGAAGTCAGTCCAACTACTCGCACATGTCGACGATATTGGCATTATCGGGAGAACGGACGGATGCCTCGAATATGGGTTTAACAGTAAATGAGGGCAAGAACCTTACAGTAGACAGATATAACTTTGATATAGTCAAAGACTTTGTCTATCTAAGAAACGCTATCAATTCAGACAATAATAACGGTGCTAAAGTCAAAAGAATAACTCTTGCCAATCGTTGCTTCTTTGGGTTAAAAAAAAAACAATTAATAATCAAAGCCCTCTCTCGAACAACCAAAGTCATCCTCTATAAGACCTTATTCATCATTGTCCTGCTATATGCTGAAGATGCATGGATTTTTTGAATAGCGGACGAAGTTGCTCTTGGCTGTTTTGAGAGGAAAATTCTTCGAATAATATTTGCTCCTGTCTGAATAGATGGTTAGTAGAAGAGAAGATATAACAGCAAAACTACACGAGCTATTCAACGACATCAATTTAGGTAGAACCAAATGAATTAGTGAAAATCCACCAAATGAATGGCTATGTCATGTATCATCCGCTGAAAACCAATGCTCCGGCCCGGAAGGTCTTCCAATCCATGGAAAGAGACCTGAAGCAACTATGCGTGCGAAACTGGAAGTAGCTAGCTATAGATCTAAAAGCTGGCTGGAGACGCTTGTTGGTCGAGGCCCGGTCCACCCCGGACCGTAGCGCCACCTGAATTAATTAATATACGTTCCCAGAGTCATCATTGGCATTATACCGAAGAAGACGGAATGATTTGTGAAGTGATAGTTTTGTCCCTTTTTACAGGTGTAAAGAATAAAATAATATATATAAAGCAGTTAATATTTCAGCTACTTACCTTGGAAAGATATGAATTAATCCAATTAGTGAACGTTTTCTTTTGAACACGTTCTTGCTCCTCTGAAAAGAAAAGAAACAGTAAATACGAGAATATAAACGAAAAATAAAAATAGTATATAACATATGAAAAAAAAAAAAACAATAATATGGGTGTCGCTACAGCCCTGAAATAGACGCAAAGCATAGACGCCACGGCCACCATATATAATATCTTATGCCTAAATGTTCATTAAAGTTATAATAGAACTATAGATAACATACCCGCAACATCACTTTTTATAAACACACATTTTGCGCATTACTATTTTTGTTGTATATTATCGTTTGGGTTGCGATATTATATACACCAGACCCTACATCCATTTCTTTGCCCCTTTTAAAACTTTTCAGCTTTGAAGATCAGGGAGGCAGAGCACAAACGTTTTTGTCATCACTAATCAATATTCAATTTCACACTTGCATAATATATACACATGTACATACATATATAACAAATAACAAATCGAATTGATTTGAAAGATTTTTACTTTCTTATGTGAAAAAAAACGCTTTGAAATTTTTGAGTGTGAAACTGGTCCGATAATTTGAAACCGGTTGAGTGCTGTATATATGTCAGGAAATGTGCGGTAATCAATTGAATTGAAAACACTCAAGACACACTGCAGTCTCTGCCACAAGACATATCATTGCCTTGGACGGATCTCTTCAAATGAGATACGCCCAGGGTTCCCTGCTACTACTAACATTTGTGCTGGTAAGTCGATGTTTGAAGTTATCCACTACTTTCCACGATCAAATAAAATTTCAATTGGACAATTGATGAAAACTGTAACTCTCAGGACACAATGGAGATCAGTACGACGATCATATGAAGTCTCCAATGTTCATACATTTTATAACGCCATTAAAACCTGAAGAACAAATTTGCGAACAAATATCAGTATCACAATTTCGGAAATACAATCATAACAGATAACCTGTTATTTTGGTTAACCTTAAATAAGAACATTATATTCTTTTAAATATAAAACGAAACAATATACAATATAAACAAATAACCTGTTTTCTTAATGAGCTCATGGATAATTTATGCAACGGATATTGTAGAGCTCTGGAACTGAATACAAAGATTGTAATAAAATATTTCGTTTCTAAACTTGCACAAGTAAACGCAATAAAAAGAGGGTTAGTAAGAAATGCAAGTAGTATTCGCATGTCGATGGTTCCGTTTAAGAAATAATTCTGAATGTACAATAGTGCCTTCAAGCAATTGCAATTTACTATTGTACTACACATTTGTATTCACACACAAACATACGCACAACTCTTTCTCAATCTATACCCTTTCATAAAACGTAATCACTACTCAACTCATGTCCACTACATGTGAGGTGTCGTTGAATCTTACGAGGAAACACGGAATTAAATTTTAATTATTGATTATTATCGCTGTACATTAAGAATATTATGTTAATTTACTAATAGCAGAACATTATGAAAAGAAGATACGATTTTAAGTGATATGCTTGAAAATAAGTGATGTACAATTATTTAAATTATGATTAAGAAATGTGCTGATTTGAAATTTTAAAATTCAATATCAATATATACATACATACAAGTATACAGAGAAAATAAAAAAAAAACATTTTGGGAATTGTACTCATCTAAGACTGTGAAGGTAGGTGACCAGAGATCAACAGCTTGAATTAAGAAGTGCCTGTTTGGCATTAAACAAGTATAATTAGACTAGTTTAAGGTCATGTTTATGACTTGATCGACAGAAGGGCGAATGTGTTCGATAACACTAAAACTTTTGTGAAATTATCAATTTCAGCGGGGAAATGGAGTGCGAAAAATACATATATTTTTTCCTACATTTATATCTTTTTTTATTTTGTATAGCAACACAAAACGTCTTCATCCTTAATACACAGTTGTTTGCCGATATTATACCAATCTGAATGTCTGTGCTATATCCCATGATAAAGACATTTTAAAATGTTGTTCTCGAAAATTTGTATATTTATTTTTTAAAAATTAAATTTAAAAAATTTAAAAATTAAAACTTGATTTTTCTACTAGAATGTCGCTGAGCCAAGATTACAATGACCGTTTATATCATAAAGTATGATACGCCAAGCTTAGAACTAACGGTAAATGCCCAAAAAGAGAATGAAGAACTGGTCCCTCTTTTTTTAGTAATATAATAAGCTCTCAAAATATTTCAATCAAATCCGTCGTTAGGAAACAATTTCATTGATGAAAAACCCCAAAAACTAAGATGATTTATCTAGTTTTGCTCGCCATTGTATATGATATATAGAAACATCCCTATATTAACTGCACTTTATTTAACCCTAAAAGGTAGAGAAAAACAATTTTTATCTATACTCGTACTTCTAATTATCAAAAAGGGAAAAATTTCGTCGGTGAACTCGTCAGAACAGTGAAATACCATTTTAAAGCAACGAGATTAATTGAATTAAATAACATTGTTATCACTCTTTGTTGATTGTTTTATTTTTGCATTAGAGATAAGAATGATGTCATCATGTGTTCTTGTCTGACCTTGTTCTTTCGGTACAAATTGCTTTAATGAAATCAGCCTGTGTACTCTACACCGTTTCATTTTTGGTTGCTTATTTTTCCCATTCTACTGTCACTTAAAATTTAATAAAACAATATGTCCAACCCATGTTTAGCTGTTTACATTTCTTATCACTATATTTACTTTCACTTTTCTTTTCGAAAAAAAACTTGCTTAATTGGTATCAATAAATTGCATCATGGAGTTAACGAATATACACCAATTACGAATACTTTTGCATCTGTATGGTGTGTTTGTTTATTTAATTGGCGTATAACCTGAAGGTTAAAAGATCAAGTACAACAATTACCTCGGATTCAGTTATAGGTACAGAACATCAGACTCGTATATTTAAAAATAGATGTTTACTCAATTATTTAAAATATCTTTCTAAGCGCCACTATTCACTACAACCACTTTTCAACACAATTAAAATTCACATATATAAATCTAACTGCGGAAACCTTATATAATTCTCATGAGCTTTCCCAATAGTGAACATCTCTAAATATAGACAAATGTAATCAGTTCATTACACATCACTAAACGTGGCAGCATTCCACTTGATCAAACATGATGTATTTCCGATCAACCTTAATGATTTTGGAACTTACACCGGAGTTAATTTATGCACATATATATATTTTTTTTCAAGTACACATACAGCCCTCATGTAAAAGCAATAGTGATATTTGTATTATTTGTTGAAAACTATAATTTAGAAAATGCAATGGGAACATTTACATATGGTTGTACAGGGGTATGTTCTCATGATTTATGTCTATCATTTGGGTACTACATAGTTAGAAGAGTTAGATTTTCTGCGATGATGCTCTGATAATTGAGAATAAATGTTGCTAATTCAGGAGTGTATCTTACTCTTTAGAATAAATTAGCAAATCTAACATGGCATACTATGTGTGGAGTACAAACTATAGATCGAATCAACTTTGCTATGAAGAAGGAAGAAGGCGAGTAGAAGGCTATTTATATATAGAAGGAATATTTATTTATATATATATATATATATATATATATATATATATACATATATATATATACATATATATATATACATATATATATAATATTTATAATTATCGTCATGTTTATATTTGGATATTTTAATTTAGAACACATAAATTAATATGCCTGTTTAAATACAGTCGCGTCTCTCTAAGTCGAACTTCCTCTAAATCAAAGTTCCCATGCAAAAAGAAATCCCATGCAAATTCGACATAGAGGCTGGCGAATTTAATTTAATTTATTTTCACAAAATTAGAGCCCCATTAAGTCAGTGTTTCTAATCATAAATCGTATAATTTTTGAACGTAATTAAGCTTTACAATTCTTTATATTTTTAATGCAGATGAATGTACATTTTTCGGTGCATTGTAATTCAAGTAGACGTACAAACGTATCTTTTAAGAAATTATGCGTGTCTTGGGAATTCTTGCCAACCAAAAATCAATATGAATCAAAACATAGCAGACTGAACTGTACAGCAATACTTTACAATGCATAAATCTATTTGTCTTCTTTCCCCATCCCTCCGAAAATGTTACCAAACAGCTATGCAGTGTGTTTTGTGGGATTGTTTATTCTAATAAGAATAATAAATAAACCACTTAATGATATAAATAATCAAATTGATATCTTTATCAATATAATATTTATTTCCAAAGCGGATAATCACCAATGAAAAAAGATAAATTTAAGCTTTTTCAACTCGGTATTGTAATCTACTATAATCAATATTGTTGATTAAATCCCCCCAGTTCATCTGAAACCTTTTAGTATTTAACTGATTGTTATAAATAAATATACACAAACAAATAAGCTCTCTTCATTAAGCTTTTGCATTACCTCTTTTCTCCCTAATATGACTGTCGTATTGCGAATTGCTTCGAGCGTAATTAATAGCTGCCATAGTGGACTGAAATTCTTTATACTCGGTGTTACTGCTGCTGCTTAAAACAATACGTTGCCTATTTTCAATTGCACTTTTTGTCAAGTTACTATCATCCGTTCTAAAATTTATGGGTTCCAAGGAAGCTGCGGACTCCACTTTAGGTTCAAATAGAAGACTTTGATTTGCACTATTATCACCACTTATATGAATTGCAGATGAGGTAATTGATATACCACCACCAGAAGCACCACTAAGATGGTCGACTTCACTGTCCAAGTCGCCGCCCTCACATAAACTAGTTTTTGTTTTCGTTTCTATTAAAGGCGATGAAGAAGAGGAACTAGTAACTATCCTGGTAGTTGTTTTTGTTTTCCATGACGATGGTTGTTTTTGTAGTTGTCCATGGTAGCCGCTGTTGCCAACAGTGATAATACTTTCTGAGGTATCCATAACATTTTGACCTCTACCATCAGCTGTGAAACGATTGGTTGCATCAACTTCGTCTGCACCAGAACCTTCCAGTTTTATTGAAATGCGTTGTCCTCCAGCAGTCAAATCAATTGTGCGAGGGGGTGTAGTACTAGAACGACTTGATGTTTTTGTGTGAATCTCGACCTCCTCAGATGAGGCTCGTTCATGGTCACTGCCACTTGGGAATCGTTGTTGGCGAATAACTTTCTCTTGTATACAATGCTTGCGAACTGGGGAAAGAGAAAATCCATCCGGTCTTCTACTAGATACAATAGTTTTAATATCGCCCGATTTATATTCACGTGTTTCTTGCATCGTTTTTCTTTCATATTTAAAAATCTGTTCATCCATTTCATATGTGTAACTTTCACCCTCTCCACTCTCTTCAGAACCCATACGGCTTGTGTGTCGCAATTTTACATTAAAAGGACTACTTTCGACAGTCGATTTTGTAATCGAACTGCGAGGTAACGGCTGAGGTGTTGAGCGAAGTTTTACAAAGGGGAATCTTGAACTTTCAGCTGTTCTGCCATCACGTTCCTCCTTAAGTCGTTTCTCGTAAGCATGAACGTCTATATCAACCATGCCTTCACCGTCATCATCATCAATATTCCCTTCAATAGATAGACTATCAGATGACTCTTCCGAATGCCGTTTCATGCCGCTTCCAGATGACCATATTTTTTCATAAAGTGCGATTTTCTGTCTTAGTCGGTGAGTTGGGGTTAAAGTCGGAGTACTACTTCTTGCAATGGTATAATCCGTAAGTTCCTCATCACAGGTTTCCATATCCTTAAACGATACATGGATGCCGAAGTTATCTTCACCTCTGGCCCCTGCTTCCCCATCATCAGCGTTTTTCCCTTCCACTTCTGCTGGATCCTTGCTTTTTGATGGAGTTTTATCCATTTTACTAATTTATAAGAATTTGTTTCTTGATTTAGCATCAATATTAATAAAGCACATTAATGTGTGTGTATTTATCTTCTCTTTTAACAATATATTATCAAAATAACATTTTTTCGCTACTTTGCGAAACTCACTCACGCACTTAGATTATACTTTATAAAATATCTTAATACACACAATCACAATATATTTCAAATGGCCACTTAAACAGGGTATGACAAATAACAGGCTTCTTATCCTATACAGGAGAAGCAATTTTTTTTTTTAACAAATAAGGTTACATTCAAATGAAGGTTAATAAGGAGGTGTTTTCTAGATACAACTTAAAAGTAATTTGAAAATTATTCAATGCACATAATGTTCTCCAGTCCTTCCTATTCTTTCACTTCGAATATACTTCACATATAAGCAACGATTTTTAAGCAGCTTTTCTCCGAATTCAAGTCCGTTTTTGTAGAAAGCCGGTTCGATACTGAAGTTCGCTACTAAAAAGTTTCCGTATGAGAGCTTAAACTGGCTCTAACTCAGTTAAGCTGCAGTGTTGTGTTCAATCCCTTGTTATACATGCATATAACTTGTGACCACAGTCATTGACATAGATTAGATTCTTAAAAGCCGACTGTATACATTTGATACATTGTATTTGTATGCTGCTGCAAAATATTGCCTGCTATGAATAACGTTTTAAGGTGGGGAGTTTGTTGATAGCTCTATACAGTTTCTTTGATTGTATTACAGTAGAAAGCTTTGAAAATAAGAGAAAAACTCGTATCACACCCACGTTGAAACCCGACCCGACCACACGCATTCTCAATTATTTGTTCGCTATTGTATCTGTATCCCCATAATAACACTCTTCTTCTTAAACTAAACAAACGAGTATGTATCTCTTAGTTTTTAGTATGCTCTCTTCGTTTTCACCTCCCATCATCCTCCACTGACTAGCTACATATATTCATACCTTTAACGTTTGAGTTTCAGAATTAAAAAAGTCGTTTGAGACCGGTCTCGTCTGATATGCTCAGTCTCTGGACCAAATGTATTTGTAAATATATTTTCATACTCACACGTAGTACAGTTGTATACTTGAGGTAGACATGCGTACAAGTAAACATGTTGTGCATCTAAGATGTTGGACACGACACAACATATGACTTATGACGTCACTTTATATCTGTTATACGAACTCCAAAAATTATTTTGTTTAACGAAGTTATCTTGCATTTAACAAACATAAATATTTGAATATAAATAAGTTCACATAATAACATAAAATGTTATATTTGCTGCAGTACTGCGTCATTAGAAAAAAGTTTTGGAAACAAATTCTAGTTACCAGCAGTCTAACATGAAAATACATACTGTACACCCTCTTTTAAACCAACCCTCAATAAACGCAATTCCTCTGTTAATGGAAAAAACCCACCTTTTTTGTTCCAATGACTCAGTAATTGTAACTTTCCAAAAAGAAAAAAATTGTGTCTGTAAACATAACTTTACACCCATGATCTTTCGTTTTACATTTTTCTATTTTGTTGGTCTTTAGTTATACTGCATCTGGCAGTTATTATATATATCATTAGAAAATCATTAGTGACCGCGAAATGATAACTTTTTATTATTTCTAACATCGAACACAATTTCAACAAGAAAGACTTATTTTCTGCTGAAACTTCTATCACTGAGGAACTAAAAAATTGACGAAAAATCAAAACATAGCATGAATCTTAGCATTTGTCATGAATGGTCTATAGAAAACACGGTTTCACTATATCCTCTATTTAGATATCCTGACTCTTCAAAAAATTTGTCGTGACGATTTGCTGAAGCTGAAAAGCCAAATTGTTTGCTTACCGCAAAACAAGTCTGCCGTTTTGTTGTAACGAGCGTTCACATTCACGATTTAGCCTATCAACCACGGTTTTCAAACAAATTATCGGGAGAAATTGTTGAGTGTTAACGCCGTAAAAATTAATTGAATTATACAACTCTTCTTTCCTTTTCTTTTATATTTATAATATGGGAGACACCACAACCCGTAGAAGGCCAGGGCATAGCTTCAACAGGAACCACGTGTTTTGCGTGCCATTATTCTCTCGCTAGTGGAAGGGACCTACAGTGCCGAGTCCGAACGGCCAAGTTTGAGAAGCTTTTTTTTTAGGAAGTTATTACTCTTTGAGCAGTGTCAGAGTCAGTGACTCAAAAGAGATGGGGTCGTGCAAATTATTTTCGTCGTACCGCGAATCAGACCCGGTACGTAGGAGTCGACGCACAGACTCACAGTTAATTTTTTTATTTACTGTTGTAACATTTTTTGATTACAAATTTGGAAGCCAAAAAGAAACCATTTCTTAGGACATTGATATCTGAACACACATTTTCATAAATTTTATCAGATCTGATATATAATTTGACCTCCAGGACATATCCCAGAATACATCGAACGAGTCGGCGGAGGACGATTGCATTGTGGCGAGCTTTGGCGAACACGAAGAGGAGGGGAGAAGTAGATATTATATATGATAGGCAGCTAGATATTTTATATAGGCCGAAAGGGTGATGCTGGGCCACGAGGACCTGAAGATCTCAGCGGTACCGGTCTTACGGGAGAGCTTAGATGTATGTGTTTAATCGATTTCCCTTGACTAGATAGCATACCTGGAGTCAAGTGTTGAATGGGAGACTTTTAATAAACTCTAGTATTGGAATGAGTGATTACCAACCGAATTTTTGCATATTGTACATATGTACGCCGGTATATACGTGACCTGACGACATGTCGCCCGTGGGTGACTTACACCGTGCTGGGTCCATTTCGACTTTTGCATCTAATGAATTCATGAAAATTATTTTTGGATGTTCATTTACTATATGGGAGAAGACAAAGAAGAAACAGATACAATAAATACTATCTTGAAAGCGGAATATATATCGATTATCGCAACAAATAGAAACTGGGGCAGTTGCAACTATAGAGTTTCTATCTATTTGAAATCTTTTGATTAAATTACTGCGTCAATAATGATAAAAAATTAAATTTCGCTGTTACGAAAATCGAGGAGTTGCGTTTATCCAGAATGTACTGTAGTTCATTCTGTAACATTGAACATTGAAGATCTTCACCCTACCTTCATCATTTGGCAGGAACGTTCAAAACCAGACGGTGCGGTGTATAGTTTAGTTCAATGCGTGCACAATATGCGCCCTTGAAATCTACAAATAAGTGGTGAGTGTCGAACCGCATTTCAAGGGTTTTGCTGATGAATGGAGCATTCACCACAGTTGATTTGAAGATTTTAGTACCGATATTGCGATCTTGACCTCATCCATAACGGGAGAAAAGATTCTCGTTTATCATCGCCTAGATTGATTTGAACATTCATCTTGAAATAGTTTTTAGGTCATCATCGCCGTTTAGGAGCTTTTAGGTTTGTTTTTTCGGTGGCGTTGTAATACCCTGCACATCAGTAGCAGAAAGTAGCAGCTTCTGTGATTCGAGTTTTTTTGTTTGTCCAGACTGCACTTGAGACCAAAGCATTGAGCCAGCGGGATGATGAACTTCGATCTTATCTGCTTTCTAATTGCAAACAGGACCTTTTAGGTTTTTTTGACACACGCTTGGTTTTTTATCTGTCGATACCTACTTTGTACAATTAATTATATTATGATCAATGCCAAAAACAGCAAGCAAAGTATTTTCGGCGGAATGATCCACGACACAAGATGAGATTAAAAGATCATTTTTTAGCAGCTTGACAACCGTATCTACTTCTGTTTGTCAAAACAAGACTTCTGACCAAAGGACCAAATTCATGACTTATAAAGTATTCTGCATGTCTGGAGTCACAAGCTGACAGCAGAACGGCAAAGTAAATTCTTAAAAAGATTTCAAAGAAAAATTCTGCTTCTGATATTGAGGCCTGTAAGCGAAAACCTAGCCGGTATGATTGATAACCTGAGATTTAAGATTACTTCTTTAAAATTGGTTTTCATTACAATACAATCAATTTTCATAAAGTTATGTAAATGTTACGAGTCTGTGATTCAATTAACACTAATCGTGTCTTAAATTTCTTCATACATGTAATTCAATTATAATAGACCGAGTGTTAAAATAACTTGCCATACATAATGAGGTAAAAATATTCCATGCGGTGATAGTGGTTTATATGAAACAATATCTCAGCAAATAGTATCTATGTTACAACGTCCATTACAGCACCACGGAAAATCTTAGCGCACATGAGCTTAGAGACGTATAATAGACTGGAAGTGCTATGTTTATGAATGCAAATGAGCTACTGTATCATATTCTTGTCCAAACCACAATAATTTCTGAGGAAATATTATCCATTCAGTTTTAATTTTTTAACAAAAGCGTTATGGATTCCGGGTTTTCCATTAAGGAAATACATATTTGTATTAAATCAATGTTTTGTCAAAGGGAATATCAAGTACACTTGAACATTCCTTGATGTTTTAACAAGAAACAAAAAAACCGTTATTGTTTCTTATTTTGAGTGCGAAACGACATCCATATCGAAAATATTTTCCTTAATTCACTTTTCATAAAAACCTCGAAACGTAATAAATAATCGTTTTATAGACCTGTTAATGTACTCGACATGCTGAATAGATGAGTAAATAATATTAATAAGTAAACAATTTTAGGCAAATTAATATTTTCTTCTATATTTGCTTGATTCTGTTTGCAGTTATCTTACAAAAATAGACTTCCCAACAGGCGTTATGTATACGGCTGTATGTATACATACACAGAAACACAAACACAAGCTATAGTTTTGAAGTTGAACACTTCGATTTAAAAAGTGGAATCTATTTTCATAACTCAAATGTATGTCGGATACATTGCTTACATATGTTTTTATAAGCGAAAAACGAATCCAATTTAGCAAATTATGTCGTTGTCTTATAAGAGATTCAATTTTTAGGACAAATATTTAATATAAAAGTTCATGAGCCAAGTGTACAGTGCAAGTGCTTCTTAAAAAATTCAATGAAAAATTGTATTTTGTGATTTGTTAAACTTCTCGAAAATCATTTCAGCACATTGAAAAAATTCCCTCGACAGGTTCTGTAGATACTACAGTATATCTTAAATAATTACTCAATCGTAAGCATGAGTAATGGACGTGCCGAATCTAGAACATTCGAGCAATGTTATGTTAAGTTTATAGATAGTGAATTACCAGAAAACTTACAAGTATTGTACATTTCAGAAGATGCAAATACTTATTGTATAGCACATACATACAATACATACAATGGTTTACGTGGATAGAGCGTTTTGTTCACTGGTATAAATATCAAAGATTATTAATATAATTAAAGTGAATGCAGTATGAAATGAATAAATTAAGTTTCGTGTACATATGTACATAAAAATACGTATGCAAATTAAAATTAAACTCACCTTGTAACTGCAGGATTGTCATTTGATATTCCGCCAATTTTTCATCAATATAATCCTGTGATTGATTAGCAATTATTTCGGCTGTTGACGGACCTTGGTCCTCTTCGTCATCATAAATTATATAAGATTTAGGCTGTGGAGGCTCCAAAGGAACGCCGACATATTCGAATTGTGGTTTCGGCAAATGTTGTTCGTATAAAGAAGCAGGCGGTTGACTAACGTACGATATCTCAGGAGAAGTTTGACACACAACTGGCGAAGGAGTTGGGGATAATTGAAAAGAACTTATTCCGTGTCCTTGATCATATATTTGATTTTGCTGTTGAGTAGGGTTATACATTGGTCGAAATGGTCTAGGACCATTCACGCCCGCAAACGCTGTAGGCGATGGACCTAGCTTCGGAGGAGGTGTATAGTAACTTGGAGCTGTTGCATATGAAGAAGGTTGAAAGGGCTGTGGCGATTGCATATCTGGAGAGTATTGTTGAGGCATACGATAGGGCCACTGAGGTCGAGGATGTGGAATGTTAGTCACACCTCTTGATCCACGCATTCCAGAAACTCCTTGAGGCCCCGGTGACATGGCATGCATTCTACCAGGGGTAGGGCTCATTGGAGAACCCATAATTGGGCCAGGAGACTGCATAGATGGTCTTCGAGGTCCGGAAATAATTGGTGGTGGTGAAGGAGCAACTGGTGTCCATGGCGATTGTGGTCGATACATGAAAGAAGGTGACGGTGAAGTCGGATTGCTAGCTCGTGGATTCCATACACCTCGTCCGCTCGTTCCAAATGGAGGTTGATGCGAAGGCGGCGGCTGCTGCCCAGACATTATCTTCAATTTTAATCTATCCTTTTTTATGCACTAATTATATTCGATTTTGTTTTGTAAAAAAAATCCTTTTTCACTGTCACATATACTTTAATTTTATTGAATTATATCAGAGTTAATTTAGCAGACGAGGAACTGAAACCAAAATCAGGAATAGGTTGTGTTCAATAACATTCTTACGGGGTCATAAATGCGTCAAAATGTTCCAAAAATAATAACGCGTTTTTGAATCGAACAGCAGAATGTAATATTGTATAATAACGGACCTTGCTCAATTAATAAGTCTTTGTGCCAAATTTTGTTCTCTTTATTTATGTAACGTCGATTTTCCTTAAATAAAGTTAAATTTATCGGTCATTAAATTTCAAATATTACGAAAACGCCGATCAGGGATTCAAATGGTACAGGCGTCAAAGTTATTGCAACATACATACATACATAAATTCTTAGATGATAAAGTTTTGTGAGGTTTTGGCAGGACTTAATTTTAACCATTAATAAATTACAAATAAATTTATTGCCCATTAATTGTATTGGCTTTTAATAATCGAGATTCAAATTCAAGTTATATACACGTTTTATTTCTTTGTTTTAAAACAAACACCTTTTGTCTATTAGGGACCACCCACCTGATATCACAAGGTCGATAAAACAAAGCCAACTGACTATTTATTATGGTAAAATTTAGAAAAGCTTAAATTATCTTATGTTTGTTGTTTTTTTATTGTTTTGAATTAATATATTGTGAAAGCAAAATCACTAGTGCACGTTTATAGCGAATATTCTTGTGTAGTGGTTTTATACAATTGAATGTATTCAAACTTAATTCAATTTAGAAAATACATATAAAAACGTGTATTTTAGTTAATTTGTAAGTAATATTTTTGGTAATTTAGTTAAAAGGTTCTCATAAATAGGAAATATTGCAATTTTAGAAACATTTATATATGAGCATATTATAAATATATCTTTTATACTACTCTCGATTGTACACGCTCGAACAATCTATAATTATCTACTTGAATGATATCACTTAATAGTTTGCCGTTTCTGTGCTCATAAAAAATCAAAGGCAAACAAAGATGATTTTTAAGAATTATTTTTCGTCAAATAAATTTCTACAGATGTGAATATGCATGTGTATACATAATATGTGCATATAATTTCTCGATGTATTTTTATCACTTTGCTCACTATTATATTAAGGAATATGAGCTAATTTCATACAGATTCATTCATGTAGGATACGTGCGACAAAAGTATCTCAAAAACGTGTGTATTTTAGCTTTTAAAAGAATATGTTTACTTATTATCTTTAATAAATGTATGTGCTTTCTTAATCCTTAGAAAGAAGAATTCGCATATTTTTCTACTTGTTCACAGTTATTCGTTTAATTTAGTTATGCCTATGCTTCACACATTTATCCATTTCTTCAGAAATAATGAAAACTTGTTCGGACATGTTCTGACCTTTTTTTTATGATGAAGTAGACATTATATGGACATATTTTGAGATCATTTAAAATGACGAATTTTTGTGTATTCAGTTTAATTAAATATTTATGTTGCCAAAGTATCTAATTGGTTTACGATACGATTAAAAACTTTGATCTACTTAAAAAAACTTAAAATTATGGTATAATAAAATAGGCATACCAAGTTATAAAAGTTTCCTGGGAAGGTACATATTACTTTAAAAAATTTCTCCAATGCTTTTCAAAACTTAACTTCCGCTATTATAGCCTAAAAACATTTATATAGAGAACAAAATTAGCACAAAGCACAAAAATCATCTATGAAAGTAGGATGAACCCATATCTAAAATTAACGATTCCGCATATTCTCCACACGTTGGGTTCTATAATTTTCCTGTAGTCCGGTATCCAAAAATAGAACTAAATTTTCACTTTTTCTTTAATATAAGATATGAGACCCAACAAAAGAGTATCACTTCTTTTTGAATGTAATTATCCATTTCCTCTTTTTCAACAACTGGACAACAATTGCTGCAGCCTCTTTTCTCCGGAAATTAAAAAAAAAACTTTCTTTTCACAAAGACGCATTCTTTCATCTAACTTGCATGAAAATCTAGATGTGTAAGTCCTTCAAAAATAGAAATGAACTCAGTTCGTTAAACTTATCCGTTGCTCATAGGTATATACAAGAAATAAAAAACGACCGCATTTTCAGAACATTATGGAGAAATTTCGAATTTATCACATATATTATTGACTTATAAATTCACGCATTCACTTATTGTCCAATTAAATATTTTTGTTCATATTGATTTAAGTTATGTAATTATACACATAAATTTAGGGATTTGTTTCTGCTGAGTTTAAAACATTGCCCACCTATGTACATAGGAATGATATCTTAACACACTTTTTGTAGAAAATTAACAAGGTTTTTCAAACAATTACACTGAAATTGTTTTTTTTTTTTTTTGAAAAATGCTGATTCTGAATATAAGCATCGAATATGAAAAAAGAATAGATAAAACGGTCTTCTTGGAAACGAGAACAACACTCGACGAGAACGAAACACTAACTGAACATTAATGATATATTCTAGGAAATTATTTTCGAAAGAACTTTTTTTGAAAACTGTTTAGCGAGCCGAATACATATTGAGAGATCTTTGATTCTCCTGTATTTATCTCGTTCTCTAATACTTTCCGTGCTTTGAACAAATGTATTTACGACAACGATTTCGAAATCATTCTATACTGTTGTTCGAACAACATATATATATATATATATATTCTGATTTAAACATTTAATATTTGTAATAGGTATACTGGTAAATGTTTTTATTTTGTCACTAAGATTCTTCGTCAGGATGGTATACAAAAAAATTCCAACACAATAGGAAGGAAGAAATTTATAAAAGTAATAATATTATAATGAAAGGAATGAAATTATTAAGTAATAATAATAATATGGGTGGCGCTACAGCCCGCAGAGGACTCGTGGTTACCTCCTCCAACAACCACCAGTGTTGTGTATGCCGACTTCGAAGACGCCAAGTTTGAGAAGCTTTTTCCAAATAGTTATATATTTTCTTTAAGCATATCAGTGACTCTTGTCGACGTGAAATTTGTTTTTCGTGCCGGGGATCGATCCTGAGAAGTAGTTGACGCCGATTTTTTTTTTACTCATATGAATTGTAAATACTTCTTCAGATTTGTTTTTTTTGGTAACGTTAACGTATTTTTTCAATAGAAACCAACAAAATACTGAAAACTATGTTAACATTTATAAATAGCTAATACCTTTGTAATTTAAGAGCCTTGATGTAACGGAAATATTCAATAGGAAGTAACATCTATAATACCACAATAACTACATACTCATATAATACCATAAATGCAATCAATACTTTCAGTATTTTTTGAAATTGAATGCGTATCGAACTTAAATTAATGGAGCGAGTTAACATAATGGTTGCGGGCAAACCGGGCTCACTTTGCCATTGTTACTCGTAAATAATACTGTATATTTCCAGGTGCTCTTAGTTTGTAAAAATTACTTGCCACAAAATATTGTCAAGATAATACAAAAAAGGAATTAACCTCCATTAATACGTTCAAAATGAGGATTTTTCATCTTTAACTTTGCTCATTTATTTAATAACAGTTTCTTCTCGAAGTGAACTAGGCATATATTCTAGATTCGGAGGATAATTTACACAACTTAAGTTTTTTTTATAATTCTTTGAGTTGGTACATTGAAAAGTCTTATAAACGGTATAATAAATATTACATATAAATACACATATACGTATACATAAATATAATATAATATAATTCTTAAAAATAATGGTAATGATATAATACCGGTAAAAATGATAATAAATATCTTAGTGGAATACACTCTTTTTGTACATTCTTACCAAGCGAAAATAGGGGAATGTAAAAAGGAGGACCAATGAACTGTCACGAATGACAGCATCATAAGAAAACGCCAAAAAAATAAATCGGCGAAAATATATATGTTGTTTGGGATTCTGAATCGTTTTTCAATATTCGCTTCGTATAAAAAAAAAACATTTAAAAGTGATTTTATAAAATAAAATACATTAAAACTATACCCCCTTTCGGTGGGAGAAAAGCCTTTGTTTGTATTTAAAAATTTAAGAAATTTTGACGCAATGCTTATAACGCGCACTTTGTAGTCCTTACAAATTCTAATTGTAAATAAACGGTGTTCAGGTTAGATTGGTATTCCTGTAACAATATATGTATATATAAAAAGTTCAGATCCCAAAAGTTAATAAAAGAAAATACGTTGCTCCTAATAACCCTCTACTTTCGTTGAAATGTTAAAAGCTTCATAAACACTTGTTTGTTCTAATACTTATCCTCAGTTGGAATGAATGCGATTAGTCTGTATGTCTCCACATCCAGGATCATCCTCCATAATGATCCCAATGTTCATGATCGCAAAATTGGGGATTTGTATCGATTGGTACCATACCTTCGACAATCTATGTCATGTGCCGTGTGCGGGCGGCTTTTAAAGGACCCGCTTTCTCCAAAGGACGCAAAATGTCAACATAATGTTTGTCGTTTATGTGTACGTGGAAGAAAGAATGTCAGGCCCGCTTGTAATTACTGTAAAGATTGCCAAGATTTTCGAACTTATGAAGAAAACAAGCAAATGCGTATTCTGCTTCAATGTTACAAAGGCATGTGTGAACATATAATGTCGACAACGTTATACAGCTTTATTTGTAAGCAATCAATCCAAACAAGCAGCGTCGTGAGTGGTGTAATTATTCCGAATTTAAGTTTGGTAGAACTGATTGAAGAAGGTGCAAATTTCGAAGACATTCTTATGGCTTTTACAACAGACCTGCCAAAAACATACGGAAAATTGAATCAAAATAATGTGACTTCAGTGCCTGCGACCAATCCTTCCTCAAATGTTTTTACGGGAACAACTTCACAGCTGCCTCTTATAATAAAACAGGAGTTTCCAATGATTGATATGTCCCTAGCAATTCCAGTTACCGTCACACAAACCGCTTCTTCAGTTGGATCACGTCTCAACAATTCTTCCGTTTCCATAAGCACAACTTGTACAAGTGTTTCCACAGTAGCGAATTCTTCAAATAAGTTGCGGCAGATTAATAAGCCTCCAAATTTCGTGCAACAGCATAGAAGTGTTCTCAGTACAGCACCATTAGAGACCAAAACTATGATGGTGGCACCAGTAGCTACTACAGCAACGCAGATAAGGAACCCACCTCCTATTAAAACTGTGTCAAATGGAACAGCTATGTATTCAGTTTTATACACGGGTATCGGAAACAAAATTACGATAAAACGAAAAACAGATGTGGACGAGGAAAATTCTCCAAGGGTAACAGTATATATAAACAAAAATAAATTTCTTAAATAACATTAAATTTCCCACTTCGTAATTTCAGAAAGCAGCAACCCCCACACTTTTTCGACAAGTTACCAAACAAAATAATAAGCGAAGAGGTTGTCGATGTGGTAACGCAACAGCAACACCTGGAAAACTAACATGTTGTGGCCAAAGATGTCCTTGTTATGTAGACTCTAAATCTTGCATTGGGTGTAAGTGCAGAGGATGTAGAAATCCTCATCGACCAGATGGTGGAAAAGTCATACCTGTCATACCTGAACTTGCATGCTATGAAATATACATGGCAGATGACAATACAAATCTCACGGGAGACGTCCCCAAAACAAAAGATCATCATAATACCAATAAACATTTGATATCCACACCCTCGTTCAGGACCCACAAAGATTACGTACCAAACGAGCTCCCCGCAGCACCGAGGTTGACTGTAATGTCAAATACAGGACCTCTTCCACATCGAAGCCAAACTTTGCATCAACCGCAGCAAAATCTGAAAAAAACGTTTACGCCAACAAATACAAATAAAGTACAAAGAGATCAAGGCGTAATGCAACTAGAAAGCCTCTCGCAAGAATCGCTCTTAATTCAATCGCCGGAGGGAAAATATCAAGGTACACATTCCTTTAACTTTAAATTATTTCATTTATGAAATTGTTTGCCATCTTCAATTATTCTGCATTTATTTTTTTTTATCCTAAATATCTTGTGATATTTCGAAGCTCATTATCGAATTAAATATACACCTATTCTAATTTCATTGTGCACGAATTACTATAGAATTCTCTAAATATATGACAGCATACAGCGCCTTATGTTACTTACAGATCTTAAACTTATTAAAATTTTATTTTATTAGTGAAAGATACAAATTGTACGAATTTGTTGTCTAAATTTGAATATAACATAAGCCAAGTTAATACAGGCGTCATTTATGGATATATCACTTTTTATTTCAGTTGTTAATGTATTTACATCCGCATCGCATCAAAAGCAACCTAATGTGCAGAGAATTCACTCAATTTCACACAATAGCACTGGCAGCACGTTTATTGTCCCAAACTCAAATTCTCAGCTGTCTTCATCGATACATCAAATTCCAGAAATCAGTACGACTTTGCCGCAAATATTAATGCAGCAACCAACACCACAGCAGTTAACATCGAATAATAAACCTCCTATGGGCTCAAATAACCAAGTTTCTTCGTATGCAAAACAGAATAATGTAATCACAGTGCACACAGTACCATCACATAGTGTCTCACAATCAAAAAATGCATCAATTTCACTCTCAACAGCTCCAACTACATTTACCTTATCCCCAATCATAGTTACCTCTCCTAGCTCTTTTACTTCTGAGCTGTTTCAAGATGATGACTATTTGACGAGTTCACATGCTTCAACTGGAGATTCACCATTGTCAATATCCCACCCGTCATTACAAGAAGTTGTTGAGACAAGTGAATTCTAATCGGTTTACCGTTAACCTGCCTTTACTTGAATATGCTTACTCACTTAGGCTATAAGTATAAGTTATAGTAGGAACTTACGTTAGATAATTTTTGTACCGAAATTTTATAGTTAATTTTTATTTAATTTAGTGCCCGTCGAATTATAAATTAATCTGAAAATGTTTAGTTACACATTAAAAAAAACAATGCAAAATTTAGACCTAAGACTACTTATAAGAATTTTATGGTTCTAAATGTATACACATATATACATAAATATGTATGGTAGGTTTAACAATAAATATATTTAAGGCCCAAGTATCAAAGAAATAAGAATAAAAACATATTTTAGATTTTTTAATTTACTGGTCGTTTAGTTTTTTTTTTTTTAAGATCGGTTATGAAATCAATGTGAAGAATATACTATGCATGTGATTTACAGATCCACATACATTAACTTAAGATCTTTTATCGGCCACAATTTATCATCATCTATAAAGAATTTACGAAATATTTAAATCAACAAACATCCCTACTCAAATTGAAACGCAGCTATATCTTGTCGAATTATCACACTGTCTCAAGTTCTGCTTAAACTGAGCAAACATGTACATGTTTACACATATGTACATGCAAAATGAACAGAAGCGATCTGTTTAACACACAATCATTATTTTCAGCCGCTATCTCACAATCGCACGACCCTTGACCATTTAAAGATCCAGACAATATAGGCTGTGCATTCATTATCAGTTTTCCGGTACGGTGGTACGGACACTTACTCTTTGAATTATAATTTATTTTTACAAAATAAGGGTTCTATCAATTCAAAGCATTTTCTTTCAAAAAAAAAAAAGACCTGCGTAATATGACGTACATAGCATACATAATTGTTCTCCTATTAACTTCAAGTATCAGCTGTGCCTACGACGATGGTAAAAAATACAACTCAGTACTGTAAAGAGAATAAATGTTTAGTTTAATTTAATTAAATGAAATTATCAGGCGAAAATTCTTATTCTCATGAGGAAGATGACTCGTCACCGACAAATGTGGATGAACATAATCTTCAGGTAACCGAAAACAGAGTTGCAGCTCAATTACTTGCAATACTAGAACACTACAAACAAGAAGACCCAGTAGGATTTCCAGGGGCACCTATACCTGATCCGATGGAAGTTCCAGATATGACTAAGAGTATAGCAATGTCTTCCTTAAATATGAAAAATGTTAAGGCTCACGGATTATCCAAGTTTCGTATTAAACAAGTTAACGCGGACCTCAAGGAAATGAAGGTATTTTAAATTAATTAAATTAGGTCAGGATATTAATAGTGATTTACATTTAAGGTTTACGCTGGAATTCAATTAGATACAATGACAGTTAAGGGATCATACACTCTAAGTTCGTTCTTCTCGAAGGCGCAAGGTCCCTTCACAGTTATATTAAAAAACGTTATGGCAAAAGCTACTGCGACACTTGGGGTGCAATTGGATGGCAAGCTTACCACCGAACAAATCAATATGGATCTTACATTTTCGGATATGTCTATGGATTTTCAAAACCTTGGATTTTTAGGGACTGTCTTCCAAAGTATTATTAATTCAGCTCCGAATTTAGTATTTGATGCCATGAAACCGTTCATGCTAAAAGAAGCCGATAAACAGCTAAGAGAAGAAATTAACAACAATATTAAGAATCTAATGGGTGACAAGAAATTACCGAACTCTATATCACCCTTGGATATGGCAATATCTGAGGCTCGAAAAAAAGTTCGTACAATGGGATATGATCCCTATCATGTACCCAATTACAACCGCACAGTTGGCGTTTTTTCAATGCAAATGGTAAATACGTGGATAACTGGGGTATCGTCTTTCTATCGTGTAGGTAATATGACAATTTCAATGGAAAACAACACAATATCACTAAGTTTTCAAGTGGGAACACAAAAAATAAGCGGTGCTACCCAATGGGAAGTAGGTTTTGGCGTTGGCTTTGTATCAAGAGTTGGACACGCTCAATTTACTGTTCAGCACATTAAAGTGACTGTAAATGTAAGCCAATCATTAGATACTCGTCAAAAACCTCAAATCAATGATCTTCAAATAGATCTAGGTAATATTCAAGTACGTTGTGATGGTGCGGGTACAATTGATTATATCATGGAATTCTTGGTCAATGTTTTGCCTAATATGTTACGCTATCAAATAATGGCTGCACTAGAGAATCCAATCAAAATTCGAATTCAAGAAAAATTCAATCAAATTGATGTGGAACAGGCTATAAAAGAAAACATTCATAAATTTCAAAACCTAGATAAAAATTCATCATTCGATTTTAAGTTTTAGGTATTGCAAAACACTTGAATAAAAGTTCTCAAATCATTATTGTTGTTTATTTAAATTCTGAAGCAACTGTAATTAATATAACAAATAAATAATTCCATTCGTTGCTTTCAATGCTTGTTTATGTAGTATATATATTATTGAAGGTGATAGATTTTTGAAAATGTGTAAACGTATGTATATTTGCAGTTATTAGTTTATGGATTGATAACAGAAAAACAAGCATAATGTAGTTTCATTCTTTCTTTTACGTCTTGAAGTATAGTGTCAACTTTTTTGCTTTGATCCGCATTCATTTGTGGGTTTATAGCATCCAGCGCCTCCAAAAAAAACGACCTGCGGTTAATGACAATAAAAATACTTTTTAATTATCTAAAAAATAAAGTACTTACTTTGCCGTCTCATTGCTATACAATTTTAACACATCTCTCATTAATCGTATGTCCAAATTTGCTTGAATAACTCCTGTGTAACTAAATTTTTGTACACAGCTCATAAGACGCGCCAATTCTTCTGCAACTGTTTGTACAAGGGGTTCCAATATTGATCTAAGGACTGATGGGCAAATTGTAAAAATCTCTGAGTATACTCCTACTAAATTGTCACAGCATTCGTGAGCATAAGGACGCAGTTTTCCAATTTCCACTTCATTGTCCCATTGAAAACGACCCAAATACATGGAAGGTTCTATAGTTCCTACAAGAGGATCTCCTTTATGCTCCACATAAGCCTCAAGCAAATTTGTAAAAAGCTGATTAATAGAGTATCTTGAAGTTTCTATAGCTAAATTGGGTAATGGATAGCCAAATTTTACGAATACTGTTCCAATGTGTGAGAAAAAACTTTTGCTACAATATGCGCAATTAGCCAAGCAGCACAACATACGCTGCTCCCAAGATACAACTGAACCCCACATTTTACTATCTGGTCCGCTTTGCTGAGAATTTGGAAAACCTAGAAGCTGTGATATAGTCGAAGTGTTAGCTTCATCGTCGTTCGTTTGGAATGCAAGTTCTTCAATAACACCGCAGAATGTGGACAACATTTCTTGTAATCTTTGGGATACCTCACGCTGACCATCTGATTGTGGCTCTAAAAGGTTTCCTTCCCTTAGTAATGCGGATTATGAAAACAAGTATTAATAATATTATCAAATAAGTTACATTACTGATAATTACCTTATCTCTGGATTCATGCACGTATTCTGCCCTTCTTCGAGAGTTTCCACAATTATTTCTTCCAACATGGATGGTAACATAGTGGCGCCGGGAAATTCATCAACACCTGTAACCCAATTTTCGCGTGTACCCATTTTTTTTACTCTATCGTTAGACCGCTTGAATATAATCGAAAAACAAAACAATCTGACATCATTAATCAGTTTTTGGATTATATCTAAGGCATTATTTGGTAAATCCAATCGAATCAAAGTAGCATAAGTAATGCGAATGTATCGAAGGCACTGTTGAATCCATGGTAAAAATTGATGCGTCGCTGAAGAAGAGCCTATTGGCCATGAAATTCCTGTGGTTTGACGCAAAGCACGGAGATCAGACGCAATCAAAATAGTTACTCGTAGATATGTACAAAACTTTTCAATGGCAGTTAAAATCATGCGCTACAATAGATGAGGGCATGTTAAATTATAAACAAACATTAGGGGATTATTAAATATGTACTTTGAAGTCACCTGGTTTTGGATCATGTGGACCCCGTAACTCTCCAGTAAAATAAAGTTGTCCAAGCCTCCATAGATCTGGGATTTGTGAAGCTGCAATTTCACATATTTCTTCACAAAAAATCACACGGTTAGGCGCTTGATTTGGGTCACGGTTTTTTGATTCTATAAAATAGTTATAATTATATTTAGAAGAGTTTTTCTAATAATGTAATTACTTTCGGGGCCCAAATCTTTGGATGAATATTGATCGAAAGTGTGCTTAAATGTTAGCTCCAAATATTTTGCGCGTGCATCTATTGCATCCCAAGCTGGATCGGTATCCTTAATTCTATCGCTATGCAAACTTCCACTTTGTTGTAACTGTTTTATATTCATAAATCTGTATAATTTGCTCAAAATGTTAACTTTTTTTTTTATTTCACCTCGATGTTGGTCAATGCTTTAATAAATTTCTTCTGCTGTTCAACACTTTGAGGCATTTTAATTACTTTTTCGTGCAATTCTTTTCTAATCTGTAGCACCCTTTGATCAACTTCGTCCAGAACTCTTTTAAAAATCTTTATAAAGAAGTGTGTGCATTAAAGAGATTGTCTATAAGTTTCTTTTAACTTACAGGAATTTCGGTTTTCCCAAACAAATTCTTTGCTCTTGAATAATCGCTTACAAGAATATCGTAGTCGCCTGCCGCAGCTCGTCGGTCAACAGAATTCGGTAATGAAAATAGAAATCTACAGGAAATTTAATTTTAATTATACAGGATGATGTGTGCTTTGTATAGTTACTTATGTCTTGATAGGGCAAGAAGTACGGCTCTGGTAGAATCAGCCTTTTCTTTTCTTATTAAGACATCGTTGAAAATATTTTTGGATTCAACAATGGAACCTACAAAAATGTTTAAAATTAACTATGTTATCTGTTTCTATCAAATGTACGCACTTTCAATTGAATCATGGAGAAGAGGAAGCGGATCACGTCCCTGCGCTTTAACATCTTCTTGGAATTTATCTCTTATATTCATCAAAGTGTCTAGTTGATCTATCACAGAGCCAGCATTTGATTTTAAAAACGAAAGCTGTCCCTCTTTTTGGCTCTCCACCTTGCGTTTTAAGTACGACAAACCAGCTTTTAAATCATCGAATGATGTTGCTAGATGATTTTCTAGTAAAAACCACGACGGTGAAAAATTTTCTTGCGATAAATCCCCACTACAGTCTGGAAATAGTTCCCTCAAATCCTCCGGAATTTTTTGTTCATTTCCTTCAATAGACAATCCCAAGGGGTCCTCTTGAGTGTAACCAGACTGCGCTAATGTGCGTCTGCCCCAAGATAAAGTCTGTGTAGGAGATTCTTCAATCCACACAGCTGACTCCTTCAGAGGTCCAATCGTCTCATGATAAGCACGGAACTGTACGGTTGATGTTCCAACGCCACCGCTAAGAGTTGTAACAATTATATCTCCTTTACCTTTTGCAGGGCCAGTACGTGCAATAATTTTATTAGAACTTTTCCACTCCGCCGACAGAAGACAGTCAGAGCCACAAATTGTCAAGCCTTTGAGTGAAAAAAAAAAAAACGTAGATGTAGGTTATGTAGATATTTCTGAAATATTTTTGTATGCCGTTTTTATTTGTGAGTTTATATCAAACTTATATACCTGTGCTTATTTAAAAAATGTTTCAAGAAATTCACTCAGTCAAACTCTTGGGTCACGCAGATGATATTTAGTCATCTGAACTACCGTTAAGTGTCGGAGTCAAGACACACCACAGGCCGAAGATTAAAAGGGAGATAGAGAGAGGAGGAACCTATGTATATTGTATATAGTACAGTCTTGTGCTCACAACGTACCGTAGTGAATTTAACGGTGATTAAAGAACAGGTGAAACGAGCTGCTATTGATGTCAATCTGCCAAAACCAAAAAAGTGTAGTCAAAACACCAAGTCGAAGTCACCGCGAACGCACGACAGGTAGTGACTGGTAGCAGCAAGACCGCAGTTCAAGACCGTCAACAATAAAGGGAAATTATTAATATTTCGACACAGACCGCCGATGGATCGCAGTCTTGACCAGTGAGGATTTAAATAAAAGTCCGAGTTATCATCACAAGATATATAACAGCAACGTCAACAACGTCAGAATATCCAAATATTGATTTCTACTTTAATATAAATTAATGTACATATGTAGGTAAAAAATCAATACTGGAGGAGTGGATCTGGTTTGTATGTTGAAACTCAATATTCACTATGAACTATGTAATGGAGAATTTCCCTTTTTCCGTTATCCGAATTAATTTGATTGAAAATACATCATACACTTTTCGACAATATATGTACTATCCTATACTAAGGCCTTGATGTGTGTACATGCTCCTTTAATTATCTTCATATTCTAGTCTGTTTCTGCACATCACTAATGTATATACATACGTATGTATTCATTTTAACATGCATATGGACAATGTTAGAAAAAATCACAAATTTGAATTTAAATAAGGATAATGAGGCACAAAATTGGAAATTGATAAATATCAATCATTTTTATAGCTGTCAGTCATAATGAAGTTGAGGATAGATGTGCATATTTATATTTATATTCAAAAAAGCATATTATCTTACCAACAAGATCATTTGCCCGAGTTCCCAAAAACTCGCCCCTTATTATTACCCGTGTCCCTGGGGGACCCTCCTTTGGAGACAGTCCGGTAACAACCGGTTGCGGAGCCATATCACTCTAAAAATTAACAATTTCAAACTTCTAAAAGAAAAACATAGTCAATTATGAATGACATTTCTCCTTTCAAACATCATCTTAAGACAAATATCTAACTTTCCATTGGAATTTTTCCAGTGTAACTTGCTCATTGTTACATTCCAAGAAATGAACAAAACAAGCGACAATTTGTTTGAAAACTGTTGTTGATAAGCCAAATCGTGAACAATTCGTCACGACAAGTTATTGCGTCTGAATGCCGCTTTATATCCTTTCGACACTGAGGTCGGTCCTTCATTTGCATTTAAATGCTTTGCATAATAACTATAAATAACTCATATCTGTTAAAAATAATCCTTTGGGTAGAATTTTAACGCATAGACATGGCAAGACATACGGCCATAATAAAAAGACTTTTCATTGGAATTGAACCATCAGTGAGTCAGTCTCGATGTGGTATGCCTGTACCATTGGTTGTGACAGTATGTGCAGTGTAGCGCTCTTCCAGAATTATTTCATTTGAAAGCTATTGGAATTTATGTTATTCCTTCCAGATAAATATTTTACATCTTCCGTCACAACATAACAATTGTTCATTATCTCAACCAAATTAAGAAGTAATATAAAACACTGCAGTTTCTTCTTTAGACTTTTTTTAGAATGTCTGATATAGCTTCAGTTCAAAGTGAAAATGAAAATCTCAAAAAAGTACGGAATCGTTTGTTACGATGGGAATCTAAGGAGACCCCAACAGCAAAACTTACACGTAAGCAGGAAATCTGTATAGAAATATTGACATCCAAATGGAAACGGCAATTTGAAGAGGTAAGAATAAATGTTCCGTTCGTGTACTTATTGGTTTATAATATGAGCAACCTTATACTATTAAATCATGCAATCGCCAAAGGTGGATGATAATGAATCAATCGATTCAAGTTTTGACAGCAAACCAATGTCCCATTCACCGGACCATATAAGCAATACTTACAAAGATCTCCTTGAATCGTTATCAACTATCTGCAGTACACATGATTTCTTGCTGTGGTACGATCGAGTAAATGATGAAATCCATTCCCATTCACACATTGCTTACGAAAGATACTTGCGCCAATTAGAAACGCGCAGCACGGAATGCCAAATTATGTTGGAAAAGATAGAATTGGCAATGAAGAAACTAATTAGCTTAAACTCACAGTATGAATTCGTTTCGCATAAAACAAGTTCTTTGAACACTGCAAGCCAACAACTTATAGATGAACAAAATAAAATGCAGGAAATTAATGAAGAAATTAAGAAACGATTGCAGTTTTTTAATCAAGTTGAGCTGCTGTATCAGCGTATCCAAAGTCCCACGATGTCGGTGGCGAGTGAATCTTTCAAGGAATGTTTGAACAAAATAGATGAGTGCTTAGAGTATCTTCAACAAAACGTGAATACTATACATTTTATATAGCATGTCCTCAAACAGTAATTGTATTATTTTTCATTTAATTTAAGCCAAACTATAAAGACTCGTCTGCATATGTTATTAAATACAAGCACATTCTGTCGAAAGCAATAAATTTAATAAAAAATTATGTTACGACCATAATGTCACAAGCTACCCATTTGACCTTGGGCGCAAAGAATGTTGGGTCTCAAGAAACTAGACCTCAGGCTGAAGCCGCCTTTGCATTGTTCTATGGGAAATACCAAACATATGCAGTAAAAATTAAGAGAATTTCGGAGTTAGTTGAAAGTCGTATCTCCTACGCTTCGGAGTATGAACAACTACTTTCCGAAATGCACAACAATTATTTATCAGAACGTGCAAATATAATGTCCCCAGCAGTGGAGAAAGCAATACAAGATTTGCGAATGAGCCATAAAGGAGATCAATGTTCACTCATGCGGAGTGCGTGTGGATTTCTTGTAAATGTATGTCAGGACGAGCACCGATTATTTTTTCAGTTTTTCTCCTTCCCCAGCGAACAGCTAACGTAAATGATCTCAGATTCTATTTCAATTAAAAATTAATTATTAATATTGCGGTAATTACAGTTCCTATTTAGAGGGGTTGTGTACAATTCTATATGACACAATGCGGCCAGTGATAATTCACATAAACCATTTAGAGACATTAGCTGAAATATGTAGCATTTTAAGGATTGAAATGATAGAGGAACAAGTTCAACAAAATCGTAAGTCTATTTATTATTGTATTTATATTATATTATTATTTATTAACAAGTAAATTGAAATTAACATGTTAACTTAAGAATAGAGGCACTAGCTGCAACGGCTTACGGCACTAGAATGGGGTTTTAGTAGGAAAGAGATAGGGCATAGTTTTTGTCCGAGGGTATGTACGATGTCAATAACACAACCGCACTCAGTACAGGTGGTGGTGGTTTTTTTCGCAGCAGGTGCTTAATAAACTATTATTTCAAAGAAATTGTATAGATAGCCATTTTATTTTGAATAATGGTATAGGTATAATATAATCGTTACCGCGCATCTTAGAATTATAGTAAATGAAAATAAATAAATACATTATTTAAATAATTTAAATTTATTTAATTAATTAATTAATAAGTAAATAAATTAATGGAGAACAGATAACAATGATAATATATCACTCAAGTTATGAATTAGGGGATTTAGGATATTTCTTATTCTCAGTTCTTGTATTTCTAAATTTTAACAATGGCTTTTCTGTAAACTTGTATGGTTTAGTGACGCCATGTTAAAATTAACATCATTTTTAATACTTTATTATGGATTGCTTTGGAAACATTTAATATAACATTGGGCACATTTTGCATGAAAAATAACTTTATAAACGATCATATTATTTTCTAATGATTGTAATGATTTTTATGAGTATTATTATTATAGTAATATGAAGATATATTATGTATTTCTAATGAAATACACAACGCCATACTCTAGTTTTAATTTTGTATTAATAATTTTTGAATAAAAAAAAAGAAAAATTATTTTATCGAACATTATATTCTGAGTTTTGTAAACTGATATTACATATTTTATTGCGATTTTTTAGCTGACCAGTTGGAGGCTTTTTCCCGCACAGCCAATCAAATGCTGCAAGATGTTCAAGAGAGATTAGTTTTTCGGGCGCATTTGTATTTGCAGTCGGATATTCTACATTACAACCCTTCAGCCGGAGATCTTGCGTATCCCGATAAATTAGAAATGATGGAGGTAAGTTCAATTTTTGCTCTACTTGAACTTGTATCCAACGGAAAATTGTATTTTTATTTTACAATATTACATTACAATATTGAAATAATTTTATGCATACTTTATTAGTGATACCTATACATAACATCTAATAAAACATACATTTTCATCTATACATATTATCAATTTCGCAGAGTATAGCATTGTCACTCCAGGAACACCCAATAAAACGTTCAGATTCAAGATCATCACTATTATCAAGCGTATCAAGTATTACAGAAGCTGAAAGCGTTGATACCAATTTTAGAATGCGAAATCTTAGTAAGTATACATATTTTTAATGTAACTTCTTTATAATACTTATTTTTTTGCATAGATTCTCCGGCGGACTTGCATGGTATGTGGTATCCAACCGTTCGAAGAACTCTGGTTTGTTTGTCAAGATTATATCGATGTGTAGACAGGCCAGTTTTTCAGGGACTTTCTCAAGAAGCACTAAGATTGTGCATTCAAAGTGTTTCAAAAGCCGCAGGGAAAATTACATCATCAAAAGTAAGGTGGCAAACAAACTCTCATGCAATATTTTATTATTATTCTGTTCTCAGACTCCAATAGATGGTGAACTTTTTGAAATCAAACATCTCTTAATTCTTCGAGAACAAATTGCTCCTTTTCGTGTTGATTTCACTGTAAAGGAAACATCTCTTGATTTCAGTAAAGTGAAAACTGCTGCTTTCGGACTTTTACAAAAACGAAAACAACTTTTTTCAATGGGAAGTAATAATGCACTTTTGGAATTTCTTTTAGAAGGAACTCCGCAAATTAAAGAGCACTTACTGGATTCCCGAAAAGAAGTTGACCAGCAACTGAAATCTGTTTGCGAACGATTTATAAAAGACTCTGTAAATATGTTAGTAAGCCCATTACTTGGATTTCTCGACAAGGCGCAAGCACTACTATCGCAAGCCTCAGGGGACTCAAATCATGGGCCTTCTACTCCTAGCAAGGTCAACTATAACCTTCGCCATAGCCCATGGGCAAGTCCTCAACATATAAGTAGCATAATTCAAGAGACACAGAGGTTAATAAAAAATAAGCTAGGTATTTTGCAAAGATCCATGCAATTATATCTCAGCAATCGTGACACAGAATTCATCATATTCAGACCAATAAGAGTAAGTTAAAGCTTTATTTTATAAAAACTGTACTGAAATGTTTAATTGCAGAACAATATTATCAGCTCCTTTGTAAAACTAGAGCAGATTATTTCAACGAACGGTTACTCAAACGATGATATGACTATTACTGGGTGTCCTTCGGCGGAACAAGTTTCGATATTGTTATCAAGTGCTAGCATACTGGCTGCTGAGAACGTTGTTAGTTTCTCAGCTACGCGCAAAGCGAGCATATCATCAAATGAAGGCCATGGTGGGCAAAAGAAAGCAATAGAAAAGAAAGTCAGTTTTGATAGTTCTGTTGTTACGACATTTGTTCCTAAAGGTGTGGAACTTGCTGAAGATGTTGTAAATAATGAAAAGTAAAGAGAAATTTGATATAATTCTGTATATTGCTTATTACTTGTAACACATTTCCTTGAAATATATCTATAAGCACACTTTTTTATTATTTCGTGACGTAAAAAGTATTTTATTAATAGAACACCCACATATATGTACACACAAATATGTGAAATTATTATTTCGTATTTATATTTATGTGTAATCAAAAAAAAAAATATGCCAACCTTTAAAAATTCGGTGCGTCAGTCTCTCACACTTTCGTAGCCTTCAAGTATATGAATCGGCCTGCGTGTAATTTCGGGGAATTGATATTTTTTTTAAGAGTCACAAGTGATGCATTTGTTCACTTTTTACATCGAATGGAAACACGTTTTTGTGTGTTGACTTGCTCTGGTAAATTTTAATTTACTTTTTAACGTAAACCATTCGTTTGGTGTAGCGGTAAGAGCGTGGTGTTGCATGTCCGTAGGTAGTGTGTTTTGTCTATTTTCAGAATGTGTACTTCTTGAGGTATACATTTTTGTTTGTGACGTCATTTATGAGCCAAATTGATTTTTTTTAATTTGAATTATAACTTAACCAGGCTTGTCTATAAGGAGGCAACAGCTTTCCAATATGACGAAAGATTCAGATTGCCAACGGTTGGATAGCAAAATCGAATTCACTCAACATCAAAAGGTCCGAAAATATTCCCTTCTTACAAAGGAGTTTAAAAAACCCGTTACTCCCTCCCAAGCCTAAAAATATTAGTATTTCGGAACCTTTAATTAATACAGATCTGAACAACTATGCTTAACCTCTAATTTAAACGTTTAATTATCATCATAAATTTACTCAGCCTTATGATTGATTCAATGCAGCCACAAATACAGGGTGTAGTGTCCTAGTACTGGCCGTAAAATTGTGTTCTCCATATATGAGATGGATAAAGCGAAAGTCATAAAACTATGGGTTAATCGTAATAACAAAAAGTAAACAACTGGTTTTAGAAGTAGATTTTTAACATAATTACAGATTTAATATATGCTAATCTGTTTTGAATATATATACATACAGAAACAATTTTCATATTCGATTCAATCCACTGTCATTTAAGTTACATCATTCAATAACTATTATCCATGCATACATATAGGTATATGTGCTACGATAAGGAACATTTTTCTTTAGAACTCCTTTGGCCTCCTACTGTGACGGTCGGACTCTGCTGTTCATTTCTCCGGTTTCGGTCGGCAGACTCATCAAGTTCCATAATAGACAGAGCTAGAGCACGAGCCAAAGCTTCATCGTCAGTCTGATTAAAAGATATATTACTTAATTTTGTATACTTTTATCTGTATATGTAACAAATAAGTACCATATCGCCCTGAATATTTTGAGCTTCTCGACTGCCTCGTGAGATATTCGTATTCTTCCTGATGGTTGTAGATTTCATATTAGACGTAAACAATGTCGTAGGCTTATTGTTTTTACGGTATTCTGCAGCATTTCTGAGGAATTTTTTCAGATTTTGAGACAAATTCATAAACAAATGGATAAAATACTCACGCCGTTAAATCTCGTGACTGCTTTAGGGAGCCTTTGCACTCATGATCTGCTGAATGTCGATGACGCAAGCAAAAATTTAAATTACAAATGGAACAGTTAACTGGAATCAATTCTTTTTTCTTGCAATTTTTATATGAACAATGATTAGTGAAAATTTTCTTCGTTTCTGATTTACAGTATTGATCCATATGTTGTCCCACAGTTTGATCAGGTGAGACTCCACGGGGAGTCGGAACAGGCTCACCACAAAGCGGACATACTGGAACCTGGAAATCTTTTTTATATGCCCCAGGACAGATATGTTTAGTATAACTGAAATGCTCGGAGCAAAACACTTTATCACAAGAATCACATTGCATAGGCAGAAAATCTGAAAAGGAATTACTTTAAATTATTGAATTAAATTTATTTAAAAACCATTGTATATACCTAGTTTGTTGCACGATCTTTCTGAACAATTTTTTCCAAGCTCAGGAAATTCCATGTTGTTAAAAAAAATAGTTAACACTGTTTTAGCGAAATATGTGAAATACACTTTCCCAATTGCCAATCCAAAATTAGGAAATGACTAAACAAAACAAGAAGTTTTACTTATCTTCTTATGAAATGACGTATCTTTCGAATTTTTCAGTGATGCCCTCTTCCACATAAACGTTTTTATTCGAATTCAATTATATTTATTCACTGAATGGTTCTATTCGCATCAACAAAATATCCCATGAAGGCAACAAAGTAAGTACATACTATGAATCACGTACAAATAAGTTAAATCGAGTTAGGATATAACTATGAGCATCTGTCAGAACTGTATCACATCTATGTAATCAACGCGAAACTACCACCAAGAATTCTGGTTTGACTGTTATCATAAATATGAAAAGGAAAAAAATTATTTTTGTGTGTTTCTATGAAATATGGCAGCAAGACTGATAGCTCATAGAAAGATAAAATCCTATCCCAATTAATACACACTATTGAAATCGATATATCTGTTACCTATTCATAAATCTCATAACTCTTTCAATATGTGAATATTTAAAGAAAAATATATAACTTGGAAAAAGTTAAGTGCTTACCATTCGCGTTATATTGGTATTATCATTACATGATCAATACAAACTTCTCTACACCCTGTCCTTAGCTAGTAATCACTGTGTAAAAAATGTTTGAAAAGCAGATAACTTCATACACAAATCACAACGCCACCTACATGATTTGACTGCGAACAATTCGGCACAAACAGTTCAGTGGATAAAAATATGTTAAGAAATAAAGGTGTCAAAGACGCGATCTGAAGGTTTTATTTTGTTCTTTCTCTAGTAACTCGTATCTTAGTCTTACAAAATCCAATATTCACCATTTATTGCAACATATGTGCATATACAATCATTTGCACTAATTGAGACCACTAGAATAATTCTTAGTTTAGGTGAAACATTTTGTTGTTTTCGGCTTTTGTGCGGTTGTTGGATATTATGAACATACATATGTATATACTTTGAACAATAAGTGTACTAACATTATTTAAAGAAATCAGTGAAAGATTTACCTGCAATTAATATAAACGTATATCAATTTTATTCGTATGTACATATGTACTCATTCATAAAGTTGCAATTGATAATCTCTATCTTCGATTATAAAGAAGGTAACATGAAATGATGTAGTCCTACACCGAGTTTTGACGTGTCGCCCGAATAGCTCAGTACTTTATTTGTGTGCGAAAACTTAAAGAACTAGTATATTTCTTTTACGAGGGTGCGGCTTTGGATATAGGTTTATGTTATATTTTACCAATTTCAGTTTTTAATATAGAAGCTATAATAGAAACTGGTGAAATTTCTTATATGGTAATCTTAAATATTGAATTTAAATATGTTTCGATAAACTCGATGTGATATTTTGGAATAATTCACCTGTTGCCGAAAGGAGTCAACAATGGATTAGTCATCAAATTTATAAATTACACTTATGTATATATCCATGTGTGGTGAATATTCCTTTTGCATTACATCAGTGATAATGTTTCCATTTTTCAGTTTAAGCAAATACTCGATATATTATTAAGAAAAAATTATTCAACTTTTTTTTTAGAGTTATGCTACCTATTCGAGTGTAAGAATATATAATATATAGGTACTCAAACTGCACTTTCTTGAAGATCTATTTCTTTATAATCCCAATCTGAGTTAACGAAACATCCAATTAATATAATTTCATTTGTGATGCCTTATTGGAGTCAACCCTTTTTTTTGTAAAAAGGAAATGATTTCAATTATTTTATCTAGAATTGTATTTATTTATATATTATGTTTTACTAACTTAGAAATAAGTATTTTATTAAACAAACGTTATTTATTAAAGCAAACAATTCCTGTAATAGTTATTTACTTCCGCAAAATTAATAATTTTATTTATTTAGTTTGATTTTATCAATTTCAGAACTTCGTACATACTATTGATTTTGGAAGTTAGAAAAATTGAACGATTCTTATAAAATGTTGAAATTTATAAGGGGAAAGGGTCAACAGCCATCAGCTGAACGGCAACGTTTGCAAAAGGAGTTATTCGCATACAGGAAGGTAAGATATATAATATAAATTAATTTTATAAAAAACGTATTTATTTTAATATACAAAACAGTTCCTTACATATCAGCCTACATTAAATTTATGTTTCTGACTTTGCTTTAATTGGAAAAAAATAATTAATGTTAAGTCCTATTTCCATTCTATAAAGCAAAGTAATTATTTAATTAATTGTGGGTAACAAATGACATCAGTTCTTAAAAATGTTCATTCAATTCTGCAAACAATCAGCTTTATATGCATACCGTAGAATTGCTTGCTCGTTTTATCCGGACGGTTAGCGTGGACTAAATGTATACACACAGAAAGTTGAGAGTATATTGCGTCACCATTTCCATAAAACTGAAAACGAGTGTGTTATCAGAATAACCAAAGGCAGTGTATGATGGTGCTGGTCGTATGCCGATGAAATTTTGTATATATCAGTCCAGAAAACTTCATTACTATAGCATATAGTATAATAATTGTTAGGCGAATTATTTGCCTTACAATTCTTTTTGAAAACGCAATTGATTTAAACCATCACGTTTAATGTAGATAACACTTGTTGTTTCCAGTAGCTTATCTTATCTTCGAAAGGGTTGGTATGCAGTTATTCCTAGTTCCTAAATACAGTTCTATATTCAAAAAAACAAAAACAAAAAACAAACATGATAACATCGAGATAAAAGAAATACATCTACTCTTAGGTAAATCCTGTGTTTCTTTTAGAGTACCGAAGCAGGTGGAAACAAGAGAGACACACCTTAGTTCTTATTAATATATATTTTTTTTTGTTTCGAAAATATGCCCATATACATTTTATATACCTTTCATTTTAATAGGGTTAATGTGGAGCAATTTTGATCCACACACTCTTACGTATGGAGTATTTTTACGTGTCCTCGATATCTGTTACCCCTGTTATTGTTTGTTATGACAGTGTCCATATATTTAGCAATAATAAAATTATATAAAAAAAGAAAATATAAAGTTATGTTCTTGCTTTTTCAACGATGGTAAATAATCCAAAATAACAGGCTCAGTTCACAAAGGTGTGGTTATCTTATCAACTTCGAACGAATTTTGTTTGATTCTAAGGGACAACAAAATGTACTAAAGATATCTACTGATTAGAATTCATTGTGACCTGTATACACCTGAACTAATGTGAGTCATTTCAAATGGGTTCTTATCGAAATGCTATACAAACATCACATTTTATAAAGAGATTAAAGTAATGGTAAACCACAGCCTTGTTAAATCATAATTATGGAGGACTGAAATAGATACAGATATACACCATTTTTCCCCCTAGTTTCTATTATGAAGAATTATTATTATAATATGTATTAGGAATTTAGTAAATGCTCAATTTGCCATTCGGAGTCGGCATAAGAAAAGTGGCTGCGCCCCCAATATAATTATTATTATTGCATATGTAGACACTCATTAATATCTTAAATTCTTACCTTTGCATAAAGACTGCGCAACATGGCTTTCCTCACAAACCATCTGCTTTGGCATTTGATACTAAGAGTAAACTCATGGCAATTGGCACACAAAATGGAGCAATTAAAATTTTCGGAAGACCGGGAATCGAGTTCTATGGACAGCATACGATGTCCAATACGGCAGCTGATTTGAATGTTCAACTATTGGAATGGGTCCATGGAACGGGGAATCTTCTTTCATTAACGGCAGCTAATCAACTAATTTTATGGGAACCTGTTGGATCTACATTAGTTGCAATTAAAACACTTTCATTTGATGGAAAATTAAAAAAAGTATCCTCGTTATGTTGTTCATACTCAAAGGATGTCGTTTGGATTGGAACGGAAGGTGGAAATATTTATCATTTAGATTTGAAGGATTTCAATGTTAAAGAACCGGCGATTTATCATGACGTTGTTCTGGAACAAGTGCCGCCGTCTTATAAATTAAATCCAGGAGCTATCGAAACTATAAAACAAATACCAAATGCGTGGAATCAATTGCTTATAGCTTATAATCGTGGCCTATGTGTATTATGGGACATAGACACTTCATCTGTAATACGATCGTTCATCGCTCCAGGTCACGGACAAAGTGTTGGATTGTTCATTAATGCGGACGGTAGTCAATTTACTTGGTACCATGCTGATGGATCGTTTGCTTCTTGGCATTTGAATGAATCCGAGCCTCCAATGGATTTAAACTATGTTCCATATGGACCGGATCCATGTAAAAGCATTAATCGATTATATAGAGGCACTAGAGGGTAAGTGATTAAAGTATGAATTCGTGTATGTCTTAACGAAATTCTTTATTAGCAGTTCTGACAGTATGATCATATTTTCTGGTGGTATGCCGCGATCTGCATATGGTGATCATAACTGTGTATCCATCCACGTAAACAACGAGAATAAAATATGTCTTGACTTTACCTCAAAAGTCATAGATTTTTTTGTTACATACCAGGAAAATACCAATAATGTTGAAGTGCTTATTGTTCTTCTAGAGGAGGAACTATGCGCATATGATTTAACGAATCCAAAATTGCCGGTGATAAAAGCTCCATATTTGCATTCTGTGCATGCATCAGCGGTTACATGCAATCAATTAATTTCACAAGTAACTGACGAAGTTTATAGGAAAATTTGTAAAGCCGGTGAGGAGCAAGATTCCGGTTGCAGCAACATTGATTGGCCGATTACTGGTGGAATTTTGCCAAACGAATATGAACCAAGTGCCAGTATAGAATACGAAATAATGTTGACTGGCCATGAGGACGGTTCTGTAAAATTTTGGAACTGCACTGATGTTGTAATGACACCTATTTATCATCTTAAAACTTCAATTTTATTTGGGTAGCTTACATTTTATTAATATTATATATATTCAACTTCTGTAGTGTAATATATTCTACTCTCTTAAGTCACGAAAACCAGGAGGAAAATAATGCGGACTCAACAGAACAACTCGATGAATCGGAACCACCATTCCGTAAAGCTGGTCTATTTGATCCTTATTCTGATGATCCACGTTTAGCTGTCAAAAAACTTTCACTCTGTCCTAAAACGGGACGCATCATTATTGGCGGGACAGCAGGACAGATAATAATCGCAAGCTTTGAACAAGATATTTCGAATAAAAAACCTCTTCGAGTGTCTACCATGAATTTGGTTAGTGATCGGGATGGTTTTGTTTGGAAGGGACATGATCAATTGAACGTCCGACAGAATCTACTAACTGAAAATGCTGAGCCGGTAGGAGATACTGGTGTGGAAATCAGTGGAATTCTACAAGTACTGCCTCCCGCTAGTATCACATGTTTAGCTTTGCAGACAGATTGGGGACTCGTCTCTGCGGGCACTGCGCATGGTCTCGTTCTATTCGATTTTAGGACGTTCTTACCTGTATTCCATAGATGTACATTAAATCCAAATGGTATGCCAAATAACACCAGTTTCAATCATTTTTTAAAATGATTATATTTTGAATTGACTTACTTTTTTCACCAAAAATAGATCTTACTGGAGCAGGCGAACAATTATCCAGACGAAAATCTTTTAAAAAATCTTTAAGAGAGTCTTTTCGTAAATTACGAAAAGGACGTTCAACGAGAAATAATGCGACTCAGCCTGCTACAACGGTAACATTACATAAAGAATCTTTGTATCTAAAGGGTGTATGTAACATACTTTTTTAGCTCGATGCACGACCTGTTGAAAGGCAAGTAGAAGCACGATCGCCTGATGATGGAATGGGGTCAATGGTCCGATGTTTGATTTTTGCAAAGACTTATATAACAAATGGTATTCCTTTATTTTTATTATTTTCAATAACTTATATATTATATATATGAACCATTGATACGTAGCCGACACACATGTTTTTGTTTTCAAACATAAGTTGCACTATATATTTACAGTTCATACAACATCCGCTACTCTCTGGTCTGCTACCAATTCGAGTTGTGTATCTGTGTTTCTTTTGCACTTGCCATCTGCATCATTAAATAATAATGGTGACGAATCTATTGCAACTCCACGACGAATTTCGGCACAATTAGCAAAAGAGATTCAAATGAAGCATCGAGCTCCGGTTGTTGGGATTGCAGTTTTTGATCAGTCTGGAGTGCCTTTAGAACTCAATGGCCCGGGTACTGCACCTCATCGAGTCTTGATTGCATCTGAAGAACAGTTTAAAGTATTTTCACTTCCTCAATTGAAACCCATTACAAAATATAAACTTACTGCCCATGAAGGGGCTCGTGTAAGACGCCTAGCTTTTGCAACATTTACATGCAACGTGCCAGTGGACATGTTACAGGGTAGTCCAACAAAATCCACAAGGACTGATGTTCCTGAACAAAACTCTAATGCCAGTAATGTCGAAACAACAGAAGCACGGAAATATCATGAAGTAGGGCTCCTATGTCTTACCAACCTGGGAGATATTCTTGTTCTCTCCATTCCAGAATTAAAACGTCAGTTAAATGCTGCTGCTGTAAGAAGGGAGGACATTAAGTATGCTTTTTTTTCTATTTGATACTATGAATCTACTTATCTTCTCCATATTGCAGTGGCATATCATCACTTTGTTTTACTAATTTTGGGGAAGCTCTATACATGATGTCGTCATCAGAACTACAGCGCATAAGTTTAGCAACTGGAAAAGTTGTTGCTCCATTAGGTGAAATATATGTAGAGCATTTAGAAGAAAGAGATGAAGATGAAAACAGTACTAATGAACAAGAAACTGTAGAAGCAAATTCTACAGAAAGCATAGCAAAACCTTTAAATAAGGAGCATGTAAGTTTGGACTCAAATGGTCTATCAAATGGAGTTGAATGTTCTCCAAATCGTGGAAATGAAACCATATCGAGCTCTATGGGAGATATAACAGTGGATTCGGTGCGTGATCATCTTAATACCACCACAACTACCCTCTGTTCGACAACAACTGAAGAAACAGTTGGTAAGTATATATGTGTATAGTATGTATATGAATATATGTTAATTACATTATGTGTGTGTATATTTGTTTATAAATCTGTGCTCTGTCTGATACAATTAGGTTCATTCATTTTTAATGTGGTGAAAGGTTAAAGCATAGAAATTTCGCAGAAATTTTCCTCAATGTGAGAGACGTTTTATAAAATATGTTGGCTGGAAATTTGTCGATAAGACTTTCGTTCATAGGACTTGTGGTCCAAAGTTTAAAGACGTCCTATGACATATTGCTTTCGTAAACGTCCTTATAAATGCAAACTCATTTGTATCTTGATTTACTGGATTCAACTAGAAAGTTACGTTTCTTTTTAAGATGAAAAACCCAACATGATTTTTTTGTTCATAGGAACGACGATGAGAGTGAAGTAGAGTTACGCCAATTATCGTTCCAGGCAAACAATATGCAAATCGTAAGGTAAAGGAGAAATTACTTAAATGAACCGTACATATATATATATATAAAAAAGGCGAAAGGCATAGTCAGGTTACTTATATATAAATATATATAGTTATATTTTCCTTGAAAATGTATATCCATATATTTGTTATTATTTATTTTTTTAATAATTAAACAATATAATTTATTGTATGAACTTAACTGACCCTTCTGTATTGCAAAAAAATCAGCAAATCAATCTGAAAATCTAGAAAAGCAAATCTAGAAAACGCTAAAGGAAAATTTTATTTGCAGGTCGCCTATCAGTTATAAGTACACAAACTAATCAAACTATTACCAACGTGAACATGAAGGACATCACAGACATTAATATTCCTAATTTAATGGATTTGGCACCGCTTAGGTAAAACAATGTCAATAAACAAACAGTTGTTCTTTATTTTACTTGTATACTATTCAATTATAGCAATACTACCGAAACTAGTACTAGTTCTGTTGTAATTAAGTCCGTTATTACGAGCATTTCACATGAAAAAACAAATGGAGAGCCCGAAACGATCACTACTACAAAAACTACAACCAGAGAAGAAAGTCAATTTTAAGCAAAACCTATATATACATATAATTTAATTTAAATATGACTAAACAAATCTGACTATTTTAAACATAACATATGCATCTGTCCTTACGTGTAGCTTTTTATCACATTTAAATTCATGCACTTTACATATTTTTCTTTAAATTAAACATCGACTAACCATAAAATCTCCATTTTATATCATTTAGTCAATATGCCCGTTAAAGGATAAAAAAATATTAAATTTATGTAAATCATTTCGATCACAAGGGAAAAACGAAATTGACAATAAAAATCCGACCCATTAACATATATTTATAGGAAAAGAAATATATAATTCCAATGTTACAAACGAACTTTTTGATTGAAAATGGAAAAAATTGTTATCGAAAAAAGTACAAAAATGCATTTGCCTTAAATATACTTTCAAGTCTATTGTTTTTGAATGATCAAATTTGCATCTCTAAATTAAGAAAGTGTTATGTCTAAGTAAATATAATATTCCCATTTTTATACTAATAATAATGCCAATTTTTAAATAGGACTACAACATTTTTAAGATATACTATATACACACAATATTTGATATTTCTAAATCCGAATTCAATGGACGTATTATCACAGAATTTTATATATACATATATATATACATGTATATATATATATGTAAAGCATTTTAAATAATGTTATGAGATATTTAAAAGAATATATATATATTTTTTATATATCGATTAATTGTCTTATTAATGCATTTCTATGAAACTCCTCATTTTATTTAAATTGGCCTCTGAAAGCCATTTTATTAATTTATTCTTTCAAGGACGGTTTTCAACTATGTAATTAGACAGACACGCAGTGACGTAGTGGTCTGGTGCGTCGACTTCACCACCATGTTCGATCCAAATTTTGCCACCCCTGCTATATAGAGTCATAAATCTCAGCAAAATCTCAAAAAAGACTCAAATTTTTTCGTAATCAAGTCGGTGAAATACTTCACGCTATATTTCTATTCTTAAAATATAAAAAATCATGCAGTAAAGGGTTAAGCAAAATTGTTGGATTAATTCCTGGTGCCTTCGAATGAAAAATTCTACTTTGACTATATGGTCCCGTCTCCGAGAAAGATGAATGAAGAAGAATATATAACCGGAACTTTACAAGCTGTACTATGTGGATGTAGTGTGGAAGGCAAAGGCCGCGACCAACGCCTCAGCTAAGAGGGTCTTCCAATCCGAGTCTACTGGCACGAGAAGGAAAGGAGGGCATAACCGCCGGTATAAAGACCAGGTCATCGCGGACTCAAGACAGCTTAGTCTTGACAACTGGAAGCGGGGTGCCCAGGACCGCCAAACGACCGTCAAAGACCAAAATAAGTTCAAGCATTGGCCCTCTATGGGTCGCAGCCTGAGATATAAATAAGTAATGTATGAAAATGATATTTTGGGAGACGCAATAACAATCTAATATATATGTATGTGCAAATATTAAAAAAATAATAATAAAAATAAATTATATAAAAAGGATTGAATCATAAAATTGTATATATATATGATGATCATTTTTTCTAAAACACCACGCACAGTATGAAAGATGTTGCTTCTTCATTTCGGTAAATTATACGGTTTTGATCCGATGCTCTATTGCCAACACTGTCATATTCTATTATATATGGTTTGACCTAAGTTCAACCCGGTAATCCGGCCTCTACCTTAACTGTCACCCAGAGTAAGCCAATATGTATATCACCCATATTCTCAAATCCGATGTATCGGAGATTGCCTTCATTGTTTGGATTCACGTGAACTGAGATTCGTGTTATCTTGACGTTTGATTTAAGAAACTTAATTTGAAATTAAACATTGAGATTTCGCTCCTAATTGTTAGTTTAATAAAATTGTACACTCATATGATGCAAGTCGGATAAGAACGAAATAATGAAAAGTTAGTGTATAATTACTTACTTAAAGTGGCGCTACAATCCCAGGTGGACCTGGGCCTGAAGCAACAAGCGTCTCCAGCCAGCTCGATCTTTAGCACGCAAAGTTGGTTGGGATCCCTTTCCTCTTGCGTGCGCCACCTGAGTCGTGATCTTTCTCTGCTGCGCCGTCTCTCTGGGTGGATTCGAAGATTTTCCGGGCCGGAGCATTGGTTTCCATCCGCTCTCCATGACCTAGGATCCTCACTCTTCTGACTTATATATGTTATATATCCTCCTCCATTCACCATCTATGCAGACGGGACCGAAAATCACCCGAAGAATTTTCCTCTAAAAGCAACCAAGAGTACCTTCGTTCGCATTTGACAAAGTCAAAAGGACTGGGATGATAAATGTCTTATAGAGGGTTATTTTGGTTGTTCGAGAGAGGGCTTCGTTTATCAATTGCTTTCTTAGCACAAAGAAGCAGCGATTGGCAAGAGTTATCCTTCGTTTGATTTCAGCGCTGGTGTCGTCTGAATTAATAGCGATGTTTAGGCAGACAAAGGCTTTGACTACCTCTCTAGCTATATCTGTCTATTTTGACGCTCTGTCCGAGACGTCGGTTTTGGAAGTACTTTCTCGTTGACAGCATATACTTGGTCTTGCCCTGGACGGACTTCTGAAATATTGTTTCTCCGCTGTTGGCGTGTGAGTTTTGAACAAAGAAGTGGCATGAAAGCGCGTTCCCTTGTCTAAATCCTTTTTTCGTCAAAGGTCTCGGTTAAGTCTTTACCGACATTGATGGAGCAGTGCATTCTCCATCGCCATCCTACATAAACGGACGAGTTTGGTAGGGATGCCAAAACTGGACATTGCTCTGTATAGCTCGTCTCTGTAAATGCTGTCATACGTGGCCTTGAAATCGATGATCAATTGCTCCTGGGTTTTCTCCTAAATTTGCCGTAGTGTGAATGTTGGTATGGACCGACCAGGTTGTTGAAGAACGGCTTTAGGCGTTTTCACAACAAGGCAAATAATATCTTGTAGGCGATGTTCAGAAGATTGATGCCTTCTTTGCAAACAATGCTGATGTTCCATTCATCGGGCATGCTTCCTCCGACCATATTTTACAGATGATTTTGTGCATATTTCTTACCAAGGCATCGTCTGCCGGTTTGAATAGATTAGCTGCTAGGCCGTCAGCTCCAGCAGCTTTGTTAGATTTCAGTTTAGATATGGCTATGTCCACTTCATCGGGGTCGGGTGGACGCGATTTTTAATCTACATCGTTCCTTTCATTCAGGTAGAATGGTTCATTCTGCCTGAGAGCGGTATTTTGTTCCTCGTCGCCGTTATACACTCTGCAGAAATGGTTTCTCATAGCCTCAGCATCGACTATGATTCTGCTACGATGTTCCCTTGATTATCCTTACGGGCTTCGGGCCTTGTAACCTTATAACCTTGATTGACTTACTATACCCTTTGGTAAACTTGCCTTACCTTATTCCTGTAGTAATATCCCTCAAAGAAGGAAGGATCGCGCGCTTCTCATGCTCCTTTTTTTACTCCTGAGAAGCCGGTGTTCGTCCCTCTTCTTCTGCTCGGTTAGCTCGCGAGCAAATTTTGGCCTTCTTTGCAGTGCCGCTTTATAGGCCTCTTGCTTAGCTGCATTCGCTGTCGCGCGTTTCGTAGGGGTGTTCGAGCGAATCTAATGGCTTTATGGCAATGTTGCCACTGGTCTTCAATACTTGGTGTTGGCGGCGTACGACTTCTTAAAAAGTTAAGAGATACTCGATCGGAAAAGGATTTAGCGATCTCTTGCGATTGTAGCCGGCCGATTTCTTCACAGTATGTTCTTGTTTTGGCGGTGTTCGGTATATCGCCAACCTTACCTTGGGTACAACAAGGTGGCGGTCCGAGTCAATGTTGGCGCCTCGAAACGTTCGGACATCTGGAGGACTGCCTTGCATCGATCGCAATATGATCAAATGAATATGAGATTTGGAACCGTATACTCGCTACTACAAGGTTTCGCCCCGCAGCACAGTCGATCAACCTAAATTCGTTATCGGATGTGGTGTCGTGTAGGCTGGTACTTCCCGAGCGTACAACCATAGACACTCTTGTGTATAATAAATAAATAAAATTGTATCGTATAACGATACAATTTCGTGGTTTCATTATTTTCAAATGCACGTTTTTGCTTAGTTTAGGAGTTGCGGAGGCTTAAAAATATATTTGTTCCTGTGGGATTTCTGAGAATATTATTTTTTTAGCATGTTGGACAATTTTTTGTGTGCATTATATAACTTGAAAATAGTTGTGTACTAATTCTATTTTACAAGTTCATATTTTATAAATAAATATGTATATTGAGACGGGTTTAAAATGGTTCTGTTTTTTTTAGCATTATTTAATGCATATTTTACTCAAGATCAGAAATAAGGGAGCTGCATTGTTCTTGTATGCGAGTACATATTGTTTACTTAATATTACATTAATTTGTGCTGGAGTCGCAACGATACTTTTAAGTTAATTGAATCAATTTCGGAGGAAGCTTCTGCAAAGTAACGAGTATAATGTCAATTCTATACAGTGATGTCACTTAGAATTAGTAGTATTTTACTACATATTTGCGTACTATGTCCTTAAGCTAAAGTACACAGTGATTTGCACCTGAATGTACATATTAGTCAAAAACAAAATTAATAACAAATTAAAAATTGATTATTATAAGACACCCAAAATAATATGGCGGATGTATTCGATATAAATTCGAATGGCAATGCTGGCTTTTTATATACTAGATACTCAATTCGTCTCATTTTTTCCGAAACAGAGAATCTTATAAGCGCCGTGATCATGATCTCGGGTAAACTCACTGTTTGTTAATTTCAATTGTGATTTGGTATTATTATTTATAAAGAGAAAAAGCCTAATTTTATAGTTCAATTTCTTTTGGCACGTTGTTGATTATTTGAACAAATAAACATTTGAAACTTACTTGTGACTTTTTCGTGAACCTATCTGCAACCGATTGGCAGACACCACTAATTACATTTACTTTAGTTTTGTATATCAAGATATTTCACATATGAAAAATACAATAATTAAACATTAAACGGTAGTACATTTTCACAGATTATACTATACAGTAAGTTGAATATTCAACGATTTTAATTTTGTTTGAAAATAATGCGCTATTATACTATAAAGACTACTTTCTTTAAGATAAAATAGAGAAATCTTCCGTCCCCAATAATCAGTAAATTGTCTTTTATATTTTGTTTTGCCTATAGCTGCATGTCTTATACGAACATAGTTTGGTTTTGAAAAGCCACTTCGTTATTGAGTGGCATTAGAAATTGAAAATTATACTCATACTTAGATTTTACATTGAATAATAGGATATTAAAAGGCATTAAAGTTTTGTCTAAATATCATTCCGAAGCAAGAAGTATAGTGAAATGATTGACATGAAGAAATTGGAAATGTATGTAGGTATGTATATATATATATGTGTATGTAGGTATGTATATATATATATGTATGTGTTGGCGCGTGCACATATTTTCGACAGTGTGTTACTATGTGCATATGAATACTAATTTTCGTACCAATAATTTCTTATGAATGAAAAATAATATAGTTGTGTTCAGGACATAAGCACAATTTAGAAAGTTTCCTAATTCAAAATCATCACTATGATGTACGTATGTATATTTTGTATTGCATCTAGGAATGGAATTGTTGGTCTGTGAGTAACAGTAACGAATGTATTATTTATTCATTACATTTAATTAGAATTAAATTGATTATCAGTTCCTATGATTGAACTAAGTATTCTCAAAAGCGTATAAGAGGAAGTCCTTATTGTTCATGTAAAACACAAAAACAAAAATTACAGAATTCTTTAAAAAAAACGAACTTTTTTCCTGATCCCTTGAAATTCGACTTAGGGAAGTTCGACTGTATTTTCTTTAACTGTTTTAGAGTCAACATTTTCTAATCGATCATAATTCTTACTGAATTACATTACATTTTACATTTTTTATCAGACACATTGCGTTAGGCCAAACTTTACTTTATAATGACAAGTAATAATAGTCAATAAATGGTAAATAATAAAATAAGCACACATTGCAAAAGTTTAGTTTATTTATTAAGTGACATTCAAAACATTTTCTTTAATTGACTGATTCCTGCCAAAAGCATTTTTTCATCATGCAAATTGTTTTCTTAGTTAATAGTAACACATTTCGCCCTGGTAAAATAACATGAGGAAGTTGTTGAAAAATTTGATAATATGTGTAAAGAAATTAATTCATTTAAAATTTTCTAAAGCATTAACGAGTTTGTTCTTGCAGGTTATACTTATGTTGTGAACATCAAAATAGAGTTATAACTATGAAATGCATGTTTTGTCTCAAATCTTGAGTTGATCTTGCATAGAAGAGAACACACTTTTCCATCTTAATAACGAAAAATGCAAAACAGTGTATGACAGAATAAGTAACGGACAAATTGTTATAAGATGTCCGGAGTCAATAGTCATAGCTACAAAATAAGTGGAAATTTAATAAATACAAATAGCAATATTGTTTTATCAGCTGGAAGTAACAAATCAGACCAACATCATCATTTGAAAACGCAACAAACGGGGCAAACGCATCTGAAACAAAGCAGTCTGCAGTCTGCTCACTCGGCATCAACTACACCGTCCCAACTGCAAACTGTGGCTGCTGTACATCATCAGTCGTCATCGTCTTCATCGGTGACGCAATCATCAAGCAATCAGTGTATACAGCGTATCCATCAGCAGCAACAACGACCGGTGAAGGGCGCAATCGGCATCGAACCGGCACACATAATTCCACCGCGATACCAACCACCACCACAACCTCCAAGTGGAATTTTAAAGCATCTCTCAGGCGGAAAATCTACTTACTATCCGACATCAACAGATCTGAGTGCACCGCACTTAAACATAAAATACCCACCGGATATTCCGAAACTATCTTCAGTTTATATTCCAGAATCCGTTAAAACACAAGGAAATCCTACACGATTTATTCAACAACGCTCAGCCCCTGTGCATAGAACACAGTTGTTACTTTCTGCTAATCCGGATCAGGATAGTCATTTACGACAACAGCAACAAGAGATGCTGAAATTTGTTAGGAAATCTGATCAAGAGCCAATATTGCAGAATTCATCTGTAGCATCAACAACGGGAATTCCATCAGCCAATAGACTAACAACTGAACAAAGCCGTCAAATCCAGGTATATTGTGTACATTAGTATTTATTCCTTTCTTCAATATTATCTGACAAAATATTACTACAGCCGTTAATCACAGAACTGAGAGCACTGAAAGAAGCAAATCAGCGATTAGTCGACGATAATCAGGAACTTAGAGACTTGTGTTGTTTTTTGGATGATGATCGGCAGAAGGGCAGAAAATTGGCAAGAGAATGGCAACGTTTTGGAAGATACACAGCAAGTGTAATGAGACAAGAAGTATCAGCATATCAGGTGAAGTTAATTATATTTGAACATTCTACACTAATATGTACATATACGCAATAAATAATTCATTGAATTATAAAATTAAGTCTTAAGCTAACATCATACAAGACATTGGTAAATACAGTATTTTTAAATTGGAAACTTTCTTTGTTTTCTCAGAGTAAACTCCGTCAACTTGATGACAAGCAACAAGAGTTAATAACAGATAATCTCGAGCTCAAAGAACTCTGCCTATATTTGGACGAAGAACGAGCTCATATAGCTGCAAATGCAATTTGTGCACATTGTGGATCGCCAGTACGCAGTACCTTACGTGATGATGGAGATGGTTCTAGTTCTAGTACAAATGCAGATGAAACATTATCAGCTTTACGAAATTATGAAAGGCAATATTCGGTAAATAACTGTCAATACATACCTAAGAATATATAAAATAATTTTCAATTTATTTGCTGCTAAGGATATCCAAACACGTTCTAATCTAAGTGACCAGACTCTTCAGTACGTACGTTCATTAGAAAGAAGAATTCAACAGTTGGAAGAAGAACGTCTTTCTGGAGCAAATATTTCCCACATTACACCGGAGCCTGTACCAAATAGACCGGAAGCTGTAATTCGCGCATTGCAAGTCTTAGAAGTACGTGAACAACTGGAGAGGGACCGATTTGGAAATTTATCTGGAACACCGATTGAGCAAATGGATGATGGAGAAAAGGCGTTGGTTAGAGAAATGTGCAACGTTGTTTGGCGAAAATTAGAAAGCAGTCCCAGTGGACCGACCATGGAAGAATAAATGAAAAGTCAATAAAGTGTATATGAGTGTTGTATAAGACGTTATTTATTTATTATTAATTACTTTAAAAATAAATACAAAATAAAATCACTTCGTTTTTATAACGATGGGTAAATATATAAATAGATTTCTTTTTTTAATCAAATTCTTTCAATAAAGCTTGGGAAATAATCTTCGATTTTACCCTTCGGCAAACACAATCAGTGGAGCACCACAGTTGTATAATGAATGACAATAATACCTATTGACAATAATATGATTGTTTATTCTCCACTATAGCGAAAGTGGTTTTACCAAAACGGTCCTGCTGGTTTCGATTTCACGATTATCACAAAAAAAATAGTCGTAAGCTCTTTCACTTTTTTGTTTCTGATAATACATATTTCAAGATGTCATTTAATTTCCTACTTATTATTCCATATTGATTATATACATTGCATTTGACTATATTGAATACACGCTCCAATATTATCTTCAGCGCTTCCCTTACCATTTCCATCTCCAAAATGAACACCTAAATAAAATGGTATTACTGTTGATTCAATTCGACATGGTCTTGTTCCTGACGAACAAAATTGATTTCCACAATGTACTGGTTCGCAGCCAGGAAGAGGCCCAAGACCAACACCAATGAAATCTTCGATTATACATGGCATCGTTATGCGATCATTACATGATGTAAATATTTGCCTTGATCTCTTATTTTTCTTTAAATTAAAAGCACTCCGAAAGAAAGATAAGATATCAAATCCTCCCCGCACTGGCTTTCTTGATGTTAAAATCGGTGATTGTGGATTGTCTTCTCCGGAACCTTCAATATTATCCAACGCAGAAGCAATGGATGTTGTTGATTCAGTTATTATGTTATCAACTGAACCGCTTGTTTCATTGTTTGCAAATTGGACTTGATATGAAAAATGTTATGTATTTCTTAATAATAAATTTATAAAATGCATAGTAAATATATTACCCGATGATAATGTTGACACTGTTGGTGTGTCAGTAGTCCCTACATCATTCTGGATTGATCCCAATTCAGTAGGACCTATTTTGAATGACTGATCATCACACGGCTGATACATTATAGAACACATATTAGATTCCTGTCGTATACACGATCTGTAGTTTTGGTTAGCTAAGTGACGTCCATTATCCGCAAAATTAAATGTCTGTTAAGTTTTAAAGTATTTCATTACAAACAATATGCAAAATAATTTGTTCCTACTATACATATTAACGTAAATATATACCTGCATTACTCCTTGAGTGCCCATGAAATATTGAAGGCAACCGTTGGGAGCTCGTTGGCTAAATGGAATCTGTAAAATTCGTATCTCCCAGAAACGAACTGGAACGAATCGCTTTGTAAATTTGAGAACAATTTCCACATCATCCTGATTACTTTTTGGCATAACACCTATGTGTGAAGTTTTTGTGGAACTGGAAACCTGACCGCTTATATCGTAATATACTTATGTAAAAGATGAAATTGGCAATTATGTGGCAAAAAACAGTTTTAATTATACTTCTTACTATGCTGTCCACTATTTTGACCGCAAAGTGCAAATGCGCCTAAGGGACCACCGGTTACATTAAAAATATCGCCATCACAAACTCCTGTTTTCCGATTTGGCTGTCCAAGTGAAAAATGATTAAAATCTATTCGAAGTTGGCTTATAGTTATGTCCATAATTTGAATTTTAACTTTGCAAATTGTAAAATTGTTTGGCATTGAACTAGGGAAGTTAGGTGACACTAAATACGTTATATTATTTGATATTGTTCCGCCACAAGAAGCTTCAACTTAAAGTAGAAAATATTTTTTTACTACGTTATCGTATCAGATATATATAAATATGTGTACATACATATGCAACATACTCCAAAACCCATAGCACAATCTCCTTTCGCAATACCGCCTTTAAGGCGACATTCGTACACGTTGAAACACACACCAGACCTTCGCCCATCATTAGAAAGACATTCACCATCGACAGGAACGGGAAATAAATTAAATACTGAAAAAACTTTATTAATCAATTATTTGGCATAAATTCCTTCCTTACCTTTGCTTTTTTTTGATTTGATATCTTTCTGTTTCCCAATATTATTGCTCCAAAAATGTTCATATATTTTAACTTTATTAAAAAATTAAATTGTTTAAAAAATTTTTGGGAGTAAGTAAAATTTAAGACCTTCACTTTTTCTAGACACATCCTTTCTCTCAGCTTGAAGATCTTTAATTAAGCCGGACACAACATGTATACTACATATTATAAAGATCTTAAATGTATGCATTGCGTTCAGTTAATATTCGTTCGAGAGATAAGATTATAATTTCAGAAATAGGCCTTATTAAATTTTAAAAGAAAAATATCGTGCAAACTAATATAAACATTCTACTTTCACGCGTAATCTATGAGTGGCATTTTGGTGTTACTCACTCTAATAGTAAGTTCAATCGCTCTGTGTACCTCTTTCTCAAGTATGCGTGTAACTTATCCCGGGACTAGTTAAACGTCTTTCTATTTGTCTAGTGACACACATATTTGACCTTCGTACATATGAAACAAACATGAAAGACTCTACTTTCGCTATCTTATTTTAAACATGTTTTATTCACTTTCATTTATAGATGTTCTACTTCATGCACGTAATTATCATAATTACTAAGTAAAACAGTGCTGGGAGTATTTTATTTTTAAGATTAAATTGCATTTCTTCTATGGAACAAATTACTCCCAATAGAGCAGATATTAAGGTAGAATGTTTGGTTATTTCTTCCTCTTTAAAATTTTGATTCCTGATACCTGTTAACAACAACCTTAATTAGATTTTACTGTGTTCATTCATATTTATGTACATTTTTGCTCTACTATTGTTAAAAAATAATTATAGTTCGTCATTATTAGAGTTGAAATGTTATATATTAATCGATGGAAAGTTGCATTGATTTAGATTTGGAAACCAGTTTAAATAATTTTTAAATCTTGTGCTATTCACAATTAAGTTAGTTACAGACGTCATACGAATTTTTATAATGCTATCTTATATATATACTTCTATATCTGGGAGAAAATTCCACGAACAAAAATCTATAGGACTAATTCATATATAGTCAAAAAGTCGTAACCGTTTAATAATATAAAAACAATAACTTATTTATTTATTTATTTATTTGAAAGCATAATTTATAATTAAAATTACAAATTAGCTAAGAAAAGCCAGAGCGTAATAGCCTTAGGCTTTATGGTTATACAATTGTTTGCTTATATGGTATTCGATAAATTTGAACATTTTAAGAATTCTATAATAGTTTTGATATTATCAATGGTAGGATTAGAGAGGAGGTCTGTGGGATTATTTTGGGAGAAAAATTTGCGTCTAGTTGGGAGGAGAGTAGGGCAATCGGATAGGATATGGGGAATATTAATTTGACTTTGGTTGCAGTATGTGCAAAGAGTTGATATATTTTTATTCAAGTAGTGTTCATGAGTAAGCCTGCAATGACCAAGTCGTAGTCTTGTTATTTTGGTGATATCACGACGAGAAATATTATAAGGATCTACTTTACTAATGTATTCATTGATCGATAATTTATTTTGGTTGGCGTTTTTGTACCAAGTGGATGTTTGTTCGAAAATAAGGTAATGTTTATCGAGAGTAAGTTTTTTTATATAGAGATTTATGTCCAGGGGATTATAATTGGGGTAGAAGAAGGATGGGGTTCTGAAAGTGTCTTTGGCAGTTTTATCAGCGAGCTCGTTTCCTATTATTTTGGTGTGACCTGGGACCCATATAATTTTAATATTCGGGGTTTGGATATGAAGGAGGTGTCGGATTTGGGAAGGGTAATAATTCTGATTGCTTAAATTGGTAATAGCATCAATGGAAGAAAGTGAGTCGGTACAGATGGCAAATTTTGTTTTGTGTAATTTAGTATATTGAAGAGCTCTAAATATTGCAATAATTTCAGCCGAGAAAACGGAAGTGAAAGGTGGTAGAAGATATGAAAAGATTATTTTGGATTCGGAAGTAACACTAAAACTAACGTTATCTCCGATTTTAGAGCCATCAGTATAGATAAAGGTGAATTCACTTAAGGAGTTTTTGAGTTCAAGGAATAACGATCGAAATGTTTCAGAAGGAGTACTTTCTTTTTTATATTTTCTAAGAGATGAGATAACGGATGAAGATTGAAATAGCCATGGAGGGTGGGAAAGGGGGAGGATTTCGACAGGGGTGTAGGGAATTAAAAGGTTGTTACAGAGAGTCCTGGAGCGATCAATACAAGAAATAATTTTTTTATTTCGGCATAATTTTGTGTTGGAGTAAATTTTGAAAAGGGGGGAGTCTTTGCAATTTTGGGATGATTTGAACAGTCTTAATGTAGACTGAAAGCGCATGTTTTCTATGGATAGCATTTTTGCTTCGAACATGAGGTGGTTGATGGGAGTGGTACGAAATGCGTTAAGGGATTTTCTAATAGCGGAATTGTAAACGGTTTTAATTTTGTTTATAGTGGATTTGGGGGAGTATCCATAAAGGAAAAGCCCATATTCAATTTTGCTGACTATGATGGATTTAGTTATTGCTGTTAGGGTGGACGGGTTGCAGTTAAATTTATTGTATGAAAGAGATTTTATGATGTTTAATTTTTTATCAAGGGCCGGAAGAATAAAATTTATGTGCGCATTCCATCTATAATTTTTTTGGAAGATTATGCCTAATATTTTCAATCTATCAACGTTTTCTAAACTTATGAAGGTAGATAGGATACTACAATAGCATTTGTGTTTCCGACACATATGAAGATGTTTACATTTGTCTAGGGACAATTTTGCTCCAGAATATTCACACCATGAGAGGATATCTTGAAAAATGGGGTCAAGGTTAATGATGGCAGAGGTTTCTTTTTTATTCAGAGTTTTAACAATTGTAAAATCGTCTGCATATGCACAAAATTTGACTTCATTATGTAGGGATAGAATGTGGGATAATTTGTTGAAAGCTATGAGGAATAGGGGAACGGATAAAGGTGAACCTTGGGGAATGCCATTAAAGAGGGGGACAGGAGGGGAAGATGTATTTCCAATACGTACTGCCATTTTTCTATTGCTCATGAAATTGAAGATATAGCCGATGATGTACGGTCCAACGTTCCATGACTTAAGTTGGTCAATAATTGTATGGACTCCAATTTTATCGAATGCTTTTGCAAAATCAAGTGAAATGAGAGACAGATGGCTTTTTTTTGACAGTGAGTTTGTTATCTGATGGTCTAGATACAATAAGCATTCGTTTACAGATTTTCCTTTTCTGAATCCCATTTGGTGACTACTGAGCAGTTTGTTGCGGTGAACAAACCACCAGAGTCTATTGGCAACAATTTTGTCGAGAACTTTAGCACAACAAGGATTAAGGGATATCGGTCTGTATGATTTAGGAAGGGACTTGTCGGAATTTGGTTTAAGGATGGGGACAATAGTGCTGTTTTTATACAATTGAGGAATATTGCCATGAAAAATAGCGTTGTAGTGTTTGAGGAGTCTGAATTTCATTGCGGGAGAAAGATTTCTTATCATAGGATACGATATTCTGTCGTTTGCTGGTGTTTTTCCTTTCAGCATAGATAAAGCTGAGTTTAGTTCAGAAAGGGAGATGTCAGCATCAATGATTACAGCATTGTAGGGTATGGAATATGATATTGTAGAGGAAGTTTGAAGTTTATGTTGGCAGAAGGAAGGAGGGAAATTGGAATCTCTCGAATCTAGGGACCAATAATTGGCAAGGTGATTTGCAATTTGAAATGGGTCTGTAATGTTAATGTAAGGGGGGTCTGTGGAGTGGATGGAATGGATAGTGGAGTATGATCTAAGACCACAGAATCTTCTTATTGAATTCCAGATTTTGCCAGTAGGTGTAGTAGGGTTGATTTCTGATGTGAGATGATGGATGGAATCGCTTTTTGCCAGTTTTACTTTTCTTTTGAATTGAGCGTTGGCTCTTTTATAGTTTAAAATATTTTCTGAAGAGATGTTGCGCTTCAGGGATTGCCAGAGTTTATTTTTGTTGGATTTGAGAAGTTGCAGTTCCTTGTTCCACCAAGGGACATTTCTATTGGTTTTTGAAGGGGAGGAATGAGGGATAGATTTGTTAGCGCTTTGGAGGATAATTTTGTGGATATTGGCTGCTTCCTTGTTAATATTACTACTGCAAGGGCGAATAGTATTAAACTCGTCTAAATGTTTTTGGTAGAGGTTCCAATCGGCTTTTTCAATTTTGAATTTCGGTCTAAATTTGGAGGAAGCAGGATTTGAGTGGAACATAGTGATGATTATGGGAAAGTGGTCGCTTCCGCATAAGTCGTCAAAACGATTCCATTTGGAGTCAATAGCAAGGCTTGGGGAGCAGAATGAAAGGTCGATATTGGTGAAAGAGTGGTGGGTGCTGAAGTGGGTAGGAGAACCATCATTGAGTAATTGATAGTCGGATTTTGTTAAAAAATTGGAGACAGTGTTGCCGCGTTTGTTATTTCTAGACGAACCCCAGCTAGAGTGCCATCCATTGAAATCGCCAAGGACTAGGGATGGTTGATGAGAGTGGTCTAAAACATTTTTTAGATTATTTGTATTGAGGGTTTGCTGGGGATGAATATAAACGTTAATTATAGAGAATTTTAGTTTGGAAGTAACTGTGATGCCAAGGGCATCAAAATCATTGTTAAGGTTCAAACGAATATACTGTAAGGAATTATGTACTAAGAGTGCAATACCGCCGTAAGAGGTATGAGCTTGATTTAGGGAGATGAAGTCATAATTAACTGGGATGGGGATATTATTTGAAGAAGTGAGGTGAGTTTCTTGTAGGGCTATTATTTTAGGGGAGGTGGACTTAATTAAAATAAGTAGTTCGTTATAATTATTTATATATCCTTTCATGTTCCATTGGATGATTTTCATAGCAGGAATAATATGAGGAGGATGTATTGAGCTGTCTGATGTTATGATGGTATGGTTGCGACCCCGCCATCCTGTATCTGGATGTTGTGTGCCCAAGGTTGGGCTCAGGATAGGTGTCCTGTGAATGGCGGGGTAGGTGGGGTTGGCCTTGTTGAGTATATTAGGATTCATCATTGTCGATTCTTGAATGTGAAGACGTATGCTTCTTATTTGGGTTATGTTGAGATTTATTGGTAGTTTGAATAGATGGAGTGTAATATGTATTTTCACTTATGAGTTTTTGAGTTAAGTTTGAAATTGGTGATGTAGGGTTGGTTCTGTTGTTCTGAGGAGTGGATTTAGGTACTTTAGTTGTTGGTATGTTCAATAGAGGTTGTGTAGTGGGTTCGATTTCCAGATCAGTGTTGGTGTTATTTGTAGGTTTCGATAGAGTTATTTGTTTAGAAGTAGTAGGTTTCTGTAAAGATGGTTTTTCGGTTGTTATGGAGTTGCTATTTAGTTGTTCTTTTGGTAGATGTTTTCTATTGGTTGTGTCAGTGGATTGTCTGGTTATTTCGGAAAAGTTCATTGAATTGGATGGAATTGTGACGGGGTTTTGTAGATTATATGTGCGTTTAGCATCAGCCATGCTGCATTTATTCCTAGTTTTGATGGTGAGCACTTCTTTATTTTGGATGTATTTTGGACAGTTACGATCAGAAGACGTGTGAGTTGTGCTGAGACAGTTAGCACACATGGTGCGAGTGCAGTTAGACGGAGCATGTGGTGGAAAATTGCATGTTTCGCATGATGGTGTCTTCGTACATCTTTTCGTTGTATGACCGAGTAATTGGCAATTTTTGCAACGCATAGGGTTGGGTATATATTCATTTACTTTTGTTTTGTACCACCCAATTTCGACGGAACTTGGAGGCTTGTAGAGGTCAAACGTTAATAACATAACCCCAGATGGACGAGGTTTGCCTTCGATCATTTTGGTGAATTTGTAAATATCACTCACACCTTGAGAGCTCATTTCTGCAATGATGTCTGCTTCCGGTACGTTTATCAGACATGGTGCATAGACTATGCCCTTAGATGCGTTCAAATTAGTTTGATATCTGATTGTAACGGGACATTGATTTGCAAGATTTGATACAGATATGAATTTTTCTGCAGTTCTTTTGTTTTTAGTCAAAACCAGGATATTCCCGTCACGAAGTTGTGTAATTGTCTCGTATTCTTTGCTGATTCCATCAATTGCCTTTTTTAATATAAATATACTTACGCTAGTAAGCGGTTTTTTTTCGTCTTTAGGGGTTATTAATATGAATTTAGGATTTTTTGTTGTAGTCGCAGGAAGATCTGGATAATCTTCCAGATTTACCGGTTTGGAGCGTTTATAGGGTGGGGATTCAGCGGGCGCCTCGGAAGGCAACCCGCTGAACCTACTTCCTCTCATCTTGGCTCAAGAGCCTAGTATACGTAGAGTGGATAACACTATATCAGTAAAACCGTATGGTAATTAGTCACAAACAGAAAAAAGGTGTCTGTATTAGAACACAAGTGGAAACAACTGTGTAAAATAACTGCACTTTCAATAATAGTCGCTGTTGAAATAGACACGATGCGTATGCTGCGAGAGCTAGACGACGACTCAACAATAACTTCATTATCAACATCCGTTTAACAAAAGATACACCGAAATAAGTACACCCATTTTCGGAACTTAAGTCGAAATGTCCTCGGCCCAACGCAACGATTTTGTAAGGATGATGGTTAACGACAGGTGGTCTAAAACTCCATCGGCGAATCAATTTGAAATATAATATCTATAATTTCTGGTTCTGATTTCAGTTATCTTTTTATCAATTACATGCTAATGAGAATATTTGAGATCAGTAAATTCAGCAGTATGCCAAAATGAGATAAAACTTCCTCTAGTCTGTTGTCTTTGATCCTAGGACATACTTACCTTTCACTTTCGTAGTTGTTTTTTATAATTATAATTTTATATTATAGTACTCTCTCGCTAATCCGATCTGTAATCCGCCGTCATTGAAAATATCAGGTCCATATTCCGCCATCTTCCGTCTCTTTCATGAATATGAGAAACGCAGTTCTCTACATCGCCACAGTCTGTGACAGTTGTTTTTTTTATTAGCGAGAGAGTAATGTATATAATATAAAATTTTAATGTTATTCATATCCTGATTAATATTCGTAGGCACATGTTGAATATTATGCTACAGTCAAAGCTCCCATAGGCGAACTAAGACTAGGCGAACTAAGACAGTTGTCCGTCCACGGAAAATTATTTCAAGGGGATTGACCGCCTAAGAGAGCTGTCCGTAATAGAAACTTTAATTGCATTACCATATCTAAACAACAAGAAAGTACTATGTATCCATTTTTTATTTATATATTACGGATATAACAAAATTTAACATATTTTATTTTACTTAGGTTAAACGACTATACTATAGACATATACATTCAAGATATTGTACTAGTACCTTGAAATTTGAAAATGTATATGCACGTTCACCACTTTTACTTTATAAGTTTATGGAATTTATAATATTTACAATCTTTGGACATAGAATGCTTGCTGCCTTTATTTGAAATCAACATATCTTAAGTCCTAAGTATGGACTGTAGTAAAAACTTCTTTGATACATTAAAAGAGTTAATTTGAGTAACAATATACATATGTATGCTTATATACAGAATTGTTTTTATTGAAACTAAAAATAATTTCCAGTTGATGAATATACTTTTGGACAATATTTTTCAGCTAATTTCCCATATGCTACATTTGAACCAACTTCCACCAAACGATTTTTGCTGTGTTTATTCCAAACGTGAACTATATATGACTCTTCGGTTTTCTTTAAAGTTTCTTCTAAATGTGATTCATGAAAAAAATATTCCCAATCTTTCCACCGTACCGCATAAAAAGCATCCTTAGGATAGACTTGAAACCCAAAACAACGATCTCTAGTCATAACCAGCGGTGAATGAGTTTTACAAATTTGTTTTAAGACCCTTGTTATAACACCAGGACCGTTATTTCCCCAATCATTACCATTGAAGTGGATCTGAAAGTCTTTTAAACATAGTTCAGCGATCTCATGTCCGAAACCAGTCGCATCAAAATTTATAACACCAGCGGCTATAAAATTATCTGATTCAGCGCCTGCGTAATTCGGTGGAATATCTTCTAAACTTTTTTTAACTATAACATCCAAATCTAAATAGGTTCCGCCCCATCTCCACAATGTAAGATATCGCAGAAAGTCAGATATATGTGACAAAAGATATTTCGATGAGAAAAGCTCACCGTTTTTTAACCAATCATATATCGGCGTATCTGCTGCGTATGTCCAGAGATTTAAATTTCGAATGTATACATTTGGATACGCTAATAGAGCTTGGAGTACTGGCTGTGTACTTATATTAGTCATGTAGGTAGGGCTGGCAAAGAGCACATACACATCCAAATTAGGATTTGCCAGTGCTGCTGATTCCACAGCACACGCTTGCCGTGCGCTCAACTTTAGCATATGTTCTCCTCTCTGTGAACACGATGTTTCATGGAAGAATATAGTTTTTCCAGGTCGAGGTTTTCGTGAACTTAAAAGTATATCTTCGAGTTTACCAGATTCGTTATTTTTATTCGTATGAATAAAACATTTGCGCATGTCATTATTGCTTTGAATATTCACTAGTAGGCTCATCGCCGATATGAGTAACAGTAGTACAAATATACATCTGTAACGGTACTGTTGGGCTTTGTGCAAACACCTGTTTAGCGATAGCCACATCTAAAAAGAAATAAAATGCCATTATCAAATACATTAATAAATGTGGGCAATTCGGATGGTACTTAAAATATATATAATCAATTCATATTCCCATTACTTAAAGAAATGTTTTTTCTTCATATCAGAAACAGATATACATATATATTTAATTAGATTAGATATTACTTGATGAGGGATATAATAATATTATAATTATCGTTTATATTCTTCTGTGATGGGTTAAATTTGGAGCTAGTTTTTGGTTCCATGTTCATGCATGATAGAAGTAACTTCTGAGTTCGAGACGAGGAAGAAAGATTATTTATGGTTTCGTTGCAGCGATTAGTCATAAAACCATTTGGGTGATTTATAAACCTAATCACCCAAAAGGTTTTATGACTTATCTCTAAGCTGAAATTCAACACTAGTATTATATTTATTATTGTAATTCTGGAATATACAGTGCACAAATTGGTTATGGTAATTTCCAGAACGCCTGTTCAATGACACTAAATGTTACTGGAGTTCCATTGAAGCAGGTGCAGAAGTTTATCTCGGGGTCTTCTTAACGAGTGATGGGAGGGGTAGTGCTGAGCTTTCCCGTAGGATTGGTCAAGCTGGGTCAGTTTTGATACAGCTTGGGAGATCTGTGCCGTCGTGGGCGTTACTTGCCGGGATAGGGTAAGAAGCTGCTATTTCGAACCGAAAGGGCTACGCTTCGATGGTTTGATCAATTGGTACTTATGTCTCCACCATAATGACTTTGAAGGTGTGCGCTGAATGCAATTCCCTCAGGTAGACGACTACTTGGTAGAAACAGGAACCGAATCCATAAACACGCTTGTTTACGCTTAGGTGGAGGATCGAGTTGCGTGGAGATCTCTCGTGCGTGCTTTAACCCCGCGACCCCTTTAGTGAATCATGCGGGTCAGAAGTTGATGATAATTATGACTCACATATCGATTGTATGGATTTAAAAATAATTTAAAACAATAGGATTGTTCTTTAGCACAGCTCTCCTTCGAATCATAAAGTAGAACTGAATATATTTAGCATTTCAAAAGTAAGTATATGTAAACAAATGGCGCTAACTTTCTACCACTAGATACTTACAAGCATATATCATTTGTGATGTCAACATACATAGTATCACTATATACAATCAAGCACTACTAAGCTTTGGAAGTGTAACTTCATATGATGAAAAAAAGTTGTATTGCAATATTCTGGACTATGCTAAAATATATGTATACATTTCACCCCATCTGCAGACAAGATTTGCATTATTCACTTAAAACAGACATTATATTTATTCTAGATAAACATTGAGAATATTTGAAGCGCAGCATTTCAATGAGTATGTAATTTCAGTAATTACAGATATGAAAGTGTTTGTATGGGTCTAAGCCAATAAGTAATTCATCATTTGCCACCTAGCCACATCTAATCCTTCTGTATAAATATGCACATGTATTTATTTTTTATTATTCATTAGAACAATAAAATATCGATTTCTTTTATTTCTTATATAAAAAAACTTTATATATAAACTTAAAATTTACTACAATTTTTATTTGAACCTTATTTTCAAATAAGGTTCACAGCTGAAAACTTGAATAAAGGGCGTATTGATTGAACACTTGTCTGTATTAAGCTATGCATACAGGATGGTATGTTAAATATATAAAAACTAAATAAAAATTCAAATACTTACTCTGTGTAAGTTTAAGATTATTCGATTGCAGAAGTTTAAGATTCCACAATATCATGGTTTAATATTTATAAAGTAGAATCCAAACGCTGTTACTATTACTCTTACTATTAGATTCAGACATTTGATATGTGAGAGAAGTAAGATTTTTGCAAACAATGAATAAAAACGTTATATTACCAGCTCTCCAAAATAAATAATTCAAACACAATTTAGAGGAAATTAAACTTCGATATTAAGCGGGCATATCAATGAGAGTATGTTGTCATTTCTAAAATGACAGTATCTAAATGCTTGTCTTGTTGATAAATATGGAAGGCTGGGTTCAGAAATAAGCGTGTATAGTTTATTTTAGTGGTGGAACACGAATTTATTGCATTTCATATATTTTGTATTCAATATATATTATTTAGCGGCGTTCAGACACAACAATTTGACGTGACGATTTGCTCGGCGTGAATCAAGCCAAAAAGTGAAAATGTTTTGCCGACCGGAAAAAAAACAGTCTTGTTGTAACGAGCCTTCACATTGCCGTTCGATCGATTTGGCCCATCAATGACTGTTCAAGCAAATCGTCACGACAAATCATATTGTAATATGAATAATGACATTATTAGCAATAGATCAATACAAAAAATACATTTAATGTAGAAAATCATTTTTACTTAAATAATTACTTAAAAAAAGAGGAATGCTGCATGAAATGAAATGTGTTCATACCTGTGGAATAAGTCCATAAAAACATTTATTTCTCTATAATAAGAGATTCCTGGACTGTCTATTCACTGAATGATACCATTTCCAGTTTATATATTTTTTGCAAATGCGGCTCATTCGTTTTTGACGTTTCATTTTATTACAACGTACTCCTGTTTATAAAAAATATGGTTGAGAACTAAAATATATTCATTAAGCATCTATAAAAGAGTGTACATGCATACAAAAAAGTTTTGAGGATATAAGTAAAAGTTCTTGCTAAGAATTCGAGTTTGTTTATTATAAAACAGAAAGAAGTGTAAAAAAAAATTCGTGAGGTTATGTATGCATAGCCACAAACAAGAGTTCAAATATGAATGTTCCTCCGTCAGTGCCGCCGATGGCTGGCATTCCATCTACTATGGGTTATCCACCAATCGTACCATCTTTTAATATGCCTCCTCCTGGTTTCGGTCCACCACCTGAAATTGCTGCAGCTTTTGGTGCTACATCTACGGAATGGAGTGAGCATAAAGCACCGGATGGTAGACCGTATTATTATAATAACATAACCAAGCAGAGTTCATGGGATAAACCCGATGAACTGAAAACGCCCGTTGAAAAAATTATTGCGGCTTGTCCATGGAAAGAATATCGTTCAGATAATGGTAAAGTATACTACCATAACGTAAATACAAAAGATTCACGTTGGGAGCCCCCATCGGAATATGTCGAAATGCAAGCAAAGGTTAAAGCAGAAGAGTAAGAGATAAGTTTATTTCTTTTAGCAAGTATTAATAATATATTAACATAGGGCTGCGGCAGCAGCAAAAGCGGTGGCAGCAATGACTTCATCTTCAATGGCAGGAATGATTATTCCACCTTCAATTGCATCGGTACTACCGGCTACAATAGCGGCTGTTGCAAAATTATCTACGCCTGATATAGGCTCACCAGCTTGTGACACACCACCCGGCAGTAACGAAAATTCGTCTTCCGCACTAGACCAAGCGATGGCTGCAACATTAGCATCAATTGAAATTCCTCAGACCGTTTCTAAAGAAGAAAAAGATAGTGAGTAATGTTTTCAAAAAATTCTGTTTTTAAATTAACTTGCCAAAGTAGGGCAAGATGAACATAACTGAAATATTTTTGTATATATAAACAGTTTCTTGTTTTGTTATTCAATGTTCATTACTCCTTTTGTTATAGAAAATGCTAGGTGTGTCGTATTAATATGGAATATATTTGATTAATTAACATATTATTTAGTTACTAAAACTCGTTATGCGTTCTTTATCACATATGCCTACATACATTTCTTTATTATCATAGATAAGAATCAAAAGTCTGGAAATGACGAAGTGAAATTAGTTTTCAAGGACAAAAAGGAAGCTATAGAGGCCTTTAAAGAGCTTCTTAAAGAAAAAAATGTACCTTCCAACGCCAATTGGGACCAATGTGTAAAGATTATTTCAAAAGACGCTCGGTACAATTCGTTTAAAGGTTTGAATGAGAAAAAACAAACATTTAATGCGTACAAAACACAAAAACTTAAGGATGAGCGTGAGGAATCCAGAATTAAAGCTAAAAAAGCTAAGGAAGATCTTGAAAAGTTTCTAATGTCTTCGGAAAAGATGAATTCGCAAATAAAATTCTATAAATGTGAAGAAATATTTTCGACGAATAAAATTTGGACAGCGGTGCCAGAGCAAGACCGTAGAGACATATTTGATGATTGTATTTTTAACTTATCGAAACGGGAAAAAGAGGAAGCACGGGTGATGAAAAAACGAAACATGAAAGTTTTAGGTGAACTACTCGAATCTATGGCATCCATCAGTTATCAAACAACGTGGTCCGAAGCTCAAGTTATGTTGCTCGAAAACACTTCGTTCAAAAACGACGTCAATCTGCTAGGAATGGATAAAGAAGATGCGCTAATAGTATTTGAAGAACACATTCGTGCCCTGGAAAAGGAGGAGGAGGAGGAGAAAGAGCGGGAGAAGAAACGCATAAAAAGACAACATAGAAAAAATAGAGATGCGTTTTTGACATTATTAGATTCCCTCCACGAAGAAGGGAAATTAACGTCAATGTCACTTTGGGTTGAACTCTATCCTGTCATATCTGCTGATCTTAGATTCTCCGCAATGTTGGGCCAGTCTGGCTCGACTCCTTTAGACTTATTTAAATTTTACGTCGAAGATCTTAAAGCAAGATTTCATGATGAAAAGAAAATCATCCGCGAAATTCTTAAGGAGAAGCAGTTTCAGGTACAGGCAAATACAACATTCGAGGACTTTGCTACAGTTGTGTGCGAGGACAAACGCTCTGCCAATTTGGACGCAGGAAATGTTAAATTAACGTACAATTCCTTACTGGAAAAGGTTAGATGAAATGAATTATATAATTTTAGTTGTAAAATATAAATATATTGTTATTTTTAAGGCTGAGGCTATAGAAAAGGAACGGCTGAAAGAGGAACATAGGCGTATAAAGAAACTCGAGAGCGAAATTAAAGCCGAGTGGCTAGACGGAAATATAACTGCGACCGATGCTTTTGAGACAGCAAAAAAACTGGTTGAACATTTGGAGGCCTGTATTCTGTACGAGAAAGACTATAGCTTGGAAAAAGTGTGGGAAGATTTTATAAAGGAATGTGAGGATGCCTGTAGTCATCATCATTCCAGGTCCAGGAAGTCCAAGAAAAGCAAAAAACACAAAAAACGATCACGCTCGAGTTCTAAATCTGTAAGTTAAAGTTTTTAAATAATAACTCGATTTTATACACATATTCCTTATTTGTATTAAAGGACGTTGAAAATGACGGTTCCGACGTGGAACAAGAAAAAGCCCGGAAAAAAAAATCTAAGTCACGTTCGGTAATCAACATTTTCTTTTAAACATATTGTTATGCAACGATTGGATTTTTTAATATAAAACATTTTTCTATTTTCTTTGTGCGAATACAGCGCTCTTTAAGTAGCAGTGAGAGTATCGAAAGTGAAAAGATATCAAAGAAGAAGAAGAAGAAGAAGCATAGGAAATCTTCAAGAGCGGTTAGTACATGTGTGTTTAAATACAGATTAACACTATATACATTTTTTTGTAGTCATCTCTTGATAGTGAACATGGATCATTGGCAGAAGAATCCCCAGTTTCAATAGAAATTGTGAAAAAGAAAAAGAAAGAAAAAAAACGAAAGGAGAAGGATTTACGAAAACAACGCTCTCCCTCTTTAAGTCAAACAAGTAATATATCAGACAAGGCTCCCTCAGGTAGTTCCTCAAGAAATGGCGACGAGCAAGCACTCAGTGAAAGTGAATTAGAATCAAAACGAGCGGCTCTTTTGGCTCAGCTGAACGAGCAAATGGAAGAATAAAGATTTCAAATTTGCCGCATGAATTCCACTACGTACGGACAATTAAGAACAATTTATTAACATACATGTTTTCAATAAGTATTGAAATAAATAAAATGTTAATATAGAGGAATAAAAAATAATAAATTCAAAACATAGAGAGCAGTATTTATTGACAGAATTTTAAAATGATCAACGTCTAAGACATGCCAGAATACGCTTAAACTAAATTATAGCTACCAACATGATTTTTGGCTGTACACGCAACTTAATTAGAGAGAGAGAGAGAGTAATTAAAACACAACAAGAAAAAATGCATAACTTGTCTTTATTTCATACACCGATATTCGTAAAGCAATTGAAATTAATTATATAAGTTAACTCATCATAATCAACGTTCCATGTAAATGAATTATCCATGATTGATTAAATTCTTTTTCACCAAAACATCCTCCAGTCTTTTCATATTTGTCAGTATTAATTGTCTTTCATTCTCATTAAATGCAACAAACCAATGAAACTCTTTCTATAAGTAAAAAAGTTACACAATGTGAAGGATACAATGTTTTAAAACCTACATCCAACTTGAATGCCCTCTCTTACGGCAATTTCGGTTATTGGTATATCCGTACTTGACATTGCAACCGGTAGACCTCTTAAATATCTGTCCAGATAATATATCTAAAATATTTGAATTTGGTTTCCTCTTTTGCTGAAAATTTGTGACAACAAAATCTTCTTTCAATCTTGTATTCTGTTGAGCTGCTAAAGATGTAAGTGGAGTGTCGTTGTCCTTTGACTCGTTATGGCGATTTAGAACAGGTTTTGTTACCAGGTGGTGGAGATCATCCTCTTCAGTGGCTTTCAAAGATGTCATATAAAATGTAATTAAATTATTATTTCAACAAACCTTCAGTTATTGCGGTTGTATGTTGCATTAAGTTTGTGTAGTTGACCATATTAGTTTCGTTTACAGAAACGTTTAATTGTTGCATTTGTTCTTTTTCGGAAAGTGTAAGATTTGGAGAAGGAGATATTATTGGAGTATCAGATGGTGAAGGTGTCCAGGGAATTAATGGTTTTACCGTCAAATCGTCTTCATCGTAATAATACTCGTCGGCATCGTTTACTGTATCCTTTTAATAATAAATATAAATTAATGTTTGCTTATTTCTTCTGAATAAAAATTACATCGATAAATTCATTGCTGTTCACGTCAATTATAGCAACATCTTTTATATTGATGTGTATGTTGAATTTCCCACTTTGCTTTTGGTCATAAACGATATGTGTCTCATTTTCGGAAGAAGAACAATAGCCCTGCACACACAACAGTATACAAAAAACAAGTTTATAATGTGAGTCAAACATATCTTCAAAGCAAGAGACCCTCTCTCTATGAGAACAAGTAGTAAACTGATATCCTGGGGAACAGAAGTAAGAAAGATGCCGCAAATTTACTAGTTTTGCTTTTTCTCATTCGCGTGTAAGATCAGGGATACCTTAAACTGCACAGAGTTTTGTACATGCGTCCATTTACACCACTTATGAACATATACGTTAATGCCGTTTCTCTGCATTAAATAAACTATGTAATATGTAAATAAACAATTGTAACACTAAATACATATACAAATGAGTACATATGTATGTGTTTTCTTTAAAAACGTATTTGGTTTGGATTGGGAAAATAAAATCATTAGATTGGATAAAAAAATTTTTTGTTCGATTTATGTAGGTCTCATTTTCGGATATGTGCATAATATGTATGTATATAGATAGATCAAAGAATAATATCTGAGCCTGAGCTAATGGTGCCTTCCACCCGTGACCCGGTTTTCTTTCTTTCTAGTTGTTTTACACTCAATGAACTTCATAAAGACGATTCAGTTTTGTTCTTGTCAGCTTTCGAGTCAGATTTTGTAGACCCAAGTTGTTAAGAGCCGTGTTTAAAAGCCTGTTATTCCTGAAATAGAGTATGCGAAATAAGAAGGGGGGTTAATAACCAATAACATGCCAGGTGAATTAGGATATAATGTTTATTTGTGCCTACATTTATGAAAGCAACAACGCTAAGAAAACAGGAAAAATGTGTCACTTTTCGGCAAATTAAATAGGAATACACGAACAAAAATGCTCAGGTTTATGCCCACTGGTGAAATATTTATTAATTAATTATAGGGTTGTATAGGACGAAATAAGAAGTAAACGTTGCAGCTCCGGTGGAAGAAGTGGAAAATCTACTCTCACAGGGAGAGTAAGAAACAGGAAAATAAGCTGAAGAGCTGCAACCAAAACGTCCGTCATATTAAGAGCTTATGTCTATAAGGTTATTCCTAGGCCAGGTCGGGGTCTTGGAATAGAGATGGGCCCGGAAGACCCCTATAACATTAGGGCCAACGGCTGCGATCACAGCCTTATCGAGGTTACCGGCTCCGGTTATACCCGGACCCTTTTCCCCGAGGGTTAAAAAATATAACCTGGCCTCCCAGCTGGGAGTTGTGCGATAGGTTGGGTTAGGTTAGGTTGAAATAATTGACTGCTGCGCAGAGGGACACCAACCGGACTTAGGCAAGCATACGCCCATTGTGTTACCACGTGGATCTAATGTTACCTATTCGCAAACCACTGAGTGATTTTCATAAAGCGAAGAAAATGGGTAACTCTAATGTTGCTCAATTCAGCCGAGTTATTGAAGAAGTGGGTCTCCAAATGTCTGAATCTGTGGGAAGATAGAGCATTACAGCTGCATAGCAAGTGATCAATCGTTTCTGCCACATCCACCACTTCTGTAGAAATCATTAAAAGAAAGACCTAGTCTACAGTTGAGTTCCGATGGAACAGTGCCCGGTTAGAGAGAGATAGGCATGGAGGGTGGGTCGCTACCCGGGAAGAGTACAGACTTTGTGCCCTTTCTAGCGAGTTCGTCTACTTCGAAATTCTCTGAAATGTCGCAGTGTCCCGGCACCCACAAAAAATGGATGGAAAAATACTTGAGAAATAGGTCGCAATTAAGGGAAGTCTTGGAGTTTAGATTTAATCGGAGCAAATGACGATATTTTTTGTTATTGTTGTACCCGTGACAGAGCTTGCTTATTCGTTATAGTTTCAGCTTTAAAGATGCTGCAGTGATTTGGTAAAGGTAGAGTTCAGACCCTTGGAATAGATGCCAGTCCCCACAGCTGCATCCATCTTCGATCCAATTGTGAAAATTCAAAAATTCCAGTTGTTTATTATAATGGTGGCAGCGCTGACATCTCCCTTCTGCTCCTTCAGCTTAGCAATCTTTCAGTTGTGCGTCGCAAGATGTGGATTACAAGCCTGGATGTATCTCAGGGTGGAGGTGGCATCAGAGGGTATAGAAGGTAGTCAGGCACGAGTCCTGGGCCTATCTGGGGATTCAAACCCTAGTAGGCCCAGGACTTGTGCCTGGCTAGCTGGGTACTAGGGATTGAATCCATAAAACGGCCTATACAGTCGTTGTGGCTCAGTGGTGCTAGAAGCAAAGCCAGCCTGTTTTAATTTCTTCTCCGATGTAGCCAGCTAGCTAAGGTTCTGAACAACTTTTATAGCCCAGGCCATGGCGCAGGAAGTGCGGGGTGCGGAACTATCCGATCTCCTAGACCCCAGGACTTCAGGAGCTTTATTAGGACCCATACGCGCAATGAGTATTGGGTTCTCCGGTTCTTTTTTTGGGTCTTATAGACATAATATGGGTGGGCAAGTGTAACCCCATCAACACTTAAGCTAAAATTTATTTAGACAAAGCCATATGCCTCTTATACGGACGGATTTCATGTGGGCTTCGTCAAGGGACATAATTTCTCTATAGCTGGGACGCATGTTGCGATCGCAACGTACTACTAGGATCTTTGCCGATCGATCTCTAAGCTCGTCGTCGCCTGTGAAAACTATAATAGAGAATGGAGAGGGTATGCAAAGCAAAATTAGAAAATGTAAGCTATATAAGAAAATGTTATCTATACAAACCAATAAATACTTGTAATGCGTAGATTATTTCTTTACGGCGCGGAGGCATGGACCATCTCAAAAGCGGATGTTAAAATCCTTGGTCTCCTGGAGAGAAAAGATCTTTGGCCCTGTTTGCGTTGGCGGTATTTGGAGAAGTAGATTCAACCGAACTGTACGTAACAGAGGACGCCCGTGTTTAAGGTGGCGCACCCACATGGAGAAGGACCTCAACCACCTAGTTGGCTAGTTGGAGAAGCTTGATGGTTGAGGCCCAGGTCAACCCCGGATTGTATCGCCAAATAAAGAAGAAATATGAAGCAGGATGATGGTAGCTGCTATTTTCATCACATTGACTTTTATTATATTTTTTATTAATTTTTATTGTTTTCCTCTTTTTCTATGTATTTCAAGTCTTTTTTTTACATTGTTTTCTTAACCGGTTTTGTATTATATATAAAATAAGAAAATATAAAAGTTTTATTCCGCTGAAATTCAAAATGGAAAAGAGGAAGTTTGTACATTAATTAGGACGAAGGAAAAGATACAAAGGGATGGATACAAGCCAAAAAACAAAAGACAGGTAATGTATGTATTAGGTGTTTAGGTTGAACACAGAATGGTTGATTTACACGATCCAAATCTTCTGTGTATTCGTTTGTTGATTTTATACCATTCAACAGACATAATTAGATATACCAGAAAAATTAAGAATTCCTTGTCTTTTTTGGACATTAACAATATTGGTTCCCAGTCAATTTTTATTATGAAAAGGTGACATGATGTAATCGACTTAACACCATCCAACACATACCTTAAGGATGTGTTCCGACTTACTGTCGGAAGTGTCCCCGTTAGACCACAGGTAGTTTGAATTCCGAAATTAACCCAAAGTCATAAAATTTCTAAAGAGGAGGATCACCAGAAAAGCCAACTGGATACGGTTAAGGAATGAATGTTGGCAAACTCAAAGGTGTAAAAAAAATGCAAATCTTATTACTCGAATTGACAAGTGGCTCTACATTTTGTCGAATATGACGACCAACTAAGTGAAGTTTTTTTCTAGAGAGTATATTACTCCTGAGCATTGGCAGTGACTCGAAAGAGTGGAGCGAAAATAATTTTGGCCGCACCAGGCATGGAACCCAGGCAGCACAGACCCACAACGCCGTGAACGCCATAGGATATATAATATTAAAGTATTCCATTTTTAATTTATGTTTTACCAAAAAAAACTTCCAGTGCTGTGTCTATTTCTAAGAATAAATCATTATTGGAAATGTATAGTTCGTTGGTATCTATTAATGACTTTATTTTCTTTGATGCAGCTTGTTTGAAGTCAGAAGGATCTATATAGACGTCATCGTGATTGAAATGAGTGTTAATCTCAAAATCAATATCATTGGAGCCGAGAATAGTGTTCACAGTGATCGATGAGTCGACTCTGCAAATCAGCTCCTTTGCAGGCTTCACATATTTTTGTGTCTCTTCTATTTCGATTTCGATTATACATTTCCCCGGGGGCTTAAGCGTACTCTAGAATATTTACAAGGTCGCTTTGGTAGTCCTTTTTAGCATATATTATAGTCGTCAGCGAAAGAGAGGCTCTAGACTGTAGTCACTTTCATTATCAGCTTTGGCATTATAATGATAAAATATTATTGGTGGCGCTACATTCCGTAGAAGGCCAGGACCTAGTTCCTACTGCAATCACTTGTGTCGTGCGTGTTATTGTTCTCTTACGAGTGGAAAATCCTACATTTTAATGCCTACTCCTATCGCCCAAGCTTGAGAAGTTTTTTTCTAGACAGGATTACTCTTTGAGCTTTGTCAGTGACTCGAAAGAGGTGGGAATGCGAAAATTATTGTTTTGTCGTACCGGCCGGGAAGTTTTGGCATTAGTGCATTTAAAACTGTTTAACTTATCAATCTGTTTTTATATTTCATTCAATTTAACTTCAAACTAATTGGACTGTGGATTGCACTTGTTGTGCGTCCATATTCGTAGTTAGTACTGATATCTTAAGTGTCACCCAAAATCAACGCGCCACGATCATATTTTTGTTTAGGTTTGCACTAAGCGGTACTTACAGAATTTAAGATTCTTCTTTATTTGGCGCTTCAGTCCGTGGTGAAGCTGGGCCTCAACCAAATAAGCCTGTCCAACTAGCACGCTCGGGCTAGTTGCCTCCAGTGTCGCACGCCCAGTTGGTGGAGGTCCTTCTCCACATAGGTGCTCCACCTAAACACGGGCGTCCTCTGTTACGTTGTCCCATGAGTTCGGAGTCGAAGACCCTTCGGGTCGGAGCTAAATTCTCCATTCGATCTACATGGCCTAGCCATATTAGGCTTCGTTGGATCCGAAGACGCATGACTAGGTTCATCGTGAATCTTCTCCTCCAAAAATCGTCAACGCAAACAGGACCCAAGATTGCACATAGAACTACTCTCTCGAAAAGTCCAAGGACTTCCTCATCCGCTTTTGAGATTGTCCATGCCTCTGCGCCGTACAGCAGGACTGAGATGATTAAGTTCTTGTATAAAGTCAGCTTGGTCCTTCGAGAGATGGCTATACTACTCAATTGCCTCCTCAGCCCATAGAAACAGCGGTTGGCAAGAGTTACCCTGCGTTTGATCTCGGTACTAATGTTGTTCGTACTATTTATTGCGGAGCCGAGGTAGACGAAGTCCTTGACTACCTCGAAGTTTAGCTGCCTATTTTAACGCTCTGTCCAAGACGTCGATGTTGCGTGTCCTTTTTTGATGACAGCATATACCTCATTTCGCCCTCATTTACTACTAAACCCATTTTAGCCGCTTCCGTCTCAATGGCAGCAAACGCCTCATTGACGGCTCGCTGTGTTCTGTCAATTTCGTCAATGTCATACCTGTATGCTTACAGTTATACCGACTTCTGGAAGATTGTGCCTCTAGTGTTGGCGTGTGAGTCTTGGACGATCTTCTCCAGGATGATGTTAAAGAGGTTACATGACATTGGTGATAAGGTCTCGGTGAGCTTGTTAGCTATAATTCTCCATCGTCATCCTGCACAACAAGACGTTTTTGGCAGGAATGTCAAAACTAAACGACGAAAATATGGTGGGTGTCGATTTCTTGTGTCTTTTCGAGGATCTGCCGTAGTGTGAAGATTTGGTATAATGGACTGGCCTGAAGTCACATAGATATGGACCTATCAGGTTGTTTATAAACGGCTTCAGTCGAGTACACAAAACTGCAGAGAAGATCGTATAGGCCTGTTGAGAAGACTTATCCCTCTATTGTTGGCTCAGTCAAAAGGGTCTCCTTACTTGTGGAGCTGGCATATGATACTGAAATTCCACTCGTTCGGCATGCTTTCCTACAACAACAATATCTTACAGATGAGCTGGTGGCTGCGCCCAACCAGATCATCTCCAGCTGCATTAAAGATTTCAGCGGACAGTCCGTTCGCACCGGCAGCTTTGTTAGACTTCAGTCTTGATATTGCTATCTTGCCCTCGTCTAAGTCGGGGGAGTTGAGTGGTACATTCTCTTGCAGCGTTGCCTTGTTGCAGCATGTGCTAGCCTGTACTCGTTGTCAAACCATGGGCTTTTTATAGCTGGTATTTTTTATACACAGTATTTTTGTCTTAGTAGTGTAAGTGCATTGTGAGTAAGTGCGTCGACTCCTACGCAGAGGGTGCCAGGTTCGATACCCGAATTTACCACCTTTGATAATTCACGGCCCCGCCTTTTTCGAGTCACTGACAATGCTCAAAGAGTATTCCTGTCTAGAAAAAGCTTCTCAACTTCGCCGTTCGGAGTCGGCATTAAAACTGTAGGTCCCTTCCACGCGTGAGAGAACAATAGCACACACAACACGAGTGGTTGCTGAGGAGCTAGGCCCTGGTCCGCCTCGGACTGTCGCGCCACCCATATTATATTATTATTATTAGTATTATTGTCTGCTTCGTCCCATCAAATTACCAAACGTGATAAAACTAGTCATGAGACAACGGTGGTGACATCAGTACTACACTGAATAAATAACAAGCAGTTCTTTAAAGCAATTTTGAAGAGCAACTATTTATATTTAAAAAAGAAATAAAACATTTTGTAGATTTGAATGCAATGTGAATTTATTATTTTTTTTTTTCTCATTTTGAAACAGGGCCTAGGTATATGGCTGTACTTTTATTTTGTATATCAGTTTTTTTTATCTTCCTTATCTGAGCAACCCACATTTTCTTTCTCGTCCCAATTGGTGCGAGTCTCTAAACATTGTAGTTCAAATAACTCATTTTGGTGGGGCTTCGCCTGCATCAGGAAAACAATAAGTTCTGAATGTTGAACGTTTAGTATAGAACATTTACAAAGCTCACTTTATTTTCTTTGGGTGTCAGTATTTCCATTTTATCGTATATTATTGCATGAAGTCCCATTCTTTTTAGTAATTGTATGGTATCTTTGCTATTATTGTCATCACCCCAACAAAATACAATTAAACCTCTGTCTTTTGCTAAATTGATCTAAAATAATAATTGAGAGTTTGTAAATCTTTAAAATCAAGCACTTAGTTTTTTAGTTACCTGTGTTGGATCTCTTAGTAGGTCTTCTGTATGCGCGACTATGCCCAATAGTTCCATTGTTAACGAATTACAAACAGCAGCTTCAATAGTGTTCCCTCGGGGGTCTAAAAATTTCTTATATTTTGTTGTAACTCCAAGTGTAAGAAACATTACTGGATATAAGTTTTGCTTTAGTCTTAACATGGTGCAAATATCAGGGTCAAAACACGAAAATACAATCCGCCTCCCCGCCGCCTTACGAAGTACGACATCAAGAATACAATCCACATATAAATTACGGTCTACAACATGCTCAAATTCTTCTTCCATAGTGCCATCGTCCAATTTCTGTGACCATTTTATTTCAATATTAAAGCCCACGTGTGGGTCAATAACTTCAAGGACATCTGATAATTGTGGGAATGGTTGATGCTCTTGAATGTCATCGTTGTAGAAAGAACGTGTTTCTTTTGACCGACCTTCTGCTACATGATACACCTAAAAACTACGAATTTGAATACATTTTGTTAATTTATACAATCAAGTACCTAGTGCTTACTTTTAGTGTTTTCAGTTGATCTAAAGATAGCTCACGCATTGGTATTTCTAAATAGCCATTATCGTTGGCATTTGCTTTTGATTTTAAAGAGACGTATACTCTAAAATCGTGATAAATTACAGGCACAAGATCTTTACTAAGTTGCACATCGAATTCCACCATATCCGCTCCATGAGCAGCTGCATTCTTTAAAGATGTTATTGTATTTTCTCTTATCACAGAATCTTTTGTTTTAAAACTTGTCCACGATGTCCAACATCTAAACCAGTCCATTTGGGATTCCAATAGCGTTCATACGACACTTTCATATTGAAACAATGTGATCGAAAGGCTTCACTTTTAAATAACCAATTTGCATCATTCCAATGGGTCGATGTTTAGACGCGCAAGTAATTGGAACTTCCAAATTACCCTCAGATCTGTTGAGAAGATTCGGGAGAATGTAGTGATATACTACTGTACTCGTTGTCAAACCATGGGCTTTTTATAGCTGGTGCCGTGAAACCCAGCATATCAGTGGCAGCTTCTTCGATGGCTTCTTGACAACGGCTCCAATCTTCTTCGATTGTTTGCGCAGGTGGCAACGAAGTTAAAGAGAAATCCCGAAGACCATCAGCAAAGATCCCAGCAGTTCGTTGCGATTGTAGCTTGCCGACGTCAAGCCGTTCGGACGTCAAGAGTGTTGGAGGAGTGCCTGACGTAGATCACAAAATGACGGTTGACGGTTGATTTATCAGGCGACCCGATGACTTTGGCAAAGATGTTTTTCTTACCCATCTCTGCATTGAAATTTCCTAGAACGATCTTGGTGTCGTAGTTGGGGCAATGATCATATGTCCTTCCTAAGAGATCATAGAAGTCATCCTTGCTGTTGTGATCTTTGTCCTTTGTCGGGGCGTGGGTGCAAATCGGGCTGATGTTCCCGAATTTAGCCTTTATGATTATACGTTTTTGCCTAAGTCTACCTCGAACAACAAATCCACGTCCAAATAAGCGCCTCCCTTCCTCTTTTTGTCCGGCCCATTCCACCGCACTTCCTGGATTGCGAGTTTTTCGGCTGCACAAGGTCTGTTAAGGGCCTAACATTTCACGTACAGAACCGAAAATCGTTGTCCTTGTTTAGTTTTCTGGGATCGTCATCATTAATTCCGTCCGTATCAGAGGCAGTTTGTTGTCTCTGAACCATACAATTTATTACGCGGTGAGAAAGTTAACCATAGGCACAACTAGGGGGCCAGGTCCTATTTTTAACCCTCGGGGAAAGGGTCTGGGCTTAACCGTTGTCGGTTACCTCGCTGAGGATGTGAGCCCCACCGTTGGCCCTAGAGCTATAGGGATCTTCCGCCGCCGGTTAAGTGCATACGCTTGCGCCTGCCTGAGACGCCTTGTCAACGCTTTGAAATCCAATTTAAGCAGAAAATATATAAAAAACTGACAAATGTATCTTAAAAATCAGTTATTTACACAACTCATTACGTTTTGTTCTAAAACTTTTCTTCTTCAGCTGCAATCCTTCATGGTAATCTTCTTCCTTTTTAATTCCAGTCATATGTTCTGAAAATGGACTTGGCAGATTTCTTGTTTGGCTCTGGTTGTTGGTCTATTGTGATACCCACAGTCAGACTACTACCACTGATTGATCACTACAGTGATATTGGCGTTAATTTGATCCCACCGGCAAATGGTGAATGGACCAGATGAAAGCGTTTTTATATTGCTTTCACTGGGATTTAGCGGGTTTGAATCCCAGTGAAATCAATTTATATTCAATACCATTCGTATACACATATATTGCTTGGTATTTTGTATGGTAAAATTAATAAATTTAAATCGTATTCGAATCAATGTTAAGTTTTCGTTATTATGTTTGCATTTCACTCAATTCATGCGTATTAGTAATTAGTGTTATAATAATAATTTAATCGTAATCGAAAAAACGTGGCTTATTTTCGTTCCCCATATTTAATTATTTGAATTAATAATGATAGCTGGTTTGGCATGGTGTCTACGGATGGTTGAGTCACAAAGAATGCATGAACAACTTGGTTCCAGTCAGAAGTCTTCAACTTCGGCGCATTGGGACAGAGGAGCAACCTTTAAGGTAGCACAAACGATTGAAGAATGAGCTAAACCAACTTGGTATGCGGAAGTGGGAAAATCTAGCAGGAGATCCTGCTACTTCTTTCACGATTTTGGAAAACTTTCGGAATTGCTATCTGATCGCGATGTCCCTCTTCTTACAAGAAAATAATTTCTGTTAGAAAATGTATGTCCATGCATCTTCACAATTTTAGACTAAGGAGCCTTTGATTCAGGGTGACATTAACACTCTATGGCGACAATAAGTACGAAATCAATATTACGTAGAGAAATAAAAATTAGTGTATAAATATACAGTAATCACTCAAACTTAATCGCCTTGTCACCCAGTTTTTTGCATCACACATCACGACATGTAAAAGCGATTTACTTTTTGCTTCATTTTGTTGTTTGCTATGACATTTTCCATTCAGCAAAAATCAAATCAAACTTCCCGCTTTGATTCATTGTAAGTGTGATATCCAAGAACGTAAAGTACTTACTTAATTTATTTATTTATTTATTTATTAGATAGCTACAATAAAATTAAAATTGTAGAGTAGCTTTTGTAGCCGGAGCACCAAGGGGCCTTAGGCTGTTCAAATATATTAACATTGTGATTATATAGAGTTGTATAGCTTAGTCGTTTTCAAAAAATCTAACATGATATTAATGTTATTTTGGTTAGGATTGGAAAGGAATTCGTTTATTGGGGAGGATACTTTGTGGTTTTGGGATAGAGGACAATCGAAAAGTATATGGCGGATGCTAATGGGTGATTGGTTGCAGTACGTACAGGTGGATGACTTGGTTTTATTAATGTAGTGTTCATGGGAAAGCCTGGTGTGACCGAGTCTGAGTCTAGTGATTTTTGTAATGTCTTGACGTGAAAATTTGGAAGGTTCTAAATTACTGGCATAGTCTTTGATGGATAGCTTGTTTTTGTTGGCTGTTTTGTACCAATTCGAAGTTTTCTCCCAGAGGAGATTGGAATAAGAAGGATTTTTTTTATAAAGTTGTTTATGTCAATGGTGTTGAAGTTTGGGGAGAAAATTGATGGGGTTTTGAGTACCTCTTTGGCGACTTTGTCGGCGAATTCATTTCCTGCAATTTGGACATGGCCTGGAACCCATATTAATTTGGTATTAGGGAATTGAAGATTGAGCAGGTAGCGGCTTAAGGATGGATAATAGGTTTGGTTATTGTGGTTGAGGATTGCATCAATAGACGACAGAGAGTCAGTGCAGATGGCAAACTTTTTGTTAGATTTTTTAGTATATTGTAAAGCATGAAGGATAGCAATTATTTCGGATGAAAAAGTTGAGGAATATGGGGGTATTAAAAAGGAGCAAATGGTCTCTCTTTCAGTAGTGACACTGAAGCCTATGTTGTCGGCTATTCTGGAGCCGTCTGTGTAAATGAAGCAATGATTGGATAATTCGCTTTTGAGCCTAGCGAAATGAGTTCTGAATACCTCAGAGGGTGTATGGGCCTTTTTATTAAATTTTAATGTGGAGAGGATGGAAGAGGAATGAAATAGCCATGGAGGGGGAGTAGAGGGGTAGGAACGAACGGGCTGATTAGGGATATAGATTTTATTGCAGAGGTCTGATGAGCGTTCTAAACTAGATTTAATTTTGTTAATTTTTTTTTCTTTTTCTTCTTCGCGAGTTCGGCATGTGGGGAATCGTTGCAGAAAAGGGTGGATCTATACAGTTTTAATGTTGATTGGTGTCTAAGATCTTCAATTGATTGCATATTAGCTTCGAACAGGAGATGGTTGATGGGGGTTGTTCGATATGCGTTAAGTGCTTTTCTTATTGCTGCATTATAGATTGTTCTAATTTTGCTAAGGTTCGCTTTAGAAGAGTATCCGTAAAGGAAAAGACCGTATTCAATTTTGCTGATTAGTATGGATTGTATAATAGAGGTTAGGGAGAATGGGTTGCAGTTAAATTTTTTAAAGGAGAGGGATTTTATTACATTACGTTTTTTACCCAAAGCGGGAATGATATAATTAATATGGGCGTTCCATCTGTAGTTTTTTTGGAAAAAGATGCCTAAAATTTTCAATCTGTCAACAGTTTCTACATTTATGATATGCGATAAAATTTTACATGTGCATTTATGTTTTCTGCAAATGTGGAGATGTTTACTCTTCGTTGAGGATAATTTGGCTCCAGAATAGTCGCACCAGGATAATATATCTTTGAAAACTGAGTTAAGGTCTATTATGCATGAAGTCGATTTTTGGTTTAGCTTTTTAATGATGGTGAAGTCATCAGCGTAGGCACAGAATATATATATATCTGATTATATTTGGGCCTACTTTCCAAGATTTAAGCTGGTCAATGATTGAATGAATACCAACCCTGTCGAAAGCTTTTGTGAAGTCTAGGGAGATAAGGGAAAGGTGACTTTTCTTGGAGAGAGAGTCAGTAATGTGGTGGTCTAGATATAAGAGAGAGTCTGTTACTGATTTGCCTTTCTTGAAGCCCATTTGTTGACTGCTAAGGAGTTTGTTGTGAGAGACAAACCACCAGAGTCTGTTTGCGATTATCTTGTCGAGGACTTTGGCACAGCAAGGGTTAAGAGAAATGGGTCTATAGGATTCCAGAAGGGATTTGTCAGTCTTTGGTTTAAGAATAGGTATAACTGTGCTATTTTTGTACAATTGGGGGATATTATTTTGAAAAATTGAGTTGTAAAATTTTAGAAGTCTGGATTTCATGGAAGGAGATGCATTTTTGATCATGGGATATGAAATTCTATCAGTTGCTGGGGTTTTGCCTTTTGATTTGTTTAATGCGATCTCAAGTTCCAAGAGGCTAATGTTGCCGTCAATAATTTTTGCATTTATTGAAGGTGAATAGGAGAAGGAGGGGGAAGAAAGAGGTTTATTTTGGCAAAACAGATAGGAGAAGTTGGATTCGTGCGAAGTTGTTGGCTATGGTTTGCGGGTTAGTAATATTAATATTGGTGGAATTGGAGGGGGTGATACAATGAATAGGAGAAAAAGTTGTAATGCCACAAAATCTTCTAATAGTAGACCAGATTTTAGAAGTAGAAGTGCTAGGGTTTATTGCGGAGGTGAGGTTATGTATAGATTCAGATTTCGAAATTTTAATTTTTCTTTTGTACTGGGCGTTGGCTCTTTTGTACTTAATGACGTTTTCATTCGAGATATTACGTTTAAGGGAATTCCAAAGTTTATTTTTTTCCTTTTTTAGCTGATCTAATTCTTTATTCCACCAAGGGACTCTTGGTTTACAAGTCGAAATTGAAGTTTGGGGAATCGATCTATTGGCGCTTTGAAGTATAATTTTGTGGATGTTAGCTGCTCCTTTATTGATGTTGGTGCTGATGGGGTAATCAATGGTATGAGAATCTAATAGAAATTGATAGAGAGTCCAGTTAGCATCATCTGTTTTGAATTTTGGTTTAATTTTGAGGGGGGATGAAATTGAATGGAACATGGAGATAATAATGGGGAAGTGATCACTACCGCAGAGATCGTCAAAGGCAGACCATTTGGTATAGACGGTAAGACCCGGAGAGCAGAAAGAAAGGTCAACGTTGGTGAGGGTAGAATGGGTGCTGAAGTGGGTGGGTGAACCATCGTTTAATAATTGGTAATCAGATTTTGTAATATATTTAGATATAATATTGCCACGGGTGTTGTTTTTGGGCGAGCCCCAGCTTGAGTTCCAGCCGTTGAAATCGCCGACTACTAGAGTTGGTAGATGTTGGGAATCGAGAACATTTTTAAGATTTTGGAGGTTAAAGGTATGGGAAGGCGATATGTAGGCATTTATGATTGTGAATTTTAATTTTGATATAATTGAAATACCAAGGGCTTCGAAGTCATTACAAAGGTTGATTTGGTCAAACTGTACAGAGGAGTGAATGAGGAAAGCAATTCCACCATGGGGGCTTAGGGATTGGTTTTGGGGGATAAGAAGGTAGTTGACTAGGGATAGGGATATTGTCGGCGGATGTTAAGTGTGTTTCTTGGAGAGCTACAATTTTGGGAGAGATAGTATTTATAAGTATTAATAATTCATTATAATTATTCAAATAGCCTTTGATGTTCCATTGTATTATCTTCAAAGCATAGATAATATGTGGTGTATGATTTGTGATGGGTGATAATTTGGTGATATTGGAGTGACCCCGCCATCCAGAGCTTGGATGGTGAGAGCTCAAACCGGTCGGTTTGGGGACAGCGGGGTCATTAACGGTGGTAAATTTAGGATGGTTAAGACGAATCATCTTGTTCGAAAGAAATGTGTCCAGAGGGAAAGTTGATGTTTTGAGCGTTCTTCTTCTTGTATTGTGGTTGATGGCTTGAGAAGGGTTGAGAAGGGTTGAGATGAGGTATTAGAGGTGAAATATTGGTTGTTTTTTATGAGATTTTGTGTTAAATTTGTGATTGGTGAGTTTGGTCTATTGGAGTTCTGTTGGGGGGTTTCTGTTGACTGCCAGTAGCAATCATGGGGGTTGAGGTGGATTGATCATTGGGTTTACTTGAATTTTTGAGTGTGCTTTGAGATTCCATATTATATGGAGTACTGTATTGTACGATACTGATTGGGTTGCTGGGGGTTTGTTCCTGTTCCTTGTGAGGTCCGGCAGATGTTGTATTGTCAGGTGAAATAATTTTTGAAGTTAATGTATGTGCCGGGAGGACGTTTTTTACTATTGTTGCAAAAGTGGTGGGGAGAGATTGTGTCGGATTCTGGGATTTAAACTTTTGTTTTGCTTCTGCCAATGTGCACTTGTTGATGGTTTTAATTTTTAGAATCTCTTTTTGCTGGACGAATGCTTTACATGATTTGGAAGAAGCTGGGTGATCTTCGTGCAGGATGTTAATGTGCAGTTACCTGGGTCATGTGGAGGCAAATTGCAGTTGCCGCAACGAGTAGGATTGTTACACCTTTTAGCAGTGTGGCCCAGGATTTGGCAATTTTTGCAGCGCATGGGTGTCGGGAAATATTCTCTTACCTTGACATTATACCAACCGATGTTTACCGTTGGAGGTGGGCGGAAGAGATCGAATGTTATCAGTATAACTCCGGTAGCACGTTGTAAGCCATCTTTATTTCTCGTGTATTTGAATACTTCGCTTCATTCTCTAACTATTTCCTCCTCTGGTACCTGTATTTGGCAGGGGGCGTAAACAGTTCCTTTAGACGAGTTGAGTGTGTTGTGGAGCGCAACATTGATGGGGCATATGTTTGATAGCATTTTTTTTTATTTAAATAGGTCAGCAACTTTTTGGGTCTTGCATAGGATTAAGAGACTTCCATCTCGAAGTTGCGAAATTGATTCGTAACCGGTGCTGATGCTATCGATGCCTTTCTTCAGGAGGAATACACTGTACGCTGTAAGCGGTTTCTTTTCATCACTCGCGCTTAGAGTAATAAATTTGGGGTCGGATGAGTTTGAACTGGTTGGTTGAGGTTTGAAGGCGTCAATAATAATGCTTATGTTTAGCTTTTTTTTTTCTTTTTGTGTTTGGTTCGGAAAGCGACTCGATATCGAGGCCATCGAACTGATTTCCCGCAGGCACGTGGCCCCGGAGGGACATTATGTAGAGTTCCTGTTTATTTTTTTGTATAGTAATGAATAGGGTTAAAACGGGTTAGAACGAGATGGCTAGATGATAATCTAGCAGCAAATTGTGTAACGGCAAAAACTTCCGACAAAAAAAGCGCACTAAAAGACGAAACGATGCTATCGGCTTGGCTGTCAGTCGGAGACTGAGTACTTACTTAAAATAAATCAAATTGTTTGTATTTTTGAAACATAGTATTATTGTCTTAGTAGTGTAAGTGCGTAGTGAGTAAGTGCGTCGACTCCTACGCAGAGGGTGCCAGGTTCGATACCCGAATTTACCACCTTTGATAATTCACGGACCCGCCTCTTTCGAGTCACTGACAATGCTCAGAGTATTCCTGTCTAGAAAAAGGTTCTCAACTTCGCCGTTCGGAGTCGGCATTAAAACTGTAGGTCCCTTCCACGCGTGAGAGAACAATAGCACGCACAACACGAGTGGTTGCTGAGGAGCTAGGCCCTGGTCCGCCTCGGACTGTCGCGCCACCCATATTATATTATTATTATTAGTATTATTGTCTGCTTCGTCCCATCAAATTACCAAACGTGATAAAACTAGTCATGAGACAACGGTGGTGACATCAGTACTACACTGAATAAATAACAAGCAGTTCTTTAAAGCAATTTTGAAGAGCAACTATTTATATTTAAAAAAGAAATAAAACATTTTGTAGATTTGAATGCAATGTGAATTTATTATAATTTTTTTTCCTCATTTTGAAACAGGGCCTAGGTATATGGCTGTATTTTTATTTTGTATATCAGTTTTTTTTATCTTCCTTATCTGTGCAACCCACATTTTCTTTCTCGTCCCAATTGGTGCGAGTCTCTAAACATTGTAGTTCAAATAACTCATTTTGGTGGGGCTTCGCCTGCATCAGGAAAACACTTTGCTGAAAGAATAAGTTCTGAATGTTGAACGTTTAGAATAGAACATTTACAAAGCTCACTTTATTTTCTTTGGGTGTCAGTATTTCCATTTTATCGTATATTATTGCATGAAGTCCCATTCTTTTAAGTAATTGTATGGTATCTTTGCTATTATTGTCATCACCCCAACAAAATACAATTAAACCTCTGTCTTTTGCTAAATTGATCTAAAATAATAATTGAGAGTTTGTAAATCTTTAAAATCAAGCACTTAGTTTTTTAGTTACCTGTGTTGGATCTCTTAGTAGGTCTTCTGTATGCGCGACTATGCCCAATAGTTCCATTGTTAACGAATTACAAACAGCAGCTTCAATAGTGTTCCCTCGGGGGTCTAAAAATTTCTTATATTTTGTTGTAACTCCAAGTGTAAGAAACATTACTGGATATAAGTTTTGCTTTAGTCTTAACATGGTGCAAATATCAGGGTCAAAACACGAAAATACAATCCGCCTCCCCGCCGCCTTACGAAGTACGACATCAAGAATACAATCCACATATAAATTACGGTCTACAACATGCTCAAATTCTTCTTCCATAGTGCCATCGTCCAATTTCTGTGACCATTTTATTTCAATATTAAAGCCCACGTGTGGGTCAATAACTTCAAGGACATCTGATAATTGTGGGAATGGTTGATGCTCTTGAATGTCATCGTTGTAGAAAGAACGTGTTTCTTTTGACCGACCTTCTGCTACATGATACACCTAAAAACTACGAGTTTGAATACATTTTGTTAATTTATACAATCAAGTACCTAGTGCTTACTTTTAGTGTTTTCAGTTGATCTAAAGATAGCTCACGCATTGGTATTTCTAAATAGCCATTATCGTTGGCATTTGCTTTTGATTTTAAAGAGACGTATACTCTAAAATCGTGATAAATTACAGGCACAAGATCTTTACTAAGTTGCACATCGAATTCCACCATATCCGCTCCATGAGCAGCTGCATTCTTTAAAGATGTTATTGTATTTTCTCTTATCACAGAATCTTTTGTTTTAAAACTTGTGCCGGAACCACGATGTCCAACATCTAAACCAGTCCATTTGGGATTCCAATAGCGTTCATACGACACTTTCATATTGAAACAATGTGATCGAAAAGGCTTCACTTTTAAATAACCAATTTGCATCATTCCAATGGGTCGATGTTTAGACGCGCAAGTAATTGGAACTTCCAAATTACCCTCAGATCTGTTGAGAAGATTCGGGAGAATGTAGTGATATCCCAAATGGTTAGGGGGTTCATCTACTAACGCCTTCGATCTGTACGCATATAAGTCAACTAAATATGCGGTAGTATCTGGATCCGCAATTGACATATGAAAAATAACCAAATCTTCTTCACCACAAGATATTCCAAATTGGTTTTGTTGTTTAATAATGCTTTCATTGTATTTCAGTTTTGCTACTTCCGAGAACCCAAATATAACAGCATCAGTACCATTTTCTCTAGTGTCATTTGACAAAGAATCTTCTAACGGTGATACTGCCTGCGCACTGTATTGATTGTTATCACCATGAATTGGAAGGTTCATAGGTGTGACTTTTACATAAAGCAAACGTTTCTTCATTCTTTGTTTCCATTTAAATGGTGCGTTAAAAAACTTAAATTGTATAATCGTCTCAAATGTTAGCCAACCACGATCAATTTTTTCTATTCCGTTTACGTAACCAAATGTATCATTGGACGTTTTATTCTCAACTTCGAAATCACTAATGGTTCGAACACGTAAATGCGTTTCCCATTTTCGCACCATAATATGATCTTCATTGTAGTCGTTGGCGCAAACGAAATATCTATACCCTATAGATGGATCCTGAGGTATTCTAACAGTAACTTCCCACCAGTTGGATCCTAAAATAAATACAAATAAATGGCATTGTATATTGCAGGCTGTATAGTTTCAAATGCATTCTTGAGATTGCTTTTTATGAAGAAATGATGCTTAGGAAATTGATTGATGATAGTAAATCTTACCTTCTTCTTGATTCATAGGAATGGCAAATTTTGGATTCCAATTCCCGAGAGCGTCACATGCACCAGTAACTGCTATTCTTTCGTTTGGGCACAACTCAATATTAACAAGCACCCTAAACTTCTTTGGTACGCAAATTGCTTTAAGATCTTTATCCCCTGTCCTTGAAACTGAAGGACTAGAAGGAGACGCTTCAAAAGTCTCATCATCGTTGTCAAAAAACCAATGCTGCATCTTTCTAAATGTTTGTGAAATAATAATAAAATTAATATACCAAATTTTACTTATGCAATATAGCTTGGTTTTTGTGACATTTTCAAATACATATGTGTGAATTGTTTATATATTTACGTTAAGACCTTATGTTGCTAAACATTATTTATTAGTACGCATGTATCTCCAGATACGATTTTATTCATATATAATAATCAAATACATTACGAAATTAACACGCTTTCATTTATATTTAAAACTATATACTATTTGAATAAGTATCTTGTCAATCAAAAGTATTTACCCATCGACTCGTTATTATATATATATAAAGCATTTACATTAGAACATTTTGGGCTTTTTAATTCTTTAATTATAATTTAGAAACCACCTTATTCAACTTAATTAATAGCCATGTCTGCATGTGTACACAGCGTAGTTTTATTATATGTACATATGTATGTTCATACAATGATCGCACGATTCGTTGTAAGATGCATTGGAATAACAAAGAATGTTAATTTCAATACAATTTATATGACTAAAATACATATAATACGGATGAATGCTTTAATTACGGATGAAAACGTAATATTCAATACGATTGAATACTTACCAAATTTAAATGATTCTTTTTCTTCTGTTTTACCATCAAGTGAAGAATACAATTTGGAGTGTCGAATGTTTTTCTTTATCAAAATGTTATTTATTCTAAAATATTCATACTACGTTATACTGAAATGAATTAAGCTAATTTGTAAAATTCAGTCACTCCATGTTTTCAAATGTTAAGGAAAAGAAAAGCCTCTGCATTAAATGTTTTGCTAAGTATCACTACTGGTTATTTATTCGTATAGGTACAATTTAATGCAATATGTTACCTAGCAACATTAGGATGCAAGGTATTCTAACCACAATAGATCTCCGCTCATAATGATAATCATGCACATCTTAAAACGAACACAATTTTCACATTTGACCAAGAAAGAATAGTTTGACACTTGATAGTAGGATCAGAAATCATTTACACTGCAACCACATACACATACAAAAAATTGATTTCTGATTAGAATCCAACTTTCGACCAGATTTAATAAAACTAAGCGAGCTCATATACGTGTGTCATTAACTGTCAGATTTTTATATTCAACCAAGCACTTAGATGAGCACCAAAGCACTAATTTTAAGAAAAAAATAGTCTTACATATTTGTTATTTTATTAAAATTGTCTAAATGTTATAATAATATAAAATAAAGTATCGCTAAAGTATTTGACTTACATTATGAACTTGTAAAAATTATTATTTTAAGAACGTATTCGCTTAATTGATTTTATTATTAAGTGAAGGGATCGGGCTGCAAATCAAATAAATAAAACCTTGACTTTAACATTCAAAGAACGAGGATTTACGTTTATTGTTAAATATAACAGTGAAAATACGATAGTAAAATGTGTAAGCATTTAATATTGTAGTGTTAGACCATCTAGATCTACATTTGATCGAATAATGTTTCGGTCTACTGGAAAAGCGCTAATGAAAAAATAAATGTTTATTCTGAATGATTTGAAAAAATGTAAATATGTCTTGTTCAGATGGTAATGGCAGCACTTACGCATCATTTTCTAACTGGACACACCCATGGAGAAATTTTAAAGCACTCCAAAATATCTGTCAAAAGTAAATAAGATCTAGTTCCGCAAGCTTAAAATATTTTTTTTTCATCTGAACGTTTTCGGCTGCTTTTTTCGAATATAAGTTAACTTACATAAATTGCAGTTAAATAACTTAACACTATATAATAAAAGGTAAACGAACGATTTCATAAATGAAAGTGAGATCTTACCATTTAATTAAAGTAATTCTTATATACATGGAGTGCTAACCATAATTTGAAGGCATTTATTGCCCGTGTCACTGATTCATACATGCCTATGTATTCGTCAAAAGCGGAATAGGTGCACCTTGCTAATTTTGCTAATAAAATAAAGCTGTGCTATTGAATATATCAATTTGAAAAGGAGATGTTTTAAGTGATTGATATAAGTGATTTTTCCATTAGCTTATTTTTATGGTCGCATATTTATGTTTATTTACATGTACAGAATTGGTGTATGTGTACATGTTTTTCGAAAGAGCATCAACTACGAGTTTAAAATACGTAATTCAGCAAACTGGATATTTATGGTGAATGAATGTAAATATCTACATAAATCCAAGGTAACAATTTGTTTTTTCTTATATGTTAGCACGTAGGCATATTTGATAGAAAGAATTTGAAATATTTATTTGGCAAATATTCACTTGCTTCCTCACGCCTGGTTGTTACATATTTTAGTAGTGTAGTATTCTAATAGTTTGTCATTTGTAAGGGCAAAGGTCTTCTTAAGTAATGCATTTAGACGTGACCTCTTATCATCTAGTTGCAACGGGTAGTTTCTGTTGTCCAATAGCAAACAAGCATATTCGATTTGTTTCTGTAATATTAAAGATGTCACGATGAATGTGATATAAACGAAAGTATATTAGAAACTGGTTTATTAGTATAAAAAGTGGATCTTGCAAACAAAAACAAGAGGTTCAATAAATCTTTTAAATGAAAAAATAAAAAAAATAACTTCAAACGCATCAGGTCGATTTAATTGTACATTTTATGCACAGATATATTTCCATAATCTTAAATACACGTATTATTAATAAATTAGGTGTACATACCTTTAATATATCGTGTAAGATTGAGCATTTATTTGTTAATTCTGTGCTGTCTATTGTAAAGTATTTTTCCTAGTTTCATTGACTTGAATTAAAATTAGAACATACATATATCGAATATCTGATTGTGACGGTATTCCCTTTCAAAGTGAAATAATAGGTTTAACGTTTTACTCTAGTTACACAAAAACAACCACTCATGATAGAATTGTAAATAGCGTTCATGTACATTGAGTAAAAAGGAAACACTAAATACTTTAAGTCAATTAGTTAAGAGCAGTGGGGTCTTGCAACCTAGATTGTGCAAAAACAACCACCGTCGATAAATATTTATGAAAGGACTCAAGATTACTATAATGATGTTGGTATTGTTCAAATGCAAGAAATACGATGAAAAAAATAATAGATATGCTCTATATAAGCATAGTAGTAACCGAGACATATTTAACATACATCTGCATGATATTATACATATTTGTATGACTTATAATACACAGATCGAATTTACCAATCAAAATATTGCATAAAATTGTTGGTGCGAGATATTTAATGAATTCATTTGTTTTCTTTCATTACGTCATTCCAACATTCAACAGCAACGTTAGTTTAAAAGTGACTGTTATCAAAAGTATTTCTTTGATAAGATAAGTTGGCTCAAACAAAAATGAACAACTTCTGCCTTAATCAAACAACTTTGTTTATTCTTTAATATAGATATAGTCGCTTCCGTCATAAAAAGTTCAATGAATTTAAATCTCACCTTTCAGATAAAATAAATCTGTATGCTGAATAAATGAAATTACCAGAATACCATCATGTATGTCTTATACGTTAATGTAATCTACTATAGCTTTTATTCATAATAAATTTTATAAAAATGTACTAAACAGAACAATGCTTTCTCGTTTAGTTACACCGATGTACAAATATATATATATATCAATATATTTACAGGGTATATATATCCAAGCAAATGTTCCATTATTATTATTTGGTTCTCATAGGCTAATTTAATAAAATGTGTGGTTGACAGTGACTCTGGCTACATTGTTTTTGTATTAGTTTTACATGTATATACATTATACATGTGGATTTACTTATCAATATTATTTTTTAAATATATTTTGAATTATTTCCCAGAGGTACAAAAGGAAAATCATCTGGTAGCAACGGGAATTACAACAAAATTTCGTTATACCTGTGGTTGTATGTCATATAAAGGCTCCTTGTTACAATTATCAAAAGATGTCTCATCACAGCGACGATCAGCTATTACAAGCCGGAAGCGATTCCTTTTGGGAGCCTGGAAATTACAAACGAACAACAAAAAGGATTGAAGACGGATACAAGTAAATACCAATACATTTTGTTTGTACATTTGAGATAATAAGTCATTTTTAAGATTATGTCAAGATCTTCAGCAGCTCATCCAAGAAAGGGCTGAAATTGAAAAGGTCTATGCTAAAAACTTAAGAGCGTGGTCTAAAAAGTGGGCCGAACTTATTGAAAAAGGTATTCATATATCGTTTGCTTAAAATATAAACAAAAAATCAGCTTAAGTCACATCATTTATATGGTTAAAAAGGTCCTGAGTATGGAACAACAGAAGCTGCTTGGAAAGGAGTCTTGACAGAATCCGAACGTCTCTCGGATGTGCATTTAAAAATTAAGGAGAATCTATGCACAGATGTTACTACTCAAATTAAAACATGGCAAAAGGACAATTATCACAAAACGATAATGCAAATAAAAGAAAGAAAGGATATGGAAGACCTTTTTAAAAAAGCGCAGAAGCCATGGGCAAAATTATTAGCAAAAGTTGAAAAAGCTAAGACCGACTATCATTCTGCGTGCAAAACAGAGAAGTCTGCTTCTAATCAAGAGAGGAATGCAACAGCTGATAGTTCTTTATCGCCCGATCAGGTAATTATGAAAGAATAGGAACTCATCCATTTAGTAAATATTTTATTTTTTTAGGTTAAGAAAATGCATGATCGAGTACAAAAAACAAAAGATGAAGTTCAAAAATGTCGAGAAAAATACGAACAAGCAATTGCAGAAATTAGTAAATACAATTCAGTTTACATGGAGGATATGACATCTGTATTCGAAAAGTGCCAACAAATTGAAAGAACTAGGTTAACGTTCTTTAAAGAAGTACTATTTTCTATACACGGGTGTCTAGATATTACAAAGATTCCCAGGTGAATGATTATGTTATTTATAAAAAATTTAACTCTTTTTAAATGCGTATCTTACAGTCTACCTCAAATTTATGAGGAATTTTATCATACTATAAGTAATGCCGATCATCAGAAAGACTTAAAGTGGTGGTCAAACAACCATGGTGTTAATATGGCAATGAACTGGCCTACATTCGTGGTACGAAAAAGCCGACGTTATATTACCAGAAGAATGTGTGATATAATACATCTGTTTTTGTTCTTTCAGGAGTATACGGAAGAGTTTCGAGATATCGCTAAGGGCAATAAATCAAAGGAAGCTTTGCCGGCAGCCCCAATAACACTTATAAATCAGCGGCCAGTTGCTGAAGACTTACACGTAAATACATAATTATTTCCCTTCTTAGTCATTTCCTTCTACTAATTAAAAATAATCTTAGGAATACCCCCCAACTTCAGCCAAAAATAGTTTAAAACGCGCTTCAGTGAACTCTGCAAGTAAAAACAATTCTAAAGCAGTATCTAGCAACACTAATTCAAATAATTGTGACATATCACCGAAATCTGAGAATAATACTCGGGGTCCATCGCCAAGTAATCGCAATTTCACAGCGAAGTAAGTTCGTTTATACTCTTTTTTTTAACATTAGATATTATGTAGGCCAAAGGAACTAAATTGTGTAACAATCAGTTAATCAATTAATCAGACATTAATACTTATGCATCAAAGTAATAATAACAAAAGTTGTCTTAATATCAGATAGATGTGTGCATAGCATTTATGAATTACTTAGATATAAAATTAACAACTTATATATTTTTGTAGCAATGGAAAATCGGAGCCAAATCCCTTTGAAGAAGAAGAGTGGGACGAGGGAGATGCAGATGTTGATAATGTATTAGTCGATAATGGTGAACCAGGTATACCCGTTAAGGCACTGTATGATTACGAAGGCGCTGAAAGTGATGAATTGACCTTTAAACAGGGTAATTGTTAATATTATGTTGTGAATGATGTAGTATGTGTATTTTCTCATTTAACAGGCGACGTATTTGAAAAATTAGAAGATGAAGATGAACAAGGGTGGTGTAAAGGAAGGAAAAGCGGTAAAGTTGGCCTGTATCCCGCTAATTATGTTGAATCCGTACAGACGTAAATAAATACAACGTAGGCTATTGTGGGGAAGTCATCTTTTATCACAAAGGTCTTATAAAAGCAGTAAATTATAATTTGTTTTACTTTATTATTTTAAAAAATAAGTGCATATTTAACCGTTGTTATTCCAAATACAATAAAAAATGTTGTTAGTAATTAACTATCGCATGCGTATGTTGATGCAGTAAATTTTTATTTAAAACTAAATTATAAAAAAATAGATTCATTCAATATTAAAGATATATAATATACTAATGAAGTAATAAACTGTTTATACACATCCAATTACATTTATATTTTATAAAGGAACTATCAAATACTTTCCACCATATTTATAGCTACCAGGCGTCCCGAAATATAAATCTCTGTTTCCAAACATATATTGTCTACAAAATATGCTACATTATATGGATATCTTGCAAAATCATAATTTTAAAAAGGTATACATTCTGGCTATGTAAATGCATAATTAATTTCTTAAATAAGAAGTTTAACTTAAATAAGCTGTCAAAACTTATATACGCAACACCAGAGAAACAAATTTCCATTATTCTTTTGAAAAATTTGCCCAAATAAGGCTAGATTGGTGGATTTTCCAATTCCATCTTCTAGGGCAAGTCATAAGCTACAAAATTTGTATGCTGTAATTTTGTCGTAGGACGCACCGTTCTCGAGAAATAAGCTGTCAAAACTTAGATACGCAACACCAGAGAAACAAATTTCCCTTATTCTTTTGAAAAATTTGCCCAAATAACGTAAGTAAATTGGTGGATTTTCCAATTCCATCTTCTAGAGCAAGTCATGAGCTACAAAATTTGTATACTGTAATTTTGTCGTAGGACGCACCGTTCTCGAGAAATAAGCTGTCAAAACTTACATACGCAGCACCAGAGAAACAAATTTCCCTTATTCTTTTGAAAAATTTGCTCAAATAACGGTAAATTGGTGGATTTTCAAATTCCATCTTCTAGAGCAAGTCATAAGCTACAAAATTTGTATATTGTAATTTTGTCAAAACTTAGATACGCAACAACAGAGAAACAAATTTCCCCTATTCTTTTGAAAACTTTGCCTAAGTAACGGTAAATTGGTGGATTTTCCAATTCCATCTTCTAGAGCAAGTCATAAGCTACAAAATTTGTATATTGTAATTTTGTCAAAACTTAGATACGCAACACCAGAGAAACAAATTTCCCCTATTCTTTTGAAAACTTTGCCTAAGTAACGGTAAATTGGTGGATTTTCCAATTCCATCTTCTAGAGCAAGTCATAAGCTACAAAATTTGAATACTGTAATTTTGTCAAAACTTAGATACGCAACACCAGAGAAACAAATTTCCCTTATTCTTTTGAAAAATTTGCCCAAATAAGGTTAGATTGGTGGATTTTCCAATTCCATCTTGTAGAGCAAGTCATAAGCTTTGTATGTTGTAATTTTGTCATAGGACGCACCGTTCTCGAGAAATAAGCTGTCAAAACTTAGATACGCAACAACAGAGAAACAAATTTCCCTTATTCTTTTGAAAAATTAGCCCAAATAACGGTAAATTGGTGGATTTTCCAATTCCATCTTCTAGAGCAAGTCATAAGCTACAAAATTTGTATATTGTAATTTTGTCAAAACTTAGATACGCAACACCAGAAAAACAGATTTCCCCTATTCTTTTGAAAACTTTGCCTAAGTAACGGCAAATTGGTGGATTTTCCAATTCCATCTTCTAGAGCAAGTCATAAGCTACAAGATTTGAATACTGTAATTTTGTCAAAACTTAGATACGCAACACCAGAGAAACAAATTTCCCTTATTCTTTTGAAAAATTTGCCCAAATAAGGTTAGATTGGTGGATTTTCCAATTCCATCTTGTAGAGCAAGTCATAAGCTTTGTATGTTGTAATTTTGTCATAGGACGCACCGTTCTCGAGAAATAAGCTGTCAAAACTTAGATACGCAACACCAGTGAAACAAATCCAATTCCATCTTCTAGAGCAAGTCATAAGCTACTGTAATTTTGTCATAGGACGCATCGTTCTCGAGAAATAAGCTGTCAAAACTTAGATACGCAACACCAGTGAAACAAATTTCCCTTATTCTTTTGAAAAATTTTCCCAAATAACTGTAAATTGGTGGATTTTCCAATTCCATCTTCTAGAGCAAGTCATAAGCTACAAAATTTTATACTGTAATTTTGTCGTAGGACGCACCCTTCTCGAGAAATAAGCTGTCAAAACTTAGATACGCAACAACAGAGAAACAAATTTCCCTTATTCTTTTGAAAAATTTGCCCAAATAACGGTAAATTGGTGGATTTTCCAATTCCATCTTCTAGAGCAAGTCATAAGCTACAAAATTTGTATACTGTAATTTTGTCGTAGGACGCACCGTTGTCGAGAAATAAGCTGTCAAAATTTAGATACGCAACACCGAGAAACAAATCCAACACGCGGTAGTCAATACAAAATCGTAACTCTCCTGTCTTCTTCTTAGCAAACACTACCGGTGAGGCGTACTCGGAATCACTAGGCCTAATAATCGTCCTTTCTAACAGGTCAGTAATCGTTTCCTGAAGTACATTTTTTCAAAATAAGATAACCTCCTCGGGGTACAGTGGAAGGGCTTCTCATCGGTTAATACTATCGCCATTTCGTATTTCACATCTGGCAAATCGGGACGCTAACAGTTTACATAACACCGGTTAAACATATTAGTAATATCCTCTTTTGTTCTAAAATACAAATTCTCGCCTATTTCTATTTCTACTTTATCGCATTCAACTTCCATCAAATCGAATTCATACATTTTATTTTTCCATAGCTTAACATTCTGGCAAACATTTTTATTCTCTACATTTAACTTTATACCAATTTCCGTTTCATTCTGTTTCATTTGTAAACTTAACCTAGCTTTAGATATGAAATACCTGCCCAAGACTACGGGATACACCATTGTTTCATCCGATACTACACATATATTCAATGAAATATATTCAATTTCCAGTAAAACTCTAATGCTTATTCTCCCAAAAATAACTAATTTTGTTCCATTTATTCCATGGTAATTCATTACATTTTTATTCATAACATCAATAGAATCAGCAACATACTTCGAACGGACAAAACTGATGTTCCTGTGTCAATTAGGCAATCTAATAAAATTGTACTATTATTATGATTTATAATGTATGGATAATTGTCTTGCTAATTCATTTTTTTACCCATCCTGTACTTGGTGAATCATCTCCTTCGTCTTGTTTTTTGGGCAGTCTTCAGCATAATGTCCGTGTAATACTGTTTGTTTGATTCGGGATTGCAATTTGAGGTGGTAATGTCACTTCGTTGGCACTTATATGTGGCTTTGTAAGGTATTGAACCGATAACATTTTCTGTTTTCGGGGCCAAACCAAAAATTTGGTTTTTTTTTTTGAATATTCGTTTGGGGTCACCTAGGATGTCTGAGCAGTTTATATCCTTTAAATACTCTTGTATATCATGGAACCATTTGGGAATAAGTTCTTCGATTGCTCCGGGATTAGATGTTAATTCCTCGATCCGTATGCCTTCCACTTGATGTCGCTTCATAAAATTGAAGTCTTTCGTTTTTAAAAGGAGTTTTTTGTTCTCCTGTTTGACTAATTTTTGTTCCTCATCTAGGACTGCATTAATTTTTTGGCAAAACCGCATTTGTAAATATGTGTTAACCATTGTTCAAACCTTCAGTCCTCGCTTTTTGTGAGAAGAGTGCATTGACCCATCCGGAGACTGGAACACCAAACTCTCTGCTCGAATACTAAAACTAATGTCGCTTTTAGTACATTTGATAAGGTGTCTTAATTATATGTATGTTATGAACGTTTTATTGCTCGATTTAGTTGTAAGTGAGAAACGTAAAATTACTTATATTTCGTATATAGTATTTGAAGCCTGAAAAAGAAAAAAAAAACATCAGTTTGCATATAAAACACAAAGTTTCTCACAACACAACACTCCCAACAGTTTTATTTTTAGATATGTTCGACTACTGTGTTCGAAATAACAATCCCAGATACACTATATATAATATAATATAAATAAATAATATAGTATAAAAAATGCCCAAAAAATACTGGGAATTTTTTTTTGATCCTGGGAAATTTTTTTAAGTGATGGGAAATTTTTTTTATTGCTGAAATAGAATATAAAGCAGAATATAAAAAAGTGGGAAAAATACTGGGACATTTTTTGGTATAGTGGGAAATTTTTTGGTATAGTGGGAAATTGTTTGGTATAGTGGGAAATTTATTAAAAGCCAGCAATAAGCCCAACATAACCTTCAATACATTTTCCGTATCCTAAAAACATTTGAAAACATAATTCACACCCTACGATCACAACCCCTTTTAAAATGTCATTTCCCACTATTCTGCAATATGTATCAATGGCCGCCTCCAAAATTTCCAGAAATACCAACAGGTTGTTGGCTGCGGCTATACCCACTATATCCAAACACGTCCATGTTGGTAACGCTGCGCGCTGACATGTTATATTGTTAAAACTTCAGTAAAAATTCGTATGCATATATTGAGATGAATGAACTATTTTAAAAACGCAAAACGTCGGTACACATCTGAAATATGTGCGGGCATTTATGGCATGGCATTTTAAAGTGTAGCTAAATATTGATAATAAGCCAATTTTGCGGATGGAAAGTATGCAGCTAAACTGTGAAAATGTCATACACCCTTACATCATTTCTCTTTCAAAATAGGTAACCGCAGACACGTTCGCATTGCGCGAAATCTGGCCTAGTCACAATAATGAGCTGTCAAATTGACTGTCGAGTATGCATAGTCGATTGACTGTCGAGTGTAATTTATGTAGTACATTAAATATAGTACACAAATTATAACACAGGGGATACTTAATTTCTTTTAATACATTGTTAGGTAGGTAACTATTACCACTTGTACCATTTGATGTTATCCAGCCCATTTCAGAAGTCGCAATGAGCCAGTCTTTCGGAATATTTTCTGCAAGTGATGGACGGTTTGTTTGATTCGGGATTGCAATTTGAGGGGGTATTTTTTTTGATCCTGGGAAATTTTTTTAAGTGATGGGAAATTTTTTTTATTGCTGAAATAGAATATAAAGCGGAATATAAAAAAGTGGGAAAAAATACTGGGACATTTTTTGGTATAGTGGGAAATTGTTTGGTATAGTGGGAAATTTATTAAAAGCCAATAATAAGCCCAACATAACCTTCAATACATTTTCCGTATCCTAAAAACATTTGAAAACATAATTCACACCCTACGATCACAACCCCTTTTAAAATGTCATTTCCCACTATTCTGCAATATGTATCAATGGCCGCCTCCAAAATTTCCAGAAATACCAACAGGTTGTTGGCTGCGGCTATACCCACTATATCCAAACACGTCCATGTTGGTAACGCTGCGCGCTGACATGTTATATTGTTAAAACTTCAGTAAAAATTCGTATGCATATATTGAGATGAATGAACTATTTTAAAAACGCAAAACGTCGGTACACATCTGAAATATGTGCGGGCATTTATGGCATGGCATTTTAAAGTGTAGCTAAATATTGATAATAAGCCAATTTTGCGGATGGAAAGTATGCAGCTAAACTGTGAAAATGTCATACACCCTTACATCATTTCTCTTTCAAAATAGGTAACCGCAGACACGTTCGCATTGCGCGAAATCTGGCCTAGTCACAATAATGAGCTGTCAAATTGACTGTCGAGTATGCATAGTCGATTGACTGTCGAGTGTAATTTATGTAGTACATTAAATATAGTACACAAATTATAACACAGGGGATACTTAATTTCTTTTAATACATTGTTAGGTAGGTAACTATTACCACTTGTACCATTTGATGTTATCCAGCCCATTTCAGAAGTCGCAATGAGCCAGTCTTTCGGAATATTTTCTGCAAGTGATGGACGGTTTGTTTGATTCGGGATTGCAATTTGAGGGGGTATTTTTTTTGATCCTGGGAAATTTTTTTAAGTGATGGGAAATTTTTTTTATTGCTGAAATAGAATATAAAGCGGAATATAAAAAAGTTGGAAAAATACTGGGACATTTTTTGGTATAGTGGGAAATTGTTTGGTATAGTGGGAAATTTATTAAAAGCCAATAATAAGCCCAACATAACCTTCAATACATTTTCCGTATCCTAAAAACATTTGAAAACATAATTCACACCCTACGATCACAACCCCTTTTAAAATGTCATTTCCCACTATTCTGCAATATGTATCAATGGCCGCCTCCAAAATTTCCAGAAATACCAACAGGTTGTTGGCTGCGGCTATACCCACTATATCCAAACACGTCCATGTTGGTAACGCTGCGCGCTGACATGTTATATTGTTAAAACTTCAGTAAAAATTCGTATGCATATATTGAGATGAATGAACTATTTTAAAAACGCAAAACGTCGGTACACATCTGAAATATGTGCGGGCATTTATGGCATGGCATTTTAAAGTGTAGCTAAATATTGATAATAAGCCAATTTTGCGGATGGAAAGTATGCAGCTAAACTGTGAAAATGTCATACACCCTTACATCATTTCTCTTTCAAAATAGGTAACCGCAGACACGTTCGCATTGCGCGAAATCTGGCCTAGTCACAATAATGAGCTGTCAAATTGACTGTCGAGTATGCATAGTCGATTGACTGTCGAGTAATGAGCTGTCAAATTGACTGTCGAGTATGCATAGTCGATTGACTGTCGAGTATGCATAGTCGATTGACTGTCGAGTGTAATTTATGTAGTACATTAAATATAGTACACAAATTATAACACAGGGGATACTTAATTTCTTTTAATACATTGTTACATGGTCCTTTCCGCAAGTCGAATGGCTGCTAGGCTTTGCAACACGTAGTTGACTAGCGCCTTAGACTTAGAACTGTTGGTGTGTATTTATTGCAGTTTTGATATGATTAAGGTAACTATTACCACTTGTACCATTTGATGTTATCCAGCCCATTTCAGAAGTCGCAATGAGCCAGTCTTTCGGAATATTTTCTGCAAGTGATGGACGGTTTGTTTGTTTCGGGGTTGCAATTTGAGGTGGTAATGTCACTCCGTTGGCACTTATATGTGGCTTTGTAAGGTATTGAACCGATAACATTTTCTGTTTTCGGGGCCAAACCAAAAATTTGGTTTTTTTTTTTGAATATTCGTTTGGGGTCACCTAGGATATCTGAGCAGTTTATATCCTTTAAATACTCATGTATATCATGGAACCATTTGGGAATAAGTTCTTCGATTGCTCCGGGATTAGATGTTAATTCCACGATCCGTATACCTTCCACTTGATGTCGCTTCATAAAATTGAAGTCTTTCGTTTTTAAAAGGAGTTTTTTGTTCTCCTGTTTGACTAATTTTTGTTCCTCATCTAGGACTGCATTAATGTTTTGGCAAAACCGCATTTGTAAATGTGTGTTAACCATTGTTCAAACCTTCAGTCCTCGCTTTTTGTGAGAAGAGTGCATTGACCCATCCGGAGACTGGAACACCAAACTCTCTGCTCGAATACTAAAACTATTGTCGCTTTTAGTACATTTGATAAGGTGTCTTAATTATATGTATGTTATGAACGTTTTATTGCTCGATTTAGTTGTAAGTGAGAAACGTAAAATTACTTATATTTCGTATATAGTATTTGAAGCCTGAAAAAGAAAAAAAAAACATCAGTTTGCATATAAAACACAAAGTTTCTCACAACACAACACTCCCAACAGCTTTATTTTTAGATATGTTCGACTAATGTGTTCGAAATAACAATCCCAGATACACTATATATAATATAATATAAATAAATAATATAGTATAAAAAATGCCCAAAAAATACTGGGAATTTTTTTTTGATCCTGGGAAATTTTTTTAAGTGATGGGAAATTTTTTTTATTGCTGAAATAGAATATAAAGCAGAATATAAAAAAGTGGGAAAAATACTGGGACATTTTTTGGTATAGTGGGAAATTTTTTGGTATAGTGGGAAATTGTTTGGTATAGTGGGAAATTTATTAAAAGCCAGCAATAAGCCCAACATAACCTTCAATACATTTTCCGTATCCTAAAAACATTTGAAAACATAATTCACACCCTACGATCACAACCCCTTTTAAAATGTCATTTCCCACTATTCTGCAATATGTATCAATGGCCGCCTCCAAAATTTCCAGAAATACCAACAGGTTGTTGGCTGCGGCTATACCCACTATATCCAAACACGTCCATGTTGGTAACGCTGCGCGCTGACATGTTATATTGTTAAAACTTCAGTAAAAATTCGTATGCATATATTGAGATGAATGAACTATTTTAAAAACGCAAAACGTCGGTACACATCTGAAATATGTGCGGGCATTTATGGCATGGCATTTTAAAGTGTAGCTAAATATTGATAATAAGCCAATTTTGCGGATGGAAAGTATGCAGCTAAACTGTGAAAATGTCATACACCCTTACATCATTTCTCTTTCAAAATAGGTAACCGCAGACACGTTCGCATTGCGCGAAATCTGGCCTAGTCACAATAATGAGCTGTCAAATTGACTGTCGAGTATGCATAGTCGATTGACTGTCGAGTGTAATTTATGTAGTACATTAAATATAGTACACAAATTATAACACAGGGGATACTTAATTTCTTTTAATACATTGTTAGGTAGGTAACTATTACCACTTGTACCATTTGATGTTATCCAGCCCATTTCAGAAGTCGCAATGAGCCAGTCTTTCGGAATATTTTCTGCAAGTGATGGACGGTTTGTTTGATTCGGGATTGCAATTTGAGGGGGTATTTTTTTTGATCCTGGGAAATTTTTTTAAGTGATGGGAAATTTTTTTTATTGCTGAAATAGAATATAAAGCGGAATATAAAAAAGTGGGAAAAATACTGGGACATTTTTTGGTATAGTGGGAAATTGTTTGGTATAGTGGGAAATTTATTAAAAGCCAATAATAAGCCCAACATAACCTTCAATACATTTTCCGTATCCTAAAAACATTTGAAAACATAATTCACACCCTACGATCACAACCCCTTTTAAAATGTCATTTCCCACTATTCTGCAATATGTATCAATGGCCGCCTCCAAAATTTCCAGAAATACCAACAGGTTGTTGGCTGCGGCTATACCCACTATATCCAAACACGTCCATGTTGGTAACGCTGCGCGCTGACATGTTATATTGTTAAAACTTCAGTAAAAATTCGTATGCATATATTGAGATGAATGAACTATTTTAAAAACGCAAAACGTCGGTACACATCTGAAATATGTGCGGGCATTTATGGCATGGCATTTTAAAGTGTAGCTAAATATTGATAATAAGCCAATTTTGCGGATGAAAAGTATGCAGCTAAACTGTGAAAATGTCATACACCCTTACATCATTTCTCTTTCAAAATAGGTAACCGCAGACACGTTCGCATTGCGCGAAATCTGGCCTAGTCACAATAATGAGCTGTCAAATTGACTGTCGAGTATGCATAGTCGATTGACTGTCGAGTGTAATTTATGTAGTACACTAAATATAGTACACAAATTATAACACAGGGGATACTTAATTTCTTTTAATACATTGTTAGGTAGGTAACTATTACCACTTGTACCATTTGATGTTATCCAGCCCATTTCAGAAGTCGCAATGAGCCAGTCTTTCGGAATATTTTCTGCAAGTGATGGACGGTTTGTTTGATTCGGGATTGCAATTTGAGGGGGTATTTTTTTTGATCCTGGGAAATTTTTTTAAGTGATGGGAAATTTTTTTTATTGCTGAAATAGAATATAAAGCGGAATATAAAAAAGTGGGAAAAATACTGGGACATTTTTTGGTATAGTGGGAAATTGTTTGGTATAGTGGGAAATTTATTAAAAGCCAATAATAAGCCCAACATAACCTTCAATACATTTTCCGTATCCTAAAAACATTTGAAAACATAATTCACACCCTACGATCACAACCCCTTTTAAAATGTCATTTCCCACTATTCTGCAATATGTATCAATGGCCGCCTCCAAAATTTCCAGAAATACCAACAGGTTGTTGGCTGCGGCTATACCCACTATATCCAAACACGTCCATGTTGGTAACGCTGCGCGCTGACATGTTATATTGTTAAAACTTCAGTAAAAATTCGTATGCATATATTGAGATGAATGAACTATTTTAAAAACGCAAAACGTCGGTACACATCTGAAATATGTGCGGGCATTTATGGCATGGCATTTTAAAGTGTAGCTAAATATTGATAATAAGCCAATTTTGCGGATGGAAAGTATGCAGCTAAACTGTGAAAATGTCATACACCCTTACATCATTTCTCTTTCAAAATAGGTAACCGCAGACACGTTCGCATTGCGCGAAATCTGGCCTAGTCACAATAATGAGCTGTCAAATTGACTGTCGAGTATGCATAGTCGATTGACTGTCGAGTGTAATTTATGTAGTACATTAAATATAGTACACAAATTATAACACAGGGGATACTTAATTTCTTTTAATACATTGTTAGGTAGGTAACTATTACCACTTGTACCATTTGATGTTATCCAGCCCATTTCAGAAGTCGCAATGAGCCAGTCTTTCGGAATATTTTCTGCAAGTGATGGACGGTTTGTTTGATTCGGGATTGCAATTTGAGGGGGTATTTTTTTTGATCCTGGGAAATTTTTTTAAGTGATGGGAAATTTTTTTTATTGCTGAAATAGAATATAAAGCGGAATATAAAAAAGTGGGAAAAATACTGGGACATTTTTTGGTATAGTGGGAAATTGTTTGGTATAGTGGGAAATTTATTAAAAGCCAATAATAAGCCCAACATAACCTTCAATACATTTTCCGTATCCTAAAAACATTTGAAAACATAATTCACACCCTACGATCACAACCCCTTTTAAAATGTCATTTCCCACTATTCTGCAATATGTATCAATGGCCGCCTCCAAAATTTCCAGAAATACCAACAGGTTGTTGGCTGCGGCTATACCCACTATATCCAAACACGTCCATGTTGGTAACGCTGCGCGCTGACATGTTATATTGTTAAAACTTCAGTAAAAATTCGTATGCATATATTGAGATGAATGAACTATTTTAAAAACGCAAAACGTCGGTACACATCTGAAATATGTGCGGGCATTTATGGCATGGCATTTTAAAGTGTAGCTAAACTGTGAAAATGTCATACACCCTTACATCATTTCTCTTTCAAAATAGGTAACCGCAGACACGTTCGCATTGCGCGAAATCTGGCCTAGTCACAATAATGAGCTGTCAAATTGACTGTCGAGTATGCATAGTCGATTGACTGTCGAGTAATGAGCTGTCAAATTGACTGTCGAGTATGCATAGTCGATTGACTGTCGAGTATGCATAGTCGATTGACTGTCGAGTGTAATTTATGTAGTACATTAAATATAGTACACAAATTATAACACAGGGGATACTTAATTTCTTTTTGTTTTTCTTCTTGTTAAAACTTCAGTAAAAATTCGTATGCATATATTGAGATGAATGAACTATTTTAAAAACGCAAAACGTCGGTACACATCTGAAATATGTGCGGGCATTTATGGCATGGCATTTTAAAGTGTAGCTAAATATTGATAATAAGCCAATTTTGCGGATGGAAAGTATGCAGCTAAACTGTGAAAATGTCATACACCCTTACATCATTTCTCTTTCAAAATAGGTAACCGCAGACACGTTCGCATTGCGCGAAATCTGGCCTAGTCACAATAATGAGCTGTCAAATTGACTGTCGAGTATGCATAGTCGATTGACTGTCGAGTAATGAGCTGTCAAATTGACTGTCGAGTATGCATAGTCGATTGACTGTCGAGTATGCATAGTCGATTGACTGTCGAGTGTAATTTATGTAGTACATTAAATATAGTACACAAATTATAACACAGGGGATACTTAATTTCTTTTAATACATTGTTACATGGTCCTTTCCGCAAGTCGAATGGCTGCTAGGCTTTGCAACACGTAGTTGACTAGCGCCTTAGACTTAGAACTGTTGGTGTGTATTTATTGCAGTTTTGATATGATTAAGGTAACTATTACCACTTGTACCATTTGATGTTATCCAGCCCATTTCAGAAGTCGCAATGAGCCAGTCTTTCGGAATATTTTCTGCAAGTGATGGACGGTTTGTTTGTTTCGGGGTTGCAATTTGAGGTGGTAATGTCACTCCGTTGGCACTTATATGTGGCTTTGTAAGGTATTGAACCGATAACATTTTCTGTTTTCGGGGCCAAACCAAAAATTTGGTTTTTTTTTTTGAATATTCGTTTGGGGTCACCTAGGATATCTGAGCAGTTTATATCCTTTAAATACTCATGTATATCATGGAACCATTTGGGAATAAGTTCTTCGATTGCTCCGGGATTAGATGTTAATTCCACGATCCGTATACCTTCCACTTGATGTCGCTTCATAAAATTTAAGTCTTTCTTTTTTAAAAGGAGTTTTTTGTTCTCCTGTTTGACTAATTTTTGTTCCTCATCTAGGACTGCATTAATGTTTTGGCAAAACCGCATTTGTAAATGTGTGTTAACCATTGTTCAAACCTTCAGTCCTCGCTTTTTGTGAGAAGAGTGCATTGACCCATCCGGAGACTGGAACACCAAACTCTCTGCTCGAATACTAAAACTATTGTCGCTTTTAGTACATTTGATAAGGTGTCTTAATTATATGTATGTTATGAACGTTTTATTGCTCGATTTAGTTGTAAGTGAGAAACGTAAAATTACTTATATTTCGTATATAGTATTTGAAGCCTGAAAAAGAAAAAAAAAACATCAGTTTGCATATAAAACACAAAGTTTCTCACAACACAACACTCCCAACAGTTTTATTTTTAGATATGTTCGACTAATGTGTTCGAAATAACAATCCCAGATACACTATATATAATATAATATAAATAAATAATATAGTATAAAAAATGCCCAAAAAATACTGGGAATTTTTTTTTGATCCTGGGAAATTTTTTTAAGTGATGGGAAATTTTTTTTATTGCTGAAATAGAATATAAAGCAGAATATAAAAAAGTGGGAAAAATACTGGGACATTTTTTGGTATAGTGGGAAATTTTTTGGTATAGTGGGAAATTGTTTGGTATAGTGGGAAATTTATTAAAAGCCAGCAATAAGCCCAACATAACCTTCAATACATTTTCCGTATCCTAAAAACATTTGAAAACATAATTCACACCCTACGATCACAACCCCTTTTAAAATGTCATTTCCCACTATTCTGCAATATGTATCAATGGCCGCCTCCAAAATTTCCAGAAATACCAACAGGTTGTTGGCTGCGGCTATACCCACTATATCCAAACACGTCCATGTTGGTAACGCTGCGCGCTGACATGTTATATTGTTAAAACTTCAGTAAAAATTCGTATGCATATATTGAGATGAATGAACTATTTTAAAAACGCAAAACGTCGGTACACATCTGAAATATGTGCGGGCATTTATGGCATGGCATTTTAAAGTGTAGCTAAATATTGATAATAAGCCAATTTTGCGGATGGAAAGTATGCAGCTAAACTGTGAAAATGTCATACACCCTTACATCATTTCTCTTTCAAAATAGGTAACCGCAGACACGTTCGCATTGCGCGAAATCTGGCCTAGTCACAATAATGAGCTGTCAAATTGACTGTCGAGTATGCATAGTCGATTGACTGTCGAGTGTAATTTATGTAGTACATTAAATATAGTACACAAATTATAACACAGGGGATACTTAATTTCTTTTAATACATTGTTAGGTAGGTAACTATTACCACTTGTACCATTTGATGTTATCCAGCCCATTTCAGAAGTCGCAATGAGCCAGTCTTTCGGAATATTTTCTGCAAGTGATGGACGGTTTGTTTGATTCGGGATTGCAATTTGAGGGGGTATTTTTTTTGATCCTGGGAAATTTTTTTAAGTGATGGGAAATTTTTTTTATTGCTGAAATAGAATATAAAGCGGAATATAAAAAAGTGGGAAAAATACTGGGACATTTTTTGGTATAGTGGGAAATTGTTTGGTATAGTGGGAAATTTATTAAAAGCCAATAATAAGCCCAACATAACCTTCAATACATTTTCCGTATCCTAAAAACATTTGAAAACATAATTCACACCCTACGATCACAACCCCTTTTAAAATGTCATTTCCCACTATTCTGCAATATGTATCAATGGCCGCCTCCAAAATTTCCAGAAATACCAACAGGTTGTTGGCTGCGGCTATACCCACTATATCCAAACACGTCCATGTTGGTAACGCTGCGCGCTGACATGTTATATTGTTAAAACTTCAGTAAAAATTCGTATGCATATATTGAGATGAATGAACTATTTTAAAAACGCAAAACGTCGGTACACATCTGAAATATGTGCGGGCATTTATGGCATGGCATTTTAAAGTGTAGCTAAATATTGATAATAAGCCAATTTTGCGGATGGAAAGTATGCAGCTAAACTGTGAAAATGTCATACACCCTTACATCATTTCTCTTTCAAAATAGGTAACCGCAGACACGTTCGCATTGCGCGAAATCTGGCCTAGTCACAATAATGAGCTGTCAAATTGACTGTCGAGTATGCATAGTCGATTGACTGTCGAGTGTAATTTATGTAGTACATTAAATATAGTACACAAATTATAACACAGGGGATACTTAATTTCTTTTAATACATTGTTAGGTAGGTAACTATTACCACTTGTACCATTTGATGTTATCCAGCCCATTTCAGAAGTCGCAATGAGCCAGTCTTTCGGAATATTTTCTGCAAGTGATGGACGGTTTGTTTGATTCGGGATTGCAATTTGAGGGGGTATTTTTTTTGATCCTGGGAAATTTTTTTAAGTGATGGGAAATTTTTTTTATTGCTGAAATAGAATATAAAGCGGAATATAAAAAAGTGGGAAAAATACTGGGACATTTTTTGGTATAGTGGGAAATTGTTTGGTATAGTGGGAAATTTATTAAAAGCCAATAATAAGCCCAACATAACCTTCAATACATTTTCCGTATCCTAAAAACATTTGAAAACATAATTCACACCCTACGATCACAACCCCTTTTAAAATGTCATTTCCCACTATTCTGCAATATGTATCAATGGCCGCCTCCAAAATTTCCAGAAATACCAACAGGTTGTTGGCTGCGGCTATACCCACTATATCCAAACACGTCCATGTTGGTAACGCTGCGCGCTGACATGTTATATTGTTAAAACTTCAGTAAAAATTCGTATGCATATATTGAGATGAATGAACTATTTTAAAAACGCAAAACGTCGGTACACATCTGAAATATGTGCGGGCATTTATGGCATGGCATTTTAAAGTGTAGCTAAATATTGATAATAAGCCAATTTTGCGGATGGAAAGTATGCAGCTAAACTGTGAAAATGTCATACACCCTTACATCATTTCTCTTTCAAAATAGGTAACCGCAGACACGTTCGCATTGCGCGAAATCTGGCCTAGTCACAATAATGAGCTGTCAAATTGACTGTCGAGTATGCATAGTCGATTGACTGTCGAGTAATGAGCTGTCAAATTGACTGTCGAGTATGCATAGTCGATTGACTGTCGAGTATGCATAGTCGATTGACTGTCGAGTGTAATTTATGTAGTACATTAAATATAGTACACAAATTATAACACAGGGGATACTTAATTTCTTTTTGTTTTTCTTCTTGTTAAAACTTCAGTAAAAATTCGTATGCATATATTGAGATGAATGAACTATTTTAAAAACGCAAAACGTCGGTACACATCTGAAATATGTGCGGGCATTTATGGCATGGCATTTTAAAGTGTAGCTAAATATTGATAATAAGCCAATTTTGCGGATGGAAAGTATGCAGCTAAACTGTGAAAATGTCATACACCCTTACATCATTTCTCTTTCAAAATAGGTAACCGCAGACACGTTCGCACTGCGCGAAATCTGGCCTAGTCACAATAATGAGCTGTCAAATTGACTGTCGAGTATGCATAGTCGATTGACTGTCGAGTAATGAGCTGTCAAATTGACTGTCGAGTATGCATAGTCGATTGACTGTCGAGTATGCATAGTCGATTGACTGTCGAGTGTAATTTATGTAGTACATTAAATATAGTACACAAATTATAACACAGGGGATACTTAATTTCTTTTAATACATTGTTACATGGTCCTTTCCGCAAGTCCGCAAGTGGGAAATTGTTTGGTATAGTGGGAAATTTATAAAAAGCCAGCAATAAGCCCAACATAACCTTCAATACATTTTCCGTATCCTAAAAACATTTGAAAACATAATTCACACCCTACGATCACAACCCCTTTTAAAATGTCATTTCCCACTATTCTGCAATATGTATCAATGGCCGCCTCCAAAATTTCCAGAAATACCAACAGGTTGTTGGCTGCGGCTATACCCACTATATCCAAACACGTCCATGTTGGTAACGCTGCGCGCTGACATGTTATATTGTTAAAACTTCAGTAAAAATTCGTATGCATATATTGAGATGAATGAACTATTTTAAAAACGCAAAACGTCGGTACACATCTGAAATATGTGCGGGCATTTATGGCATGGCATTTTAAAGTGTAGCTAAATATTGATAATAAGCCAATTTTGCGGATGGAAAGTATGCAGCTAAACTGTGAAAATGTCATACACCCTTACATCATTTCTCTTTCAAAATAGGTAACCGCAGACACGTTCGCATTGCGCGAAATCTGGCCTAGTCACAATAATGAGCTGTCAAATTGACTGTCGAGTATGCATAGTCGATTGACTGTCGAGTGTAATTTATGTAGTACATTAAATATAGTACACAAATTATAACAGGGGGGTTACTTAATTTCTTTTAATACATTGTTAGGTAGGTAACTATTACCACTTGTACCATTTGATGTTATCCAGCCCATTTCAGAAGTCGCAATGAGCCAGTCTTTCGGAATATTTTCTGCAAGTGATGGACGGTTTGTTTGATTCGGGATTGCAATTTGAGGGGGTATTTTTTTTGATCCTGGGAAATTTTTTTAAGTGATGGGAAATTTTTTTTATTGCTGAAATAGAATATAAAGCGGAATATAAAAAAGTGGGAAAAATACTGGGACATTTTTTGGTATAGTGGGAAATTGTTTGGAATAGTGGGAAATTTATTAAAAGCCAATAATAAGCCCAACATAACCTTCAATACATTTTCCGTATCCTAAAAACATTTGAAAACATAATTCACACCCTACGATCACAACCCCTTTTAAAATGTCATTTCCCACTATTCTGCAATATGTATCAATGGCCGCCTCCAAAATTTCCAGAAATACCAACAGGTTGTTGGCTGCGGCTATACCCACTATATCCAAACACGTCCATGTTGGTAACGCTGCGCGCTGACATGTTATATTGTTAAAACTTCAGTAAAAATTCGTATGCATATATTGAGATGAATGAACTATTTTAAAAACGCAAAACGTCGGTACACATCTGAAATATGTGCGGGCATTTATGGCATGGCATTTTAAAGTGTAGCTAAATATTGATAATAAGCCAATTTTGCGGATGGAAAGTATGCAGCTAAACTGTGAAAATGTCATACACCCTTACATCATTTCTCTTTCAAAATAGGTAACCGCAGACACGTTCGCATTGCGCGAAATCTGGCCTAGTCACAATAATGAGCTGTCAAATTGACTGTCGAGTATGCATAGTCGATTGACTGTCGAGTGTAATTTATGTAGTACATTAAATATAGTACACAAATTATAACACAGGGGATACTTAATTTCTTTTAATACATTGTTAGGTAGGTAACTATTACCACTTGTACCATTTGATGTTATCCAGCCCATTTCAGAAGTCGCAATGAGCCAGTCTTTCGGAATATTTTCTGCAAGTGATGGACGGTTTGTTTGATTCGGGATTGCAATTTGAGGGGGTATTTTTTTTGATCCTGGGAAATTTTTTTAAGTGATGGGAAATTTTTTTTATTGCTGAAATAGAATATAAAGCGAAATATAAAAAAGTGGGAAAAATACTGGGACATTTTTTGGTATAGTGGGAAATTGTTTGGTATAGTGGGAAATTTATTAAAAGCCAATAATAAGCCCAACATAACCTTCAATACATTTTCCGTATCCTAAAAACATTTGAAAACATAATTCACACCCTACGATCACAACCCCTTTTAAAATGTCATTTCCCACTATTCTGCAATATGTATCAATGGCCGCCTCCAAAATTTCCAGAAATACCAACAGGTTGTTGGCTGCGGCTATACCCACTATATCCAAACACGTCCATGTTGGTAACGCTGCGCGCTGACATGTTATATTGTTAAAACTTCAGTAAAAATTCGTATGCATATATTGAGATGAATGAACTATTTTAAAAACGCAAAACGTCGGTACACATCTGAAATATGTGCGGGCATTTATGGCATGGCATTTTAAAGTGTAGCTAAATATTGATAATAAGCCAATTTTGCGGATGGAAAGTATGCAGCTAAACTGTGAAAATGTCATACACCCTTACATCATTTCTCTTTCAAAATAGGTAACCGCAGACACGTTCGCATTGCGCGAAATCTGGCCTAGTCACAATAATGAGCTGTCAAATTGACTGTCGAGTATGCATAGTCGATTGACTGTCGAGTGTAATTTATGTAGTACATTAAATATAGTACACAAATTATAACACAGGGGATACTTAATTTCTTTTAATACATTGTTAGGTAGGTAACTATTACCACTTGTACCATTTGATGTTATCCAGCCCATTTCAGAAGTCGCAATGAGCCAGTCTTTCGGAATATTTTCTGCAAGTGATGGACGGTTTGTTTGATTCGGGATTGCAATTTGAGGGGGTATTTTTTTTGATCCTGGGAAATTTTCTTAAGTGATGGGAAATTTTTTTTATTGCTGAAATAGAATATAAAGCGGAATATAAAAAAGTGGGAAAAATACTGGGACATTTTTTGGTATAGTGGGAAATTGTTTGGTATAGTGGGAAATTTATTAAAAGCCAATAATAAGCCCAACATAACCTTCAATACATTTTCCGTATCCTAAAAACATTTGAAAACATAATTCACACCCTACGATCACAACCCCTTTTAAAATGTCATTTCCCACTATTCTGCAATATGTATCAATGGCCGCCTCCAAAATTTCCAGAAATACCAACAGGTTGTTGGCTGCGGCTATACCCACTATATCCAAACACGTCCATGTTGGTAACGCTGCGCGCTGACATGTTATATTGTTAAAACTTCAGTAAAAATTCGTATGCATATATTGAGATGAATGAACTATTTTAAAAACGCAAAACGTCGGTACACATCTGAAATATGTGCGGGCATTTATGGCATGGCATTTTAAAGTGTAGCTAAATATTGATAATAAGCCAATTTTGCGGATGGAAAGTATGCAGCTAAACTGTGAAAATGTCATACACCCTTACATCATTTCTCTTTCAAAATAGGTAACCGCAGACACGTTCGCATTGCGCGAAATCTGGCCTAGTCACAATAATGAGCTGTCAAATTGACTGTCGAGTATGCATAGTCGATTGACTGTCGAGTGTAATTTATGTAGTACATTAAATATAGTACACAAATTATAACACAGGGGATACTTAATTTCTTTTAATACATTGTTAGGTAGGTAACTATTACCACTTGTACCATTTGATGTTATCCAGCCCATTTCAGAAGTCGCAATGAGCCAGTCTTTCGGAATATTTTCTGCAAGTGATGGACGGTTTGTTTGATTCGGGATTGCAATTTGAGGGGGTATTTTTTTTGATCCTGGGAAATTTTCTTAAGTGATGGGAAATTTTTTTTATTGCTGAAATAGAATATAAAGCGGAATATAAAAAAGTGGGAAAAATACTGGGACATTTTTTGGTATAGTGGGAAATTGTTTGGTATAGTGGGAAATTTATTAAAAGCCAATAATAAGCCCAACATAACCTTCAATACATTTTCCGTATCCTAAAAACATTTGAAAACATAATTCACACCCTACGATCACAACCCCTTTTAAAATGTCATTTCCCACTATTCTGCAATATGTATCAATGGCCGCCTCCAAAATTTCCAGAAATACCAACAGGTTGTTGGCTGCGGCTATACCCACTATATCCAAACACGTCCATGTTGGTAACGCTGCGCGCTGACATGTTATATTGTTAAAACTTCAGTAAAAATTCGTATGCATATATTGAGATGAATGAACTATTTTAAAAACGCAAAACGTCGGTACACATCTGAAATATGTGCGGGCATTTATGGCATGGCATTTTAAAGTGTAGCTAAATATTGATAATAAGCCAATTTTGCGGATGGAAAGTATGCAGCTAAACTGTGAAAATGTCATACACCCTTACATCATTTCTCTTTCAAAATAGGTAACCGCAGACACGTTCGCATTGCGCGAAATCTGGCCTAGTCACAATAATGAGCTGTCAAATTGACTGTCGAGTATGCATAGTCGATTGACTGTCGAGTAATGAGCTGTCAAATTGACTGTCGAGTATGCATAGTCGATTGACTGTCGAGTATGCATAGTCGATTGACTGTCGAGTGTAATTTATGTAGTACATTAAATATAGTACACAAATTATAACACAGGGGATACTTAATTTCTTTTAATACATTGTTACATGGTCCTTTCCGCAAGTCGAATGGCTGCTAGGCTTTGCAACACGTAGTTGACTAGCGCCTTAGACTTAGAACTGTTGGTGTGTATTTATTGCAGTTTTGATATGATTAAGGTAACTATTACCACTTGTACCATTTGATGTTATCCAGCCCATTTCAGAAGTCGCAATGAGCCAGTCTTTCGGAATATTTTCTGCAAGTGATGGACGGTTTGTTTGTTTCGGGGTTGCAATTTGAGGTGGTAATGTCACTCCGTTGGCACTTATATGTGGCTTTGTAAGGTATTGAACCGATAACATTTTCTGTTTTCGGGGCCAAACCAAAAATTTGTTTTTTTTTTTTGAATATTCGTTTGGGGTCACCTAGGATATCTGAGCAGTTTATATCCTTTAAATACTCATGTATATCATGGAACCATTTGGGAATAAGTTCTTCGATTGCTCCGGGATTAGATGTTAATTCCACGATCCGTATACCTTCCACTTGATGTCGCTTCATAAAATTGAAGTCTTTCGTTTTTAAAAGGAGTTTTTTGTTCTCCTGTTTTTTTGTTCCTCATCTAGGACTGCATTAATGTTTTGGCAAAACCGCATTTGTAAATATGTGTTAACCATTGTTCAAACCTTCAGTCCTCGCTTTTTGTGAGAAGAGTGCATTGACCCATCCTGAGACTGGAACACCAAACTCTCTGCTCGAATACTAAAACTAATGTCGCTTTTAGTACATTTGATAAGGTGTCTTAATTATATGTATGTTATGAACGTTTTATTGCTCGATTTAGTTGTAAGTGAGAAACGTAAAATTACTTATATTTCGTATATAGTATTTGAAGCCTGAAAAAGAAAAAAAAAACATCAGTTTGCATATAAAACACAAAGTTTCTCACAACACAACACTCCCAACAGTTTTATTTTTAGATATGTTCGACTAATGTGTTCGAAATAACAATCCCAGATACACTATATATAATATAATATAAATAAATAATATAGTATAAAAAATGCCCAAAAAATACTGGGAATTTTTTTTTGATCCTGGGAAATTTTTTTAAGTGATGGGAAATTTTTTTTATTGCTGAAATAGAATATAAAGCAGAATATAAAAAAGTGGGAAAAATACTGGGACATTTTTTGGTATAGTGGGAAATTTTTTGGTATAGTGGGAAATTGTTTGGTATAGTGGGAAATTTATTAAAAGCCAGCAATAAGCCCAACATAACCTTCAATACATTTTCCGTATCCTAAAAACATTTGAAAACATAATTCACACCCTACGATCACAACCCCTTTTAAAATGTCATTTCCCACTATTCTGCAATATGTATCAATGGCCGCCTCCAAAATTTCCAGAAATACCAACAGGTTGTTGGCTGCGGCTATACCCACTATATCCAAACACGTCCATGTTGGTAACGCTGCGCGCTGACATGTTATATTGTTAAAACTTCAGTAAAAATTCGTATGCATATATTGAGATGAATGAACTATTTTAAAAACGCAAAACGTCGGTACACATCTGAAATATGTGCGGGCATTTATGGCATGGCATTTTAAAGTGTAGCTAAATATTGATAATAAGCCAATTTTGCGGATGGAAAGTATGCAGCTAAACTGTGAAAATGTCATACACCCTTACATCATTTCTCTTTCAAAATAGGTAACCGCAGACACGTTCGCATTGCGCGAAATCTGGCCTAGTCACAATAATGAGCTGTCAAATTGACTGTCGAGTATGCATAGTCGATTGACTGTCGAGTAATGAGCTGTCAAATTGACTGTCGAGTATGCATAGTCGATTGACTGTCGAGTATGCATAGTCGATTGACTGTCGAGTGTAATTTATGTAGTACATTAAATATAGTACACAAATTATAACACAGGGGATACTTAATTTCTTTTTGTTTTTCTTCTTGTTAAAACTTCAGTAAAAATTCGTATGCATATATTGAGATGAATGAACTATTTTAAAAACGCAAAACGTCGGTACACATCTGAAATATGTGCGGGCATTTATGGCATGGCATTTTAAAGTGTAGCTAAATATTGATAATAAGCCAATTTTGCGGATGGAAAGTATGCAGCTAAACTGTGAAAATGTCATACACCCTTACATCATTTCTCTTTCAAAATAGGTAACCGCAGACACGTTCGCATTGCGCGAAATCTGGCCTAGTCACAATAATGAGCTGTCAAATTGACTGTCGAGTATGCATAGTCGATTGACTGTCGAGTGTAATTTATGTAGTACATTAAATATAGTACACAAATTATAACACAGGGGATACTTAATTTCTTTTAATACATTGTTAGGTAGGTAACTATTACCACTTGTACCATTTGATGTTATCCAGCCCATTTCAGAAGTCGCAATGAGCCAGTCTTTCGGAATATTTTCTGCAAGTGATGGACGGTTTGTTTGATTCGTGATTGCAATTTGAGGGGGTATTTTTTTTGATCCTGGGAAATTTTTTTAAGTGATGGGAAATTTTTTTTATTGCTGAAATAGAATATAAAGCGGAATATAAAAAAGTGGGAAAAATACTGGGACATTTTTTGGTATAGTGGAAAATTGTTTGGTATAGTGGGAAATTTATTAAAAGCCAATAATAAGCCCAACATAACCTTCAATACATTTTCCGTATCCTAAAAACATTTGAAAACATAATTCACACCCTACGATCACAACCCCTTTTAAAATGTCATTTCCCACTATTCTGCAATATGTATCAATGGCCGCCTCCAAAATTTCCAGAAATACCAACAGGTTGTTGGCTGCGGCTATACCCACTATATCCAAACACGTCCATGTTGGTAACGCTGCGCGCTGACATGTTATATTGTTAAAACTTCAGTAAAAATTCGTATGCATATATTGAGATGAATGAACTATTTTAAAAACGCAAAACGTCGGTACACATCTGAAATATGTGCGGGCATTTATGGCATGGCATTTTAAAGTGTAGCTAAATATTGATAATAAGCCAATTTTGCGGATGGAAAGTATGCAGCTAAACTGTGAAAATGTCATACACCCTTACATCATTTCTCTTTCAAAATAGGTAACCGCAGACACGTTCGCATTGCGCGAAATCTGGCCTAGTCACAATAATGAGCTGTCAAATTGACTGTCGAGTATGCATAGTCGATTGACTGTCGAGTGTAATTTATGTAGTACATTAAATATAGTACACAAATTATAACACAGGGGATACTTAATTTCTTTTAATACATTGTTAGGTAGGTAACTATTACCACTTGTACCATTTGATGTTATCCAGCCCATTTCAGAAGTCGCAATGAGCCAGTCTTTCGGAATATTTTCTGCAAGTGATGGACGGTTTGTTTGATTCGGGATTGCAATTTGAGGGGGTATTTTTTTTGATCCTGGGAAATTTTTTTAAGTGATGGGAAATTTTTTTTATTGCTGAAATAGAATATAAAGCGGAATATAAAAAAGTGGGAAAAATACTGGGACATTTTTTGGTATAGTGGGAAATTGTTTGGTATAGTGGGAAATTTATTAAAAGCCAATAATAAGCCCAACATAACCTTCAATACATTTTCCGTATCCTAAAAACATTTGAAAACATAATTCACACCCTACGATCACAACCCCTTTTAAAATGTCATTTCCCACTATTCTGCAATATGTATCAATGGCCGCCTCCAAAATTTCCAGAAATACCAACAGGTTGTTGGCTGCGGCTATACCCACTATATCCAAACACGTCCATGTTGGTAACGCTGCGCGCTGACATGTTATATTGTTAAAACTTCAGTAAAAATTCGTATGCATATATTGAGATGAATGAACTATTTTAAAAACGCAAAACGTCGGTACACATCTGAAATATGTGCGGGCATTTATGGCATGGCATTTTAAAGTGTAGCTAAATATTGATAATAAGCCAATTTTGCGGATGGAAAGTATGCAGCTAAACTGTGAAAATGTCATACACCCTTACATCATTTCTCTTTCAAAATAGGTAACCGCAGACACGTTCGCATTGCGCGAAATCTGGCCTAGTCACAATAATGAGCTGTCAAATTGACTGTCGAGTATGCATAGTCGATTGACTGTCGAGTGTAATTTATGTAGTACATTAAATATAGTACACAAATTATAACACAGGGGATACTTAATTTCTTTTAATACATTGTTAGGTAGGTAACTATTACCACTTGTACCATTTGATGTTATCCAGCCCATTTCAGAAGTCGCAATGAGCCAGTCTTTCGGAATATTTTCTGCAAGTGATGGACGGTTTGTTTGATTCGGGATTGCAATTTGAGGGGGTATTTTTTTTGATCCTGGGAAATTTTTTTAAGTGATGGGAAATTTTTTTTATTGCTGAAATAGAATATAAAGCGGAATATAAAAAAGTGGGAAAAATACTGGGACATTTTTTGGTATAGTGGGAAATTGTTTGGTATAGTGGGAAATTTATTAAAAGCCAATAATAAGCCCAACATAACCTTCAATACATTTTCCGTATCCTAAAAACATTTGAAAACATAATTCACACCCTACGATCACAACCCCTTTTAAAATGTCATTTCCCACTATTCTGCAATATGTATCAATGGCCGCCTCCAAAATTTCCAGAAATACCAACAGGTTGTTGGCTGCGGCTATACCCACTATATCCAAACACGTCCATGTTGGTAACGCTGCGCGCTGACATGTTATATTGTTAAAACTTCAGTAAAAATTCGTATGCATATATTGAGATGAATGAACTATTTTAAAAACGCAAAACGTCGGTACACATCTGAAATATGTGCGGGCATTTATGGCATGGCATTTTAAAGTGTAGCTAAATATTGATAATAAGCCAATTTTGCGGATGGAAAGTATGCAGCTAAACTGTGAAAATGTCATACACCCTTACATCATTTCTCTTTCAAAATAGGTAACCGCAGACACGTTCGCATTGCGCGAAATCTGGCCTAGTCACAATAATGAGCTGTCAAATTGACTGTCGAGTATGCATAGTCGATTGACTGTCGAGTGTAATTTATGTAGTACATTAAATATAGTACACAAATTATAACACAGGGGATACTTAATTTCTTTTAATACATTGTTAGGTAGGTAACTATTACCACTTGTACCATTTGATGTTATCCAGCCCATTTCAGAAGTCGCAATGAGCCAGTCTTTCGGAATATTTTCTGCAAGTGATGGACGGTTTGTTTGATTCGGGATTGCAATTTGAGGGGGTATTTTTTTTGATCCTGGGAAATTTTTTTAAGTGATGGGAAATTTTTTTTATTGCTGAAATAGAATATAAAGCGGAATATAAAAAAGTGGGAAAAATACTGGGACATTTTTTGGTATAGTGGGAAATTGTTTGGTATAGTGGGAAATTTATTAAAAGCCAATAATAAGCCCAACATAACCTTCAATACATTTTCCGTATCCTAAAAACATTTGAAAACATAATTCACACCCTACGATCACAACCCCTTTTAAAATGTCATTTCCCACTATTCTGCAATATGTATCAATGGCCGCCTCCAAAATTTCCAGAAATACCAACAGGTTGTTGGCTGCGGCTATACCCACTATATCCAAACACGTCCATGTTGGTAACGCTGCGCGCTGACATGTTATATTGTTAAAACTTCAGTAAAAATTCGTATGCATATATTGAGATGAATGAACTATTTTAAAAACGCAAAACGTCGGTACACATCTGAAATATGTGCGGGCATTTATGGCATGGCATTTTAAAGTGTAGCTAAATATTGATAATAAGCCAATTTTGCGGATGGAAAGTATGCAGCTAAACTGTGAAAATGTCATACACCCTTACATCATTTCTCTTTCAAAATAGGTAACCGCAGACACGTTCGCATTGCGCGAAATCTGGCCTAGTCACAATAATGAGCTGTCAAATTGACTGTCGAGTATGCATAGTCGATTGACTGTCGAGTGTAATTTATGTAGTACATTAAATATAGTACACAAATTATAACACAGGGGATACTTAATTTCTTTTAATACATTGTTAGGTAGGTAACTATTACCACTTGTACCATTTGATGTTATCCAGCCCATTTCAGAAGTCGCAATGAGCCAGTCTTTCGGAATATTTTCTGCAAGTGATGGACGGTTTGTTTGATTCGGGATTGCAATTTGAGGGGGTATTTTTTTTGATCCTGGGAAATTTTTTTAAGTGATGGGAAATTTTTTTTATTGCTGAAATAGAATATAAAGCGGAATATAAAAAAGTGGGAAAAATACTGGGACATTTTTTGGTATAGTGGGAAATTGTTTGGTATAGTGGGAAATTTATTAAAAGCCAATAATAAGCCCAACATAACCTTCAATACATTTTCCGTATCCTAAAAACATTTGAAAACATAATTCACACCCTACGATCACAACCCCTTTTAAAATGTCATTTCCCACTATTCTGCAATATGTATCAATGGCCGCCTCCAAAATTTCCAGAAATACCAACAGGTTGTTGGCTGCGGCTATACCCACTATATCCAAACACGTCCATGTTGGTAACGCTGCGCGCTGACATGTTATATTGTTAAAACTTCAGTAAAAATTCGTATGCATATATTGAGATGAATGAACTATTTTAAAAACGCAAAACGTCGGTACACATCTGAAATATGTGCGGGCATTTATGGCATGGCATTTTAAAGTGTAGCTAAATATTGATAATAAGCCAATTTTGCGGATGGAAAGTATGCAGCTAAACTGTGAAAATGTCATACACCCTTACATCATTTCTCTTTCAAAATAGGTAACCGCAGACACGTTCGCATTGCGCGAAATCTGGCCTAGTCACAATAATGAGCTGTCAAATTGACTGTCGAGTATGCATAGTCGATTGACTGTCGAGTGTAATTTATGTAGTACATTAAATATAGTACACAAATTATAACACAGGGGATACTTAATTTCTTTTAATACATTGTTAGGTAGGTAACTATTACCACTTGTACCATTTGATGTTATCCAGCCCATTTCAGAAGTCGCAATGAGCCAGTCTTTCGGAATATTTTCTGCAAGTGATGGACGGTTTGTTTGATTCGGGATTGCAATTTGAGGGGGTATTTTTTTTGATCCTGGGAAATTTTTTTAAGTGATGGGAAATTTTGTTTATTGCTGAAATAGAATATAAAGCGGAATATAAAAAAGTGGGAAAATACTGGGACATTTTTTGGTATAGTGGGAAATTGTTTGGTATAGTGGGAAATTTATTAAAAGCCAATAATAAGCCCAACATAACCTTCAATACATTTTCCGTATCCTAAAAACATTTGAAAACATAATTCACACCCTACGATCACAACCCCTTTTAAAATGTCATTTCCCACTATTCTGCAATATGTATCAATGGCCGCCTCCAAAATTTCCAGAAATACCAACAGGTTGTTGGCTGCGGCTATACCCACTATATCCAAACACGTCCATGTTGGTAACGCTGCGCGCTGACATGTTATATTGTTAAAACTTCAGTAAAAATTCGTATGCATATATTGAGATGAATGAACTATTTTAAAAACGCAAAACGTCGGTACACATCTGAAATATGTGCGGGCATTTATGGCATGGCATTTTAAAGTGTAGCTAAATATTGATAATAAGCCAATTTTGCGGATGGAAAGTATGCAGCTAAACTGTGAAAATGTCATACACCCTTACATCATTTCTCTTTCAAAATAGGTAACCGCAGACACGTTCGCATTGCGCGAAATCTGGCCTAGTCACAATAATGAGCTGTCAAATTGACTGTCGAGTATGCATAGTCGATTGACTGTCGAGTGTAATTTATGTAGTACATTAAATATAGTACACAAATTATAACACAGGGGATACTTAATTTCTTTTAATACATTGTTAGGTAGGTAACTATTACCACTTGTACCATTTGATGTTATCCAGCCCATTTCAGAAGTCGCAATGAGCCAGTCTTTCGGAATATTTTCTGCAAGTGATGGACGGTTTGTTTGATTCGGGATTGCAATTTGAGGGGGTATTTTTTTTGATCCTGGGAAATTTTTTTAAGTGATGGGAAATTTTTTTTATTGCTGAAATAGAATATAAAGCGGAATATAAAAAAGTTGGAAAAATACTGGGACATTTTTTGGTATAGTGGGAAATTGTTTGGTATAGTGGGAAATTTATTAAAAGCCAATAATAAGCCCAACATAACCTTCAATACATTTTCCGTATCCTAAAAACATTTGAAAACATAATTCACACCCTACGATCACAACCCCTTTTAAAATGTCATTTCCCACTATTCTGCAATATGTATCAATGGCCGCCTCCAAAATTTCCAGAAATACCAACAGGTTGTTGGCTGCGGCTATACCCACTATATCCAAACACGTCCATGTTGGTAACGCTGCGCGCTGACATGTTATATTGTTAAAACTTCAGTAAAAATTCGTATGCATATATTGAGATGAATGAACTATTTTAAAAACGCAAAACGTCGGTACACATCTGAAATATGTGCGGGCATTTATGGCATGGCATTTTAAAGTGTAGCTAAATATTGATAATAAGCCAATTTTGCGGATGGAAAGTATGCAGCTAAACTGTGAAAATGTCATACACCCTTACATCATTTCTCTTTCAAAATAGGTAACCGCAGACACGTTCGCATTGCGCGAAATCTGGCCTAGTCACAATAATGAGCTGTCAAATTGACTGTCGAGTATGCATAGTCGATTGACTGTCGAGTGTAATTTATGTAGTACATTAAATATAGTACACAAATTATAACACAGGGGATACTTAATTTCTTTTAATACATTGTTAGGTAGGTAACTATTACCACTTGTACCATTTGATGTTATCCAGCCCATTTCAGAAGTCGCAATGAGCCAGTCTTTCGGAATATTTTCTGCAAGTGATGGACGGTTTGTTTGATTCGGGATTGCAATTTGAGGGGGTATTTTTTTTGATCCTGGGAAATTTTTTTAAGTGATGGGAAATTTTTTTTATTGCTGAAATAGAATATAAAGCGGAATATAAAAAAGTGGGAAAAATACTGGGACATTTTTTGGTATAGTGGGAAATTGTTTGGTATAGTGGGAAATTTATTAAAAGCCAATAATAAGCCCAACATAACCTTCAATACATTTTCCGTATCCTAAAAACATTTGAAAACATAATTCACACCCTACGATCACAACCCCTTTTAAAATGTCATTTCCCACTATTCTGCAATATGTATCAATGGCCGCCTCCAAAATTTCCAGAAATACCAACAGGTTGTTGGCTGCGGCTATACCCACTATATCCAAACACGTCCATGTTGGTAACGCTGCGCGCTGACATGTTATATTGTTAAAACTTCAGTAAAAATTCGTATGCATATATTGAGATGAATGAACTATTTTAAAAACGCAAAACGTCGGTACACATCTGAAATATGTGCGGGCATTTATGGCATGGCATTTTAAAGTGTAGCTAAATATTGATAATAAGCCAATTTTGCGGATGGAAAGTATGCAGCTAAACTGTGAAAATGTCATACACCCTTACATCATTTCTCTTTCAAAATAGGTAACCGCAGACACGTTCGCATTGCGCGAAATCTGGCCTAGTCACAATAATGAGCTGTCAAATTGACTGTCGAGTATGCATAGTCGATTGACTGTCGAGTGTAATTTATGTAGTACATTAAATATAGTACACAAATTATAACACAGGGGATACTTAATTTCTTTTAATACATTGTTAGGTAGGTAACTATTACCACTTGTACCATTTGATGTTATCCAGCCCATTTCAGAAGTCGCAATGAGCCAGTCTTTCGGAATATTTTCTGCAAGTGATGGACGGTTTGTTTGATTCGGGATTGCAATTTGAGGGGGTATTTTTTTTGATCCTGGGAAATTTTTTTAAGTGATGGGAAATTTTTTTTATTGCTGAAATAGAATATAAAGCGGAATATAAAAAAGTGGGAAACATACTGGGACATTTTTTGGTATAGTGGGAAATTGTTTGGTATAGTGGGAAATTTATTAAAAGCCAATAATAAGCCCAACATAACCTTCAATACATTTTCCGTATCCTAAAAACATTTGAAAACATAATTCACACCCTACGATCACAACCCCTTTTAAAATGTCATTTCCCACTATTCTGCAATATGTATCAATGGCCGCCTCCAAAATTTCCAGAAATACCAACAGGTTGTTGGCTGCGGCTATACCCACTATATCCAAACACGTCCATGTTGGTAACGCTGCGCGCTGACATGTTATATTGTTAAAACTTCAGTAAAAATTCGTATGCATATATTGAGATGAATGAACTATTTTAAAAACGCAAAACGTCGGTACACATCTGAAATATGTGCGGGCATTTATGGCATGGCATTTTAAAGTGTAGCTAAATATTGATAATAAGCCAATTTTGCGGATGGAAAGTATGCAGCTAAACTGTGAAAATGTCATACACCCTTACATCATTTCTCTTTCAAAATAGGTAACCGCAGACACGTTCGCATTGCGCGAAATCTGGCCTAGTCACAATAATGAGCTGTCAAATTGACTGTCGAGTATGCATAGTCGATTGACTGTCGAGTGTAATTTATGTAGTACATTAAATATAGTACACAAATTATAACACAGGGGATACTTAATTTCTTTTAATACATTGTTAGGTAGGTAACTATTACCACTTGTACCATTTGATGTTATCCAGCCCATTTCAGAAGTCGCAATGAGCCAGTCTTTCGGAATATTTTCTGCAAGTGATGGACGGTTTGTTTGATTCGGGATTGCAATTTGAGGGGGTATTTTTTTTGATCCTGGGAAATTTTTTTAAGTGATGGGAAATTTTTTTTATTGCTGAAATAGAATATAAAGCGGAATATAAAAAAGTGGGAAAAATACTGGGACATTTTTTGGTATAGTGGGAAATTGTTTGGTATAGTGGGAAATTTATTAAAAGCCAATAATAAGCCCAACATAACCTTCAATACATTTTCCGTATCCTAAAAACATTTGAAAACATAATTCACACCCTACGATCACAACCCCTTTTAAAATGTCATTTCCCACTATTCTGCAATATGTATCAATGGCCGCCTCCAAAATTTCCAGAAATACCAACAGGTTGTTGGCTGCGGCTATACCCACTATATCCAAACACGTCCATGTTGGTAACGCTGCGCGCTGACATGTTATATTGTTAAAACTTCAGTAAAAATTCGTATGCATATATTGAGATGAATGAACTATTTTAAAAACGCAAAACGTCGGTACACATCTGAAATATGTGCGGGCATTTATGGCATGGCATTTTAAAGTGTAGCTAAATATTGATAATAAGCCAATTTTGCGGATGGAAAGTATGCAGCTAAACTGTGAAAATGTCATACACCCTTACATCATTTCTCTTTCAAAATAGGTAACCGCAGACACGTTCGCATTGCGCGAAATCTGGCCTAGTCACAATAATGAGCTGTCAAATTGACTGTCGAGTATGCATAGTCGATTGACTGTCGAGTGTAATTTATGTAGTACATTAAATATAGTACACAAATTATAACACAGGGGATACTTAATTTCTTTTAATACATTGTTAGGTAGGTAACTATTACCACTTGTACCATTTGATGTTATCCAGCCCATTTCAGAAGTCGCAATGAGCCAGTCTTTCGGAATATTTTCTGCAAGTGATGGACGGTTTGTTTGATTCGGGATTGCAATTTGAGGGGGTATTTTTTTTGATCCTGGGAAATTTTTTTAAGTGATGGGAAATTTTTTTTATTGCTGAAATAGAATATAAAGCGGAATATAAAAAAGTGGGAAAAATACTGGGACATTTTTTGGTATAGTGGGAAATTGTTTGGTATAGTGGGAAATTTATTAAAAGCCAATAATAAGCCCAACATAACCTTCAATACATTTTCCGTATCCTAAAAACATTTGAAAACATAATTCACACCCTACGATCACAACCCCTTTTAAAATGTCATTTCCCACTATTCTGCAATATGTATCAATGGCCGCCTCCAAAATTTCCAGAAATACCAACAGGTTGTTGGCTGCGGCTATACCCACTATATCCAAACACGTCCATGTTGGTAACGCTGCGCGCTGACATGTTATATTGTTAAAACTTCAGTAAAAATTCGTATGCATATATTGAGATGAATGAACTATTTTAAAAACGCAAAACGTCGGTACACATCTGAAATATGTGCGGGCATTTATGGCATGGCATTTTAAAGTGTAGCTAAATATTGATAATAAGCCAATTTTGCGGATGGAAAGTATGCAGCTAAACTGTGAAAATGTCATACACCCTTACATCATTTCTCTTTCAAAATAGGTAACCGCAGACACGTTCGCATTGCGCGAAATCTGGCCTAGTCACAATAATGAGCTGTCAAATTGACTGTCGAGTATGCATAGTCGATTGACTGTCGAGTGTAATTTATGTAGTACATTAAATATAGTACACAAATTATAACACAGGGGATACTTAATTTCTTTTAATACATTGTTAGGTAGGTAACTATTACCACTTGTACCATTTGATGTTATCCAGCCCATTTCAGAAGTCGCAATGAGCCAGTCTTTCGGAATATTTTCTGCAAGTGATGGACGGTTTGTTTGATTCGGGATTGCAATTTGAGGGGGTATTTTTTTTGATCCTGGGAAATTTTTTTAAGTGATGGGAAATTTTTTTTATTGCTGAAATAGAATATAAAGCGGAATATAAAAAAGTGGGAAAAATACTGGGACATTTTTTGGTATAGTGGGAAATTGTTTGGTATAGTGGGAAATTTATTAAAAGCCAATAATAAGCCCAACATAACCTTCAATACATTTTCCGTATCCTAAAAACATTTGAAAACATAATTCACACCCTACGATCACAACCCCTTTTAAAATGTCATTTCCCACTATTCTGCAATATGTATCAATGGCCGCCTCCAAAATTTCCAGAAATACCAACAGGTTGTTGGCTGCGGCTATACCCACTATATCCAAACACGTCCATGTTGGTAACGCTGCGCGCTGACATGTTATATTGTTAAAACTTCAGTAAAAATTCGTATGCATATATTGAGATGAATGAACTATTTTAAAAACGCAAAACGTCGGTACACATCTGAAATATGTGCGGGCATTTATGGCATGGCATTTTAAAGTGTAGCTAAATATTGATAATAAGCCAATTTTGCGGATGGAAAGTATGCAGCTAAACTGTGAAAATGTCATACACCCTTACATCATTTCTCTTTCAAAATAGGTAACCGCAGACACGTTCGCATTGCGCGAAATCTGGAATAGTCACAATAATGAGCTGTCAAATTGACTGTCGAGTATGCATAGTCGATTGACTGTCGAGTGTAATTTATGTAGTACATTAAATATAGTACACAAATTATAACACAGGGGATACTTAATTTCTTTTAATACATTGTTAGGTAGGTAACTATTACCACTTGTACCATTTGATGTTATCCAGCCCATTTCAGAAGTCGCAATGAGCCAGTCTTTCGGAATATTTTCTGCAAGTGATGGACGGTTTGTTTGATTCGGGATTGCAATTTGAGGGGGTATTTTTTTTGATCCTGGGAAATTTTTTTAAGTGATGGGAAATTTTTTTTATTGCTGAAATAGAATATAAAGCGGAATATAAAAAAGTGGGAAAAATACTGGGACATTTTTTGGTATAGTGGGAAATTGTTTGATATAGTGGGAAATTTATTAAAAGCCAATAATAAGCCCAACATAACCTTCAATACATTTTCCGTATCCTAAAAACATTTGAAAACATAATTCACACCCTACGATCACAACCCCTTTTAAAATGTCATTTCCCACTATTCTGCAATATGTATCAATGGCCGCCTCCAAAATTTCCAGAAATACCAACAGGTTGTTGGCTGCGGCTATACCCACTATATCCAAACACGTCCATGTTGGTAACGCTGCGCGCTGACATGTTATATTGTTAAAACTTCAGTAAAAATTCGTATGCATATATTGAGATGAATGAACTATTTTAAAAACGCAAAACGTCGGTACACATCTGAAATATGTGCGGGCATTTATGGCATGGCATTTTAAAGTGTAGCTAAATATTGATAATAAGCCAATTTTGCGGATGGAAAGTATGCAGCTAAACTGTGAAAATGTCATACACCCTTACATCATTTCTCTTTCAAAATAGGTAACCGCAGACACGTTCGCATTGCGCGAAATCTGGCCTAGTCACAATAATGAGCTGTCAAATTGACTGTCGAGTATGCATAGTCGATTGACTGTCGAGTGTAATTTATGTAGTACATTAAATATAGTACACAAATTATAACACAGGGGATACTTAATTTCTTTTAATACATTGTTAGGTAGGTAACTATTACCACTTGTACCATTTGATGTTATCCAGCCCATTTCAGAAGTCGCAATGAGCCAGTCTTTCGGAATATTTTCTGCAAGTGATGGACGGTTTGTTTGATTCGGGATTGCAATTTGAGGGGGTATTTTTTTTGATCCTGGGAAATTTTTTTAAGTGATGGGAAATTTTTTTTATTGCTGAAATAGAATATAAAGCGGAATATAAAAAAGTGGGAAAAATACTGGGACATTTTTTGGTATAGTGGGAAATTGTTTGGTATAGTGGGAAATTTATTCAAAGCCAATAATAAGCCCAACATAACCTTCAATACATTTTCCGTATCCTAAAAACATTTGAAAACATAATTCACACCCTACGATCACAACCCCTTTTAAAATGTCATTTCCCACTATTCTGCAATATGTATCAATGGCCGCCTCCAAAATTTCCAGAAATACCAACAGGTTGTTGGCTGCGGCTATACCCACTATATCCAAACACGTCCATGTTGGTAACGCTGCGCGCTGACATGTTATATTGTTAAAACTTCAGTAAAAATTCGTATGCATATATTGAGATGAATGAACTATTTTAAAAACGCAAAACGTCGGTACACATCTGAAATATGTGCGGGCATTTATGGCATGGCATTTTAAAGTGTAGCTAAATATTGATAATAAGCCAATTTTGCGGATGGAAAGTATGCAGCTAAACTGTGAAAATGTCATACACCCTTACATCATTTCTCTTTCAAAATAGGTAACCGCAGACACGTTCGCATTGCGCGAAATCTGGCCTAGTCACAATAATGAGCTGTCAAATTGACTGTCGAGTATGCATAGTCGATTGACTGTCGAGTGTAATTTATGTAGTACATTAAATATAGTACACAAATTATAACACAGGGGATACTTAATTTCTTTTAATACATTGTTAGGTAGGTAACTATTACCACTTGTACCATTTGATGTTATCCAGCCCATTTCAGAAGTCGCAATGAGCCAGTCTTTCGGAATATTTTCTGCAAGTGATGGACGGTTTGGTTGATTCGGGATTGCAATTTGAGGGGGTATTTTTTTTGATCCTGGGAAATTTTTTTAAGTGATGGGAAATTTTTTTTATTGCTGAAATAGAATATAAAGCGGAATATAAAAAAGTGGGAAAAATACTGGGACATTTTTTGGTATAGTGGGAAATTGTTTGGTATAGTGGGAAATTTATTAAAAGCCAATAATAAGCCCAACATAACCTTCAATACATTTTCCGTATCCTAAAAACATTTGAAAACATAATTCACACCCTACGATCACAACCCCTTTTAAAATGTCATTTCCCACTATTCTGCAATATGTATCAATGGCCGCCTCCAAAATTTCCAGAAATACCAACAGGTTGTTGGCTGCGGCTATACCCACTATATCCAAACACGTCCATGTTGGTAACGCTGCGCGCTGACATGTTATATTGTTAAAACTTCAGTAAAAATTCGTATGCATATATTGAGATGAATGAACTATTTTAAAAACGCAAAACGTCGGTACACATCTGAAATATGTGCGGGCATTTATGGCATGGCATTTTAAAGTGTAGCTAAATATTGATAATAAACCAATTTTGCGGATGGAAAGTATGCAGCTAAACTGTGAAAATGTCATACACCCTTACATCATTTCTCTTTCAAAATAGGTAACCGCAGACACGTTCGCATTGCGCGAAATCTGGCCTAGTCACAATAATGAGCTGTCAAATTGACTGTCGAGTGTAATTTATGTAGTACATTAAATATAGTACACAAATTATAACACAGGGGATACTTAATTTCTTTTAATACATTGTTAGGTAGGTAACTATTACCACTTGTACCATTTGATGTTATCCAGCCCATTTCAGAAGTCGCAATGAGCCAGTCTTTCGGAATATTTTCTGCAAGTGATGGACGGTTTGTTTGATTCGGGATTGCAATTTGAGGGGGTATTTTTTTTGATCCTGGGAAATTTTTTTTATTGCTGAAATAGAATATAAAGCGGAATATAAAAAAGTGGGAAAAATACTGGGACATTTTTTGGTATAGTGGGAAATTGTTTGGTATAGTGGGAAATTTATTAAAAGCCAATAATAAGCCCAACATAACCTTCAATACATTTTCCGTATCCTACAAACATTTGAAAACATAATTCACACCCTACGATCACAACCCCTTTTAAAATGTCATTTCCCACTATTCTGCAATATGTATCAATGGCCGCCTCCAAAATTTCCAGAAATACCAACAGGTTGTTGGCTGCGGCTATACCCACTATATCCAAACACGTCCATGTTGGTAACGCTGCGCGCTGACATGTTATATTGTTAAAACTTCAGTAAAAATTCGTATGCATATATTGAGATGAATGAACTATTTTAAAAACGCAAAACGTCGGTACACATCTGAAATATGTGCGGGCATTTATGGCATGGCATTTTAAAGTGTAGCTAAATATTGATAATAAGCCAATTTTGCGGATGGAAAGTATGCAGCTAAACTGTGAAAATGTCATACACCCTTACATCATTTCTCTTTCAAAATAGGTAACCGCAGACACGTTCGCATTGCGCGAAATCTGGCGTAGTCACAATAATGAGCTGTCAAATTGACTGTCGAGTATGCATAGTCGATTGACTGTCGAGTGTAATTTATGTAGTACATTAAATATAGTACACAAATTATAACACAGGGGATACTTAATTTCTTTTAATACATTGTTAGGTAGGTAACTATTACCACTTGTACCATTTGATGTTATCCAGCCCATTTCAGAAGTCGCAATGAGCCAGTCTTTCGGAATATTTTCTGCAAGTGATGGACGGTTTGTTTGATTCGGGATTGCAATTTGAGGGGGTATTTTTTTTGATCCTGGGAAATTTTTTTAAGTGATGGGAAATTTTTTTTATTGCTGAAATAGAATATAAAGCGGAATATAAAAAAGTGGGAAAAATACTGGGACATTTTTTGGTATAGTGGGAAATTGTTTGGTATAGTGGGAAATTTATTAAAAGCCAATAATAAGCCCAACATAACCTTCAATACATTTTCCGTATCCTAAAAACATTTGAAAACATAATTCACACCCTACGATCACAACCCCTTTTAAAATGTCATTTCCCACTATTCTGCAATATGTATCAATGGCCGCCTCCAAAATTTCCAGAAATACCAACAGGTTGTTGGCTGCGGCTATACCCACTATATCCAAACACGTCCATGTTGGTAACGCTGCGCGCTGACATGTTATATTGTTAAAACTTCAGTAAAAATTCGTATGCATATATTGAGATGAATGAACTATTTTAAAAACGCAAAACGTCGGTACACATCTGAAATATGTGCGGGCATTTATGGCATGGCATTTTAAAGTGTAGCTAAATATTGATAATAAGCCAATTTTGCGGATGGAAAGTATGCAGCTAAACTGTGAAAATGTCATACACCCTTACATCATTTCTCTTTCAAAATAGGTAACCGCAGACACGTTCGCATTGCGCGAAATCTGGCCTAGTCACAATAATGAGCTGTCAAATTGACTGTCGAGTATGCATAGTCGATTGACTGTCGAGTGTAATTTATGTAGTACATTAAATATAGTACACAAATTATAACACAGGGGATACTTAATTTCTTTTAATACATTGTTAGGTAGGTAACTATTACCACTTGTACCATTTGATGTTATCCAGCCCATTTCAGAAGTCGCAATGAGCCAGTCTTTCGGAATATTTTCTGCAAGTGATGGACGGTTTGTTTGATTCGGGATTGCAATTTGAGGGGGTATTTTTTTTGATCCTGGGAAATTTTTTTAAGTGATGGGAAATTTTTTTTATTGCTGAAATAGAATATAAAGCGGAATATAAAAAAGTGGGAAAAATACTGGGACATTTTTTGGTATAGTGGGAAATTGTTTGGTATAGTGGGAAATTTATTAAAAGCCAATAATAAGCCCAACATAACCTTCAATACATTTTCCGTATCCTAAAAACATTTGAAAACATAATTCACACCCTACGATCACAACCCCTTTTAAAATGTCATTTCCCACTATTCTGCAATATGTATCAATGGCCGCCTCCAAAATTTCCAGAAATACCAACAGGTTGTTGGCTGCGGCTATACCCACTATATCCAAACACGTCCATGTTGGTAACGCTGCGCGCTGACATGTTATATTGTTAAAACTTCAGTAAAAATTCGTATGCATATATTGAGATGAATGAACTATTTTAAAAACGCAAAACGTCGGTACACATCTGAAATATGTGCGGGCATTTATGGCATGGCATTTTAAAGTGTAGCTAAATATTGATAATAAGCCAATTTTGCGGATGGAAAGTATGCAGCTAAACTGTGAAAATGTCATACACCCTTACATCATTTCTCTTTCAAAATAGGTAACCGCAGACACGTTCGCATTGCGCGAAATCTGGCCTAGTCACAATAATGAGCTGTCAAATTGACTGTCGAGTATGCATAGTCGATTGACTGTCGAGTGTAATTTATGTAGTACATTAAATATAGTACACAAATTATAACACAGGGGATACTTAATTTCTTTTAATACATTGTTAGGTAGGTAACTATTACCACTTGTACCATTTGATGTTATCCAGCCCATTTCAGAAGTCGCAATGAGCCAGTCTTTCGGAATATTTTCTGCAAGTGATGGACGGTTTGTTTGATTCGGGATTGCAATTTGAGGGGGTATTTTTTTTGATCCTGGGAAATTTTTTTAAGTGATGGGAAATTTTTTTTATTGCTGAAATAGAATATAAAGCGGAATATAAAAAAGTGGGAAAAATACTGGGACATTTTTTGGTATAGTGGGAAATTGTTTGGTATAGTGGGAAATTTATTAAAAGCCAATAATAAGCCCAACATAACCTTCAATACATTTTCCGTATCCTAAAAACATTTGAAAACATAATTCACACCCTACGATCACAACCCCTTTTAAAATGTCATTTCCCACTATTCTGCAATATGTATCAATGGCCGCCTCCAAAATTTCCAGAAATACCAACAGGTTGTTGGCTGCGGCTATACCCACTATATCCAAACACGTCCATGTTGGTAACGCTGCGCGCTGACATGTTATATTGTTAAAACTTCAGTAAAAATTCGTATGCATATATTGAGATGAATGAACTATTTTAAAAACGCAAAACGTCGGTACACATCTGAAATATGTGCGGGCATTTATGGCATGGCATTTTAAAGTGTAGCTAAATATTGATAATAAGCCAATTTTGCGGATGGAAAGTATGCAGCTAAACTGTGAAAATGTCATACACCCTTACATCATTTCTCTTTCAAAATAGGTAACCGCAGACACGTTCGCATTGCGCGAAATCTGGCCTAGTCACAATAATGAGCTGTCAAATTGACTGTCGAGTATGCATAGTCGATTGACTGTCGAGTGTAATTTATGTAGTACATTAAATATAGTACACAAATTATAACACAGGGGATACTTAATTTCTTTTAATACATTGTTAGGTAGGTAACTATTACCACTTGTACCATTTGATGTTATCCAGCCCATTTCAGAAGTCGCAATGAGCCAGTCTTTCGGAATATTTTCTGCAAGTGATGGACGGTTTGTTTGATTCGGGATTGCAATTTGAGGGGGTATTTTTTTTGATCCTGGGAAATTTTTTTAAGTGATGGGAAATTTTTTTTATTGCTGAAATAGAATATAAAGCGGAATATAAAAAAGTGGGAAAAATACTGGGACATTTTTTGGTATAGTGGGAAATTGTTTGGTATAGTGGGAAATTTATTAAAAGCCAATAATAAGCCCAACATAACCTTCAATACATTTTCCGTATCCTAAAAACATTTGAAAACATAATTCACACCCTACGATCACAACCCCTTTTAAAATGTCATTTCCCACTATTCTGCAATATGTATCAATGGCCGCCTCCAAAATTTCCAGAAATACCAACAGGTTGTTGGCTGCGGCTATACCCACTATATCCAAACACGTCCATGTTGGTAACGCTGCGCGCTGACATGTTATATTGTTAAAACTTCAGTAAAAATTCGTATGCATATATTGAGATGAATGAACTATTTTAAAAACGCAAAACGTCGGTACACATCTGAAATATGTGCGGGCATTTATGGCATGGCATTTTAAAGTGTAGCTAAATATTGATAATAAGCCAATTTTGCGGATGAAAAGTATGCAGCTAAACTGTGAAAATGTCATACACCCTTACATCATTTCTCTTTCAAAATAGGTAACCGCAGACACGTTCGCATTGCGCGAAATCTGGCCTAGTCACAATAATGAGCTGTCAAATTGACTGTCGAGTATGCATAGTCGATTGACTGTCGAGTGTAATTTATGTAGTACACTAAATATAGTACACAAATTATAACACAGGGGATACTTAATTTCTTTTAATACATTGTTAGGTAGGTAACTATTACCACTTGTACCATTTGATGTTATCCAGCCCATTTCAGAAGTCGCAATGAGCCAGTCTTTCGGAATATTTTCTGCAAGTGATGGACGGTTTGTTTGATTCGGGATTGCAATTTGAGGGGGTATTTTTTTTGATCCTGGGAAATTTTTTTAAGTGATGGGAAATTTTTTTTATTGCTGAAATAGAATATAAAGCGGAATATAAAAAAGTGGGAAAAATACTGGGACATTTTTTGGTATAGTGGGAAATTGTTTGGTATAGTGGGAAATTTATTAAAAGCCAATAATAAGCCCAACATAACCTTCAATACATTTTCCGTATCCTAAAAACATTTGAAAACATAATTCACACCCTACGATCACAACCCCTTTTAAAATGTCATTTCCCACTATTCTGCAATATGTATCAATGGCCGCCTCCAAAATTTCCAGAAATACCAACAGGTTGTTGGCTGCGGCTATACCCACTATATCCAAACACGTCCATGTTGGTAACGCTGCGCGCTGACATGTTATATTGTTAAAACTTCAGTAAAAATTCGTATGCATATATTGAGATGAATGAACTATTTTAAAAACGCAAAACGTCGGTACACATCTGAAATATGTGCGGGCATTTATGGCATGGCATTTTAAAGTGTAGCTAAATATTGATAATAAGCCAATTTTGCGGATGGAAAGTATGCAGCTAAACTGTGAAAATGTCATACACCCTTACATCATTTCTCTTTCAAAATAGGTAACCGCAGACACGTTCGCATTGCGCGAAATCTGGCCTAGTCACAATAATGAGCTGTCAAATTGACTGTCGAGTATGCATAGTCGATTGACTGTCGAGTGTAATTTATGTAGTACATTAAATATAGTACACAAATTATAACACAGGGGATACTTAATTTCTTTTAATACATTGTTAGGTAGGTAACTATTACCACTTGTACCATTTGATGTTATCCAGCCCATTTCAGAAGTCGCAATGAGCCAGTCTTTCGGAATATTTTCTGCAAGTGATGGACGGTTTGTTTGATTCGGGATTGCAATTTGAGGGGGTATTTTTTTTGATCCTGGGAAATTTTTTTAAGTGATGGGAAATTTTTTTTATTGCTGAAATAGAATATAAAGCGGAATATAAAAAAGTGGGAAAAATACTGGGACATTTTTTGGTATAGTGGGAAATTGTTTGGTATAGTGGGAAATTTATTAAAAGCCAATAATAAGCCCAACATAACCTTCAATACATTTTCCGTATCCTAAAAACATTTGAAAACATAATTCACACCCTACGATCACAACCCCTTTTAAAATGTCATTTCCCACTATTCTGCAATATGTATCAATGGCCGCCTCCAAAATTTCCAGAAATACCAACAGGTTGTTGGCTGCGGCTATACCCACTATATCCAAACACGTCCATGTTGGTAACGCTGCGCGCTGACATGTTATATTGTTAAAACTTCAGTAAAAATTCGTATGCATATATTGAGATGAATGAACTATTTTAAAAACGCAAAACGTCGGTACACATCTGAAATATGTGCGGGCATTTATGGCATGGCATTTTAAAGTGTAGCTAAATATTGATAATAAGCCAATTTTGCGGATGGAAAGTATGCAGCTAAACTGTGAAAATGTCATACACCCTTACATCATTTCTCTTTCAAAATAGGTAACCGCAGACACGTTCGCATTGCGCGAAATCTGGCCTAGTCACAATAATGAGCTGTCAAATTGACTGTCGAGTATGCATAGTCGATTGACTGTCGAGTGTAATTTATGTAGTACATTAAATATAGTACACAAATTATAACACAGGGGATACTTAATTTCTTTTAATACATTGTTAGGTAGGTAACTATTACCACTTGTACCATTTGATGTTATCCAGCCCATTTCAGAAGTCGCAATGAGCCAGTCTTTCGGAATATTTTCTGCAAGTGATGGACGGTTTGTTTGATTCGGGATTGCAATTTGAGGGGGTATTTTTTTTGATCCTGGGAAATTTTTTTAAGTGATGGGAAATTTTTTTTATTGCTGAAATAGAATATAAAGCGGAATATAAAAAAGTGGGAAAAATACTGGGACATTTTTTGGTATAGTGGGAAATTGTTTGGTATAGTGGGAAATTTATTAAAAGCCAATAATAAGCCCAACATAACCTTCAATACATTTTCCGTATCCTAAAAACATTTGAAAACATAATTCACACCCTACGATCACAACCCCTTTTAAAATGTCATTTCCCACTATTCTGCAATATGTATCAATGGCCGCCTCCAAAATTTCCAGAAATACCAACAGGTTGTTGGCTGCGGCTATACCCACTATATCCAAACACGTCCATGTTGGTAACGCTGCGCGCTGACATGTTATATTGTTAAAACTTCAGTAAAAATTCGTATGCATATATTGAGATGAATGAACTATTTTAAAAACGCAAAACGTCGGTACACATCTGAAATATGTGCGGGCATTTATGGCATGGCATTTTAAAGTGTAGCTAAATATTGATAATAAGCCAATTTTGCGGATGGAAAGTATGCAGCTAAACTGTGAAAATGTCATACACCCTTACATCATTTCTCTTTCAAAATAGGTAACCGCAGACACGTTCGCATTGCGCGAAATCTGGCCTAGTCACAATAATGAGCTGTCAAATTGACTGTCGAGTATGCATAGTCGATTGACTGTCGAGTGTAATTTATGTAGTACATTAAATATAGTACACAAATTATAACACAGGGGATACTTAATTTCTTTTAATACATTGTTAGGTAGGTAACTATTACCACTTGTACCATTTGATGTTATCCAGCCCATTTCAGAAGTCGCAATGAGCCAGTCTTTCGGAATATTTTCTGCAAGTGATGGACGGTTTGGTTGATTCGGGATTGCAATTTGAGGGGGTATTTTTTTTGATCCTGGGAAATTTTTTTAAGTGATGGGAAATTTTTTTTATTGCTGAAATAGAATATAAAGCGGAATATAAAAAAGTGGGAAAAATACTGGGACATTTTTTGGTATAGTGGGAAATTGTTTGGTATAGTGGGAAATTTATTAAAAGCCAATAATAAGCCCAACATAACCTTCAATACATTTTCCGTATCCTAAAAACATTTGAAAACATAATTCACACCCTACGATCACAACCCCTTTTAAAATGTCATTTCCCACTATTCTGCAATATGTATCAATGGCCGCCTCCAAAATTTCCAGAAATACCAACAGGTTGTTGGCTGCGGTTATACCCACTATATCCAAACACGTCCATGTTGGTAACGCTGCGCGCTGACATGTTATATTGTTAAAACTTCAGTAAAAATTCGTATGCATATATTGAGATGAATGAACTATTTTAAAAACGCAAAACGTCGGTACACATCTGAAATATGTGCGGGCATTTATGGCATGGCATTTTAAAGTGTAGCTAAATATTGATAATAAGCCAATTTTGCGGATGGAAAGTATGCAGCTAAACTGTGAAAATGTCATACACCCTTACATCATTTCTCTTTCAAAATAGGTAACCGCAGACACGTTCGCATTGCGCGAAATCTGGCCTAGTCACAATAATGAGCTGTCAAATTGACTGTCGAGTATGCATAGTCGATTGACTGTCGAGTGTAATTTATGTAGTACATTAAATATAGTACACAAATTATAACACAGGGGATACTTAATTTCTTTTAATACATTGTTAGGTAGGTAACTATTACCACTTGTACCATTTGATGTTATCCAGCCCATTTCAGAAGTCGCAATGAGCCAGTCTTTCGGAATATTTTCTGCAAGTGATGGACGGTTTGTTTGATTCGGGATTGCAATTTGAGGGGGTATTTTTTTTGATCCTGGGAAATTTTTTTAAGTGATGGGAAATTTTTTTTATTGCTGAAATAGAATATAAAGCGGAATATAAAAAAGTGGGAAAAATACTGGGACATTTTTTGGTATAGTGGGAAATTGTTTGGTATAGTGGGAAATTTATTAAAAGCCAATAATAAGCCCAACATAACCTTCAATACATTTTCCGTATCCTAAAAACATTTGAAAACATAATTCACACCCTACGATCACAACCCCTTTTAAAATGTCATTTCCCACTATTCTGCAATATGTATCAATGGCCGCCTCCAAAATTTCCAGAAATACCAACAGGTTGTTGGCTGCGGCTATACCCACTATATCCAAACACGTCCATGTTGGTAACGCTGCGCGCTGACATGTTATATTGTTAAAACTTCAGTAAAAATTCGTATGCATATATTGAGATGAATGAACTATTTTAAAAACGCAAAACGTCGGTACACATCTGAAATATGTGCGGGCATTTATGGCATGGCATTTTAAAGTGTAGCTAAATATTGATAATAAGCCAATTTTGCGGATGGAAAGTATGCAGCTAAACTGTGAAAATGTCATACACCCTTACATCATTTCTCTTTCAAAATAGGTAACCGCAGACACGTTCGCATTGCGCGAAATCTGGCCTAGTCACAATAATGAGCTGTCAAATTGACTGTCGAGTATGCATAGTCGATTGACTGTCGAGTGTAATTTATGTAGTACATTAAATATAGTACACAAATTATAACACAGGGGATACTTAATTTCTTTTAATACATTGTTAGGTAGGTAACTATTACCACTTGTACCATTTGATGTTATCCAGCCCATTTCAGAAGTCGCAATGAGCCAGTCTTTCGGAATATTTTCTGCAAGTGATGGACGGTTTGTTTGATTCGGGATTGCAATTTGAGGGGGTATTTTTTTTGATCCTGGGAAATTTTTTTAAGTGATGGGAAATTTTTTTTATTGCTGAAATAGAATATAAAGCGGAATATAAAAAAGTGGGAAAAAATACTGGGACATTTTTTGGTATAGTGGGAAATTGTTTGGTATAGTGGGAAATTTATTAAAAGCCAATAATAAGCCCAACATAACCTTCAATACATTTTCCGTATCCTAAAAACATTTGAAAACATAATTCACACCCTACGATCACAACCCCTTTTAAAATGTCATTTCCCACTATTCTGCAATATGTATCAATGGCCGCCTCCAAAATTTCCAGAAATACCAACAGGTTGTTGGCTGCGGCTATACCCACTATATCCAAACACGTCCATGTTGGTAACGCTGCGCGCTGACATGTTATATTGTTAAAACTTCAGTAAAAATTCGTATGCATATATTGAGATGAATGAACTATTTTAAAAACGCAAAACGTCGGTACACATCTGAAATATGTGCGGGCATTTATGGCATGGCATTTTAAAGTGTAGCTAAATATTGATAATAAGCCAATTTTGCGGATGGAAAGTATGCAGCTAAACTGTGAAAATGTCATACACCCTTACATCATTTCTCTTTCAAAATAGGTAACCGCAGACACGTTCGCATTGCGCGAAATCTGGCCTAGTCACAATAATGAGCTGTCAAATTGACTGTCGAGTATGCATAGTCGATTGACTGTCGAGTGTAATTTATGTAGTACATTAAATATAGTACACAAATTATAACACAGGGGATACTTAATTTCTTTTAATACATTGTTAGGTAGGTAACTATTACCACTTGTACCATTTGATGTTATCCAGCCCATTTCAGAAGTCGCAATGAGCCAGTCTTTCGGAATATTTTCTGCAAGTGATGGACGGTTTGTTTGATTCGGGATTGCAATTTGAGGGGGTATTTTTTTTGATCCTGGGAAATTTTTTTAAGTGATGGGAAATTTTTTTTATTGCTGAAATAGAATATAAAGCGGAATATAAAAAAGTGGGAAAAATACTGGGACATTTTTTGGTATAGTGGGAAATTGTTTGGTATAGTGGGAAATTTATTAAAAGCCAATAATAAGCCCAACATAACCTTCAATACATTTTCCGTATCCTAAAAACATTTGAAAACATAATTCACACCCTACGATCACAACCCCTTTTAAAATGTCATTTCCCACTATTCTGCAATATGTATCAATGGCCGCCTCCAAAATTTCCAGAAATACCAACAGGTTGTTGGCTGCGGCTATACCCACTATATCCAAACACGTCCATGTTGGTAACGCTGCGCGCTGACATGTTATATTGTTAAAACTTCAGTAAAAATTCGTATGCATATATTGAGATGAATGAACTATTTTAAAAACGCAAAACGTCGGTACACATCTGAAATATGTGCGGGCATTTATGGCATGGCATTTTAAAGTGTAGCTAAATATTGATAATAAGCCAATTTTGCGGATGGAAAGTATGCAGCTAAACTGTGAAAATGTCATACACCCTTACATCATTTCTCTTTCAAAATAGGTAACCGCAGACACGTTCGCATTGCGCGAAATCTGGCCTAGTCACAATAATGAGCTGTCAAATTGACTGTCGAGTATGCATAGTCGATTGACTGTCGAGTGTAATTTATGTAGTACATTAAATATAGTACACAAATTATAACACAGGGGATACTTAATTTCTTTTAATACATTGTTAGGTAGGTAACTATTACCACTTGTACCATTTGATGTTATCCAGCCCATTTCAGAAGTCGCAATGAGCCAGTCTTTCGGAATATTTTCTGCAAGTGATGGACGGTTTGTTTGATTCGGGATTGCAATTTGAGGGGGTATTTTTTTTGATCCTGGGAAATTTTTTTAAGTGATGGGAAATTTTTTTTATTGCTGAAATAGAATATAAAGCGGAATATAAAAAAGTGGGAAAAATACTGGGACATTTTTTGGTATAGTGGGAAATTGTTTGGTATAGTGGGAAATTTATTAAAAGCCAATAATAAGCCCAACATAACCTTCAATACATTTTCCGTATAATAAAAACAATTGAAAACATAATTCACACCCTACGATCACAACCCCTTTTAAAATGCCATTTCCCACTATTCTGCAATATGTATCAATGGCCGCCTCCAAAATTTCCAGAAATACCAACAGGTTGTTGGCTGCGGCTATACCCACTATATCCAAACACGTCCATGTTGGTAACGCTGCGCGCTGACATGTTATATTGTTAAAACTTCAGTAAAAATTCGTATGCATATATTGAGATGAATGAACTATTTTAAAAACGCAAAACGTCGGTACACATCTGAAATATGTGCGGGCATTTATGGCATGGCATTTTAAAGTGTAGCTAAATATTGATAATAAGCCAATTTTGCGGATGGAAAGTATGCAGCTAAACTGTGAAAATGTCATACACCCTTACATCATTTCTCTTTCAAAATAGGTAACCGCAGACACGTTCGCATTGCGCGAAATCTGGCCTAGTCACAATAATGAGCTGTCAAATTGACTGTCGAGTATGCATAGTCGATTGACTGTCGAGTGTAATTTATGTAGTACATTAAATATAGTACACAAATTATAACACAGGGGATACTTAATTTCTTTTAATACATTGTTAGGTAGGTAACTATTACCACTTGTACCATTTGATGTTATCCAGCCCATTTCAGAAGTCGCAATGAGCCAGTCTTTCGGAATATTTTCTGCAAGTGATGGACGGTTTGTTTGATTCGGGATTGCAATTTGAGGGGGTATTTTTTTTGATCCTGGGAAATTTTTTTAAGTGATGGGAAATTTTTTTTATTGCTGAAATAGAATATAAAGCGGAATATAAAAAAGTGGGAAAAATACTGGGACATTTTTTGGTATAGTGGGAAATTGTTTGGTATAGTGGGAAATTTATTAAAAGCCAATAATAAGCCCAACATAACCTTCAATACATTTTCCGTATCCTAAAAACATTTGAAAACATAATTCACACCCTACGATCACAACCCCTTTTAAAATGTCATTTCCCACTATTCTGCAATATGTATCAATGGCCGCCTCCAAAATTTCCAGAAATACCAACAGGTTGTTGGCTGCGGCTATACCCACTATATCCAAACACGTCCATGTTGGTAACGCTGCGCGCTGACATGTTATATTGTTAAAACTTCAGTAAAAATTCGTATGCATATATTGAGATGAATGAACTATTTTAAAAACGCAAAACGTCGGTACACATCTGAAATATGTGCGGGCATTTATGGCATGGCATTTTAAAGTGTAGCTAAATATTGATAATAAGCCAATTTTGCGGATGGAAAGTATGCAGCTAAACTGTGAAAATGTCATACACCCTTACATCATTTCTCTTTCAAAATAGGTAACCGCAGACACGTTCGCATTGCGCGAAATCTGGCCTAGTCACAATAATGAGCTGTCAAATTGACTGTCGAGTATGCATAGTCGATTGACTGTCGAGTAATGAGCTGTCAAATTGACTGTCGAGTATGCATAGTCGATTGACTGTCGAGTATGCATAGTCGATTGACTGTCGAGTGTAATTTATGTAGTACATTAAATATAGTACACAAATTATAACACAGGGGATACTTAATTTCTTTTTGTTTTTCTTCTTGTTAAAACTTCAGTAAAAATTCGTATGCATATATTGAGATGAATGAACTATTTTAAAAACGCAAAACGTCGGTACACATCTGAAATATGTGCGGGCATTTATGGCATGGCATTTTAAAGTGTAGCTAAATATTGATAATAAGCCAATTTTGCGGATGAAAAGTATGCAGCTAAACTGTGAAAATGTCATACACCCTTACATCATTTCTCTTTCAAAATAGGTAACCGCAGACACGTTCGCATTGCGCGAAATCTGGCCTAGTCACAATAATGAGCTGTCAAATTGACTGTCGAGTATGCATAGTCGATTGACTGTCGAGTGTAATTTATGTAGTACATTAAATATAGTACACAAATTATAACACAGGGGATACTTAATTTCTTTTAATACATTGTTAGGTAGGTAACTATTACCACTTGTACCATTTGATGTTATCCAGCCCATTTCAGAAGTCGCAATGAGCCAGTCTTTCGGAATATTTTCTGCAAGTGATGGACGGTTTGTTTGATTCGGGATTGCAATTTGAGGGGGTATTTTTTTTGATCCTGGGAAATTTTTTTAAGTGATGGGAAATTTTTTTTATTGCTGAAATAGAATATAAAGCGGAATATAAAAAAGTGGGAAAAATACTGGGACATTTTTTGGTATAGTGGGAAATTGTTTGGTATAGTGGGAAATTTATTAAAAGCCAATAATAAGCCCAACATAACCTTCAATACATTTTCCGTATCCTAAAAACATTTGAAAACATAATTCACACCCTACGATCACAACCCCTTTTAAAATGTCATTTCCCACTATTCTGCAATATGTATCAATGGCCGCCTCCAAAATTTCCAGAAATACCAACAGGTTGTTGGCTGCGGCTATACCCACTATATCCAAACACGTCCATGTTGGTAACGCTGCGCGCTGGCATGTTATATTGTTAAAACTTCAGTAAAAATTCGTATGCATATATTGAGATGAATGAACTATTTTAAAAACGCAAAACGTCGGTACACATCTGAAATATGTGCGGGCATTTATGGCATGGCATTTTAAAGTGTAGCTAAATATTGATAATAAGCCAATTTTGCGGATGAAAAGTATGCAGCTAAACTGTGAAAATGTCATACACCCTTACATCATTTCTCTTTCAAAATAGGTAACCGCAGACACGTTCGCATTGCGCGCAATCTGGCCTAGTCACAATAATGAGCTGTCAAATTGACTGTCGAGTATGCATAGTCGATTGACTGTCGAGTGTAATTTATGTAGTACATTAAATATAGTACACAAATTATAACACAGGGGATACTTAATTTCTTTTAATACATTGTTAGGTAGGTAACTATTACCACTTGTACCATTTGATGTTATCCAGCCCATTTCAGAAGTCGCAATGAGCCAGTCTTTCGGAATATTTTCTGCAAGTGATGGACGGTTTGTTTGATTCGGGATTGCAATTTGAGGGGGTATTTTTTTTGATCCTGGGAAATTTTTTTAAGTGATGGGAAATTTTTTTTATTGCTGAAATAGAATATAAAGCGGAATATAAAAAAGTGGGAAAAATACTGGGACATTTTTTGGTATAGTGGGAAATTGTTTGGTATAGTGGGAAATTTATTAAAAGCCAATAATAAGCCCAACATAACCTTCAATACATTTTCCGTATCCTAAAAACATTTGAAAACATAATTCACACCCTACGATCACAACCCCTTTTAAAATGTCATTTCCCACTATTCTGCAATATGTATCAATGGCCGCCTCCAAAATTTCCAGAAATACCAACAGGTTGTTGGCTGCGGCTATACCCACTATATCCAAACACGTCCATGTTGGTAACGCTGCGCGCTGACATGTTATATTGTTAAAACTTCAGTAAAAATTCGTATGCATATATTGAGATGAATGAACTATTTTAAAAACGCAAAACGTCGGTACACATCTGAAATATGTGCGGGCATTTATGGCATGGCATTTTAAAGTGTAGCTAAATATTGATAATAAGCCAATTTTGCGGATGGAAAGTATGCAGCTAAACTGTGAAAATGTCATACACCCTTACATCATTTCTCTTTCAAAATAGGTAACCGCAGACACGTTCGCATTGCGCGAAATCTGGCCTAGTCACAATAATGAGCTGTCAAATTGACTGTCGAGTATGCATAGTCGATTGACTGTCGAGTAATGAGCTGTCAAATTGACTGTCGAGTATGCATAGTCGATTGACTGTCGAGTATGCATAGTCGATTGACTGTCGAGTGTAATTTATGTAGTACATTAAATATAGTACACAAATTATAACACAGGGGATACTTAATTTCTTTTTGTTTTTCTTCTTGTTAAAACTTCAGTAAAAATTCGTATGCATATATTGAGATGAATGAACTATTTTAAAAACGCAAAACGTCGGTACACATCTGAAATATGTGCGGGCATTTATGGCATGGCATTTTAAAGTGTAGCTAAATATTGATAATAAGCCAATTTTGCGGATGAAAAGTATGCAGCTAAACTGTGAAAATGTCATACACCCTTACATCATTTCTCTTTCAAAATAGGTAACCGCAGACACGTTCGCATTGCGCGAAATCTGGCCTAGTCACAATAATGAGCTGTCAAATTGACTGTCGAGTATGCATAGTCGATTGACTGTCGAGTGTAATTTATGTAGTACATTAAATATAGTACACAAATTATAACACAGGGGATACTTAATTTCTTTTAATACATTGTTAGGTAGGTAACTATTACCACTTGTACCATTTGATGTTATCCAGCCCATTTCAGAAGTCGCAATGAGCCAGTCTTTCGGAATATTTTCTGCAAGTGATGGACGGTTTGTTTGATTCGGGATTGCAATTTGAGGGGGTATTTTTTTTGATCCTGGGAAATTTTTTTAAGTGATGGGAAATTTTTTTTATTGCTGAAATAGAATATAAAGCGGAATATAAAAAAGTGGGAAAAATACTGGGACATTTTTTGGTATAGTGGGAAATTGTTTGGTATAGTGGGAAATTTATTAAAAGCCAATAATAAGCCCAACATAACCTTCAATACATTTTCCGTATCCTAAAAACATTTGAAAACATAATTCACACCCTACGATCACAACCCCTTTTAAAATGTCATTTCCCACTATTCTGCAATATGTATCAATGGCCGCCTCCAAAATTTCCAGAAATACCAACAGGTTGTTGGCTGCGGCTATACCCACTATATCCAAACACGTCCATGTTGGTAACGCTGCGCGCTGGCATGTTATATTGTTAAAACTTCAGTAAAAATTCGTATGCATATATTGAGATGAATGAACTATTTTAAAAACGCAAAACGTCGGTACACATCTGAAATATGTGCGGGCATTTATGGCATGGCATTTTAAAGTGTAGCTAAATATTGATAATAAGCCAATTTTGCGGATGAAAAGTATGCAGCTAAACTGTGAAAATGTCATACACCCTTACATCATTTCTCTTTCAAAATAGGTAACCGCAGACACGTTCGCATTGCGCGAAATCTGGCCTAGTCACAATAATGAGCTGTCAAATTGACTGTCGAGTATGCATAGTCGATTGACTGTCGAGTGTAATTTATGTAGTACATTAAATATAGTACACAAATTATAACACAGGGGATACTTAATTTCTTTTAATACATTGTTAGGTAGGTAACTATTACCACTTGTACCATTTGATGTTATCCAGCCCATTTCAGAAGTCGCAATGAGCCAGTCTTTCGGAATATTTTCTGCAAGTGATGGACGGTTTGTTTGATTCGGGATTGCAATTTGAGGGGGTATTTTTTTTGATCCTGGGAAATTTTTTTAAGTGATGGGAAATTTTTTTTATTGCTGAAATAGAATATAAAGCGGAATATAAAAAAGTGGGAAAAATACTGGGACATTTTTTGGTATAGTGGGAAATTGTTTGGTATAGTGGGAAATTTATTAAAAGCCAATAATAAGCCCAACATAACCTTCAATACATTTTCCGTATCCTAAAAACATTTGAAAACATAATTCACACCCTACGATCACAACCCCTTTTAAAATGTCATTTCCCACTATTCTGCAATATGTATCAATGGCCGCCTCCAAAATTTCCAGAAATACCAACAGGTTGTTGGCTGCGGCTATACCCACTATATCCAAACACGTCCATGTTGGTAACGCTGCGCGCTGACATGTTATATTGTTAAAACTTCAGTAAAAATTCGTATGCATATATTGAGATGAATGAACTATTTTAAAAACGCAAAACGTCGGTACACATCTGAAATATGTGCGGGCATTTATGGCATGGCATTTTAAAGTGTAGCTAAATATTGATAATAAGCCAATTTTGCGGATGGAAAGTATGCAGCTAAACTGTGAAAATGTCATACACCCTTACATCATTTCTCTTTCAAAATAGGTAACCGCAGACACGTTCGCATTGCGCGAAATCTGGCCTAGTCACAATAATGAGCTGTCAAATTGACTGTCGAGTATGCATAGTCGATTGACTGTCGAGTGTAATTTATGTAGTACATTAAATATAGTACACAAATTATAACACAGGGGATACTTAATTTCTTTTAATACATTGTTAGGTAGGTAACTATTACCACTTGTACCATTTGATGTTATCCAGCCCATTTCAGAAGTCGCAATGAGCCAGTCTTTCGGAATATTTTCTGCAAGTGATGGACGGTTTGTTTGATTCGGGATTGCAATTTGAGGGGGTATTTTTTTTGATCCTGGGAAATTTTTTTAAGTGATGGGAAATTTTTTTTATTGCTGAAATAGAATATAAAGCGGAATATAAAAAAGTGGGAAAAATACTGGGACATTTTTTGGTATAGTGGGAAATTGTTTGGTATAGTGGGAAATTTATTAAAAGCCAATAATAAGCCCAACATAACCTTCAATACATTTTCCGTATCCTAAAAACATTTGAAAACATAATTCACACCCTACGATCACAACCCCTTTTAAAATGTCATTTCCCACTATTCTGCAATATGTATCAATGGCCGCCTCCAAAATTTCCAGAAATACCAACAGGTTGTTGGCTGCGGCTATACCCACTATATCCAAACACGTCCATGTTGGTAACGCTGCGCGCTGACATGTTATATTGTTAAAACTTCAGTAAAAATTCGTATGCATATATTGAGATGAATGAACTATTTTAAAAACGCAAAACGTCGGTACACATCTGAAATATGTGCGGGCATTTATGGCATGGCATTTTAAAGTGTAGCTAAATATTGATAATAAGCCAATTTTGCGGATGGAAAGTATGCAGCTAAACTGTGAAAATGTCATACACCCTTACATCATTTCTCTTTCAAAATAGGTAACCGCAGACACGTTCGCATTGCGCGAAATCTGGCCTAGTCACAATAATGAGCTGTCAAATTGACTGTCGAGTATGCATAGTCGATTGACTGTCGAGTGTAATTTATGTAGTACATTAAATATAGTACACAAATTATAACACAGGGGATACTTAATTTCTTTTAATACATTGTTAGGTAGGTAACTATTACCACTTGTACCATTTGATGTTATCCAGCCCATTTCAGAAGTCGCAATGAGCCAGTCTTTCGGAATATTTTCTGCAAGTGATGGACGGTTTGTTTGATTCGGGATTGCAATTTGAGGGGGTATTTTTTTTGATCCTGGGAAATTTTTTTAAGTGATGGGAAATTTTTTTTATTGCTGAAATAGAATATAAAGCGGAATATAAAAAAGTGGGAAAAATACTGGGACATTTTTTGGTATAGTGGGAAATTGTTTGGTATAGTGGGAAATTTATTAAAAGCCAATAATAAGCCCAACATAACCTTCAATACATTTTCCGTATCCTAAAAACATTTGAAAACATAATTCACACCCTACGATCACAACCCCTTTTAAAATGTCATTTCCCACTATTCTGCAATATGTATCAATGGCCGCCTCCAAAATTTCCAGAAATACCAACAGGTTGTTGGCTGCGGCTATACCCACTATATCCAAACACGTCCATGTTGGTAACGCTGCGCGCTGACATGTTATATTGTTAAAACTTCAGTAAAAATTCGTATGCATATATTGAGATGAATGAACTATTTTAAAAACGCAAAACGTCGGTACACATCTGAAATATGTGCGGGCATTTATGGCATGGCATTTTAAAGTGTAGCTAAATATTGATAATAAGCCAATTTTGCGGATGGAAAGTATGCAGCTAAACTGTGAAAATGTCATACACCCTTACATCATTTCTCTTTCAAAATAGGTAACCGCAGACACGTTCGCATTGCGCGAAATCTGGCCTAGTCACAATAATGAGCTGTCAAATTGACTGTCGAGTATGCATAGTCGATTGACTGTCGAGTGTAATTTATGTAGTACATTAAATATAGTACACAAATTATAACACAGGGGATACTTAATTTCTTTTAATACATTGTTAGGTAGGTAACTATTACCACTTGTACCATTTGATGTTATCCAGCCCATTTCAGAAGTCGCAATGAGCCAGTCTTTCGGAATATTTTCTGCAAGTGATGGACGGTTTGTTTGATTCGGGATTGCAATTTGAGGGGGTATTTTTTTTGATCCTGGGAAATTTTTTTAAGTGATGGGAAATTTTTTTTATTGCTGAAATAGAATATAAAGCGGAATATAAAAAAGTGGGAAAAATACTGGGACATTTTTTGGTATAGTGGGAAATTGTTTGGTATAGTGGGAAATTTATTAAAAGCCAATAATAAGCCCAACATAACCTTCAATACATTTTCCGTATCCTAAAAACATTTGAAAACATAATTCACACCCTACGATCACAACCCCTTTTAAAATGTCATTTCCCACTATTCTGCAATATGTATCAATGGCCGCCTCCAAAATTTCCAGAAATACCAACAGGTTGTTGGCTGCGGCTATACCCACTATATCCAAACACGTCCATGTTGGTAACGCTGCGCGCTGACATGTTATATTGTTAAAACTTCAGTAAAAATTCGTATGCATATATTGAGATGAATGAACTATTTTAAAAACGCAAAACGTCGGTACACATCTGAAATATGTGCGGGCATTTATGGCATGGCATTTTAAAGTGTAGCTAAATATTGATAATAAGCCAATTTTGCGGATGGAAAGTATGCAGCTAAACTGTGAAAATGTCATACACCCTTACATCATTTCTCTTTCAAAATAGGTAACCGCAGACACGTTCGCATTGCGCGAAATCTGGCCTAGTCACAATAATGAGCTGTCAAATTGACTGTCGAGTATGCATAGTCGATTGACTGTCGAGTGTAATTTATGTAGTACATTAAATATAGTACACAAATTATAACACAGGGGATACTTAATTTCTTTTAATACATTGTTAGGTAGGTAACTATTACCACTTGTACCATTTGATGTTATCCAGCCCATTTCAGAAGTCGCAATGAGCCAGTCTTTCGGAATATTTTCTGCAAGTGATGGACGGTTTGTTTGATTCGGGATTGCAATTTGAGGGGGTATTTTTTTTGATCCTGGGAAATTTTTTTAAGTGATGGGAAATTTTTTTTATTGCTGAAATAGAATATAAAGCGGAATATAAAAAAGTGGGAAAAATACTGGGACATTTTTTGGTATAGTGGGAAATTGTTTGGTATAGTGGGAAATTTATTAAAAGCCAATAATAAGCCCAACATAACCTTCAATACATTTTCCGTATCCTAAAAACATTTGAAAACATAATTCACACCCTACGATCACAACCCCTTTTAAAATGTCATTTCCCACTATTCTGCAATATGTATCAATGGCCGCCTCCAAAATTTCCAGAAATACCAACAGGTTGTTGGCTGCGGCTATACCCACTATATCCAAACACGTCCATGTTGGTAACGCTGCGCGCTGACATGTTATATTGTTAAAACTTCAGTAAAAATTCGTATGCATATATTGAGATGAATGAAGTATTTTAAAAACGCAAAACGTCGGTACACATCTGAAATATGTGCGGGCATTTATGGCATGGCATTTTAAAGTGTAGCTAAATATTGATAATAAGCCAATTTTGCGGATGGAAAGTATGCAGCTAAACTGTGAAAATGTCATACACCCTTACATCATTTCTCTTTCAAAATAGGTAACCGCAGACACGTTCGCATTGCGCGAAATCTGGCCTAGTCACAATAATGAGCTGTCAAATTGACTGTCGAGTATGCATAGTCGATTGACTGTCGAGTGTAATTTATGTAGTACATTAAATATAGTACACAAATTATAACACAGGGGATACTTAATTTCTTTTAATACATTGTTAGGTAGGTAACTATTACCACTTGTACCATTTGATGTTATCCAGCCCATTTCAGAAGTCGCAATGAGCCAGTCTTTCGGAATATTTTCTGCAAGTGATGGACGGTTTGTTTGATTCGGGATTGCAATTTGAGGGGGTATTTTTTTTGATCCTGGGAAATTTTTTTAAGTGATGGGAAATTTTTTTTATTGCTGAAATAGAATATAAAGCGGAATATAAAAAAGTGGGAAAAAATACTGGGACAATTTTTGGTATAGTGGGAAATTGTTTGGTATAGTGGGAAATTTATTAAAAGCCAATAATAAGCCCAACATAACCTTCAATACATTTTCCGTATCCTAAAAACATTTGAAAACATAATTCACACCCTACGATCACAACCCCTTTTAAAATGTCATTTCCCACTATTCTGCAATATGTATCAATGGCCGCCTCCAAAATTTCCAGAAATACCAACAGGTTGTTGGCTGCGGCTATACCCACTATATCCAAACACGTCCATGTTGGTAACGCTGCGCGCTGACATGTTATATTGTTAAAACTTCAGTAAAAATTCGTATGCATATATTGAGATGAATGAACTATTTTAAAAACGCAAAACGTCGGTACACATCTGAAATATGTGCGGGCATTTATGGCATGGCATTTTAAAGTGTAGCTAAATATTGATAATAAGCCAATTTTGCGGATGGAAAGTATGCAGCTAAACTGTGAAAATGTCATACACCCTTACATCATTTCTCTTTCAAAATAGGTAACCGCAGACACGTTCGCATTGCGCGAAATCTGGCCTAGTCACAATAATGAGCTGTCAAATTGACTGTCGAGTATGCATAGTCGATTGACTGTCGAGTGTAATTTATGTAGTACATTAAATATAGTACACAAATTATAACACAGGGGATACTTAATTTCTTTTAATACATTGTTAGGTAGGTAACTATTACCACTTGTACCATTTGATGTTATCCAGCCCATTTCAGAAGTCGCAATGAGCCAGTCTTTCGGAATATTTTCTGCAAGTGATGGACGGTTTGTTTGATTCGGGATTGCAATTTGAGGGGGTATTTTTTTTGATCCTGGGAAATTTTTTTAAGTGATGGGAAATTTTTTTTATTGCTGAAATAGAATATAAAGCGGAATATAAAAAAGTGGGAAAAATACTGGGACATTTTTTGGTATAGTGGGAAATTGTTTGGTATAGTGGGAAATTTATTAAAAGCCAATAATAAGCCCAACATAACCTTCAATACATTTTCCGTATCCTAAAAACATTTGAAAACATAATTCACACCCTACGATCACAACCCCTTTTAAAATGTCATTTCCCACTATTCTGCAATATGTATCAATGGCCGCCTCCAAAATTTCCAGAAATACCAACAGGTTGTTGGCTGCGGCTATACCCACTATATCCAAACACGTCCATGTTGGTAACGCTGCGCGCTGACATGTTATATTGTTAAAACTTCAGTAAAAATTCGTATGCATATATTGAGATGAATGAACTATTTTAAAAACGCAAAACGTCGGTACACATCTGAAATATGTGCGGGCATTTATGGCATGGCATTTTAAAGTGTAGCTAAATATTGATAATAAGCCAATTTTGCGGATGGAAAGTATGCAGCTAAACTGTGAAAATGTCATACACCCTTACATCATTTCTCTTTCAAAATAGGTAACCGCAGACACGTTCGCATTGCGCGAAATCTGGCCTAGTCACAATAATGAGCTGTCAAATTGACTGTCGAGTATGCATAGTCGATTGACTGTCGAGTGTAATTTATGTAGTACACTAAATATAGTACACAAATTATAACACAGGGGATACTTAATTTCTTTTAATACATTGTTAGGTAGGTAACTATTACCACTTGTACCATTTGATGTTATCCAGCCCATTTCAGAAGTCGCAATGAGCCAGTCTTTCGGAATATTTTCTGCAAGTGATGGACGGTTTGTTTGATTCGGGATTGCAATTTGAGGGGGTATTTTTTTTGATCCTGGGAAATTTTTTTAAGTGATGGGAAATTTTTTTTATTGCTGAAATAGAATATAAAGCGGAATATAAAAAAGTGGGAAAAATACTGGGACATTTTTTGGTATAGTGGGAAATTGTTTGGTATAGTGGGAAATTTATTAAAAGCCAATAATAAGCCCAACATAACCTTCAATACATTTTCCGTATCCTAAAAACATTTGAAAACATAATTCACACCCTACGATCACAACCCCTTTTAAAATGTCATTTCCCACTATTCTGCAATATGTATCAATGGCCGCCTCCAAAATTTCCAGAAATACCAACAGGTAGTTGGCTGCGGCTATACCCACTATATCCAAACACGTCCATGTTGGTAACGCTGCGCGCTGACATGTTATATTGTTAAAACTTCAGTAAAAATTCGTATGCATATATTGAGATGAATGAACTATTTTAAAAACGCAAAACGTCGGTACACATCTGAAATATGTGCGGGCATTTATGGCATGGCATTTTAAAGTGTAGCTAAATATTGATAATAAGCCAATTTTGCGGATGGAAAGTATGCAGCTAAACTGTGAAAATGTCATACACCCTTACATCATTTCTCTTTCAAAATAGGTAACCGCAGACACGTTCGCATTGCGCGAAATCTGGCCTAGTCACAATAATGAGCTGTCAAATTGACTGTCGAGTATGCATAGTCGATTGACTGTCGAGTGTAATTTATGTAGTACATTAAATATAGTACACAAATTATAACACAGGGGATACTTAATTTCTTTTAATACATTGTTAGGTAGGTAACTATTACCACTTGTACCATTTGATGTTATCCAGCCCATTTCAGAAGTCGCAATGAGCCAGTCTTTCGGAATATTTTCTGCAAGTGATGGACGGTTTGTTTGATTCGGGATTGCAATTTGAGGGGGTATTTTTTTTGATCCTGGGAAATTTTTTTAAGTGATGGGAAATTTTTTTTATTGCTGAAATAGAATATAAAGCGGAATATAAAAAAGTGGGAAAAATACTGGGACTTTTTTTGGTATAGTGGGAAATTGTTTGGTATAGTGGGAAATTTATTAAAAGCCAATAATAAGCCCAACATAACCTTCAATACATTTTCCGTATCCTAAAAACATTTGAAAACATAATTCACACCCTACGATCACAACCCCTTTTAAAATGTCATTTCCCACTATTCTGCAATATGTATCAATGGCCGCCTCCAAAATTTCCAGAAATACCAACAGGTTGTTGGCTGCGGCTATACCCACTATATCCAAACACGTCCATGTTGGTAACGCTGCGCGCTGACATGTTATATTGTTAAAACTTCAGTAAAAATTCGTATGCATATATTGAGATGAATGAACTATTTTAAAAACGCAAAACGTCGGTACACATCTGAAATATGTGCGGGCATTTATGGCATGGCATTTTAAAGTGTAGCTAAATATTGATAATAAACCAATTTTGCGGATGGAAAGTATGCAGCTAAACTGTGAAAATGTCATACACCCTTACATCATTTCTCTTTCAAAATAGGTAACCGCAGACACGTTCGCATTGCGCGAAATCTGGCCTAGTCACAATAATGAGCTGTCAAATTGACTGTCGAGTATGCATAGTCGATTGACTGTCGAGTGTAATTTATGTAGTACATTAAATATAGTACACAAATTATAACACAGGGGATACTTAATTTCTTTTAATACATTGTTAGGTAGGTAACTATTACCACTTGTACCATTTGATGTTATCCAGCCCATTTCAGAAGTCGCAATGAGCCAGTCTTTCGGAATATTTTCTGCAAGTGATGGACGGTTTGTTTGATTCGGGATTGCAATTTGAGGGGGTATTTTTTTTGATCCTGGGAAATTTTTTTAAGTGATGGGAAATTTTTTTTATTGCTGAAATAGAATATAAAGCGGAATATAAAAAAGTGGGAAAAATACTGGGACATTTTTTGGTATAGTGGGAAATTGTTTGGTATAGTGGGAAATTTATTAAAAGCCAATAATAAGCCCAACATAACCTTCAATACATTTTCCGTATCCTAAAAACATTTGAAAACATAATTCACACCCTACGATCACAACCCCTTTTAAAATGTCATTTCCCACTATTCTGCAATATGTATCAATGGCCGCCTCCAAAATTTCCAGAAATACCAACAGGTTGTTGGCTGCGGCTATACCCACTATATCCAAACACGTCCATGTTGGTAACGCTGCGCGCTGACATGTTATATTGTTAAAACTTCAGTAAAAATTCGTATGCATATATTGAGATGAATGAACTATTTTAAAAACGCAAAACGTCGGTACACATCTGAAATATGTGCGGGCATTTATGGCATGGCATTTTAAAGTGTAGCTAAATATTGATAATAAGCCAATTTTGCGGATGGAAAGTATGCAGCTAAACTGTGAAAATGTCATACACCCTTACATCATTTCTCTTTCAAAATAGGTAACCGCAGACACGTTCGCATTGCGCGAAATCTGGCCTAGTCACAATAATGAGCTGTCAAATTGACTGTCGAGTATGCATAGTCGATTGACTGTCGAGTGTAATTTATGTAGTACATTAAATATAGTACACAAATTATAACACAGGGGATACTTAATTTCTTTTAATACATTGTTAGGTAGGTAACTATTACCACTTGTACCATTTGATGTTATCCAGCCCATTTCAGAAGTCGCAATGAGCCAGTCTTTCGGAATATTTTCTGCAAGTGATGGACGGTTTGTTTGATTCGGGATTGCAATTTGAGGGGGTATTTTTTTTGATCCTGGGAAATTTTTTTAAGTGATGGGAAATTTTTTTTATTGCTGAAATAGAATATAAAGCGGAATATAAAAAAGTGGGAAAAATACTGGGAAATTTTTTGGTATAGTGGGAAATTGTTTGGTATAGTGGGAAATTTATTAAAAGCCAATAATAAGCCCAACATAACCTTCAATACATTTTCCGTATCCTAAAAACATTTGAAAACATAATTCACACCCTACGATCACAACCCCTTTTAAAATGTCATTTCCCACTATTCTGCAATATGTATCAATGGCCGCCTCCAAAATTTCCAGAAATACCAACAGGTTGTTGGCTGCGGCTATACCCACTATATCCAAACACGTCCATGTTGGTAACGCTGCGCGCTGACATGTTATATTGTTAAAACTTCAGTAAAAATTCGTATGCATATATTGAGATGAATGAACTATTTTAAAATCGCAAAACGTCGGTACACATCTGAAATATGTGCGGGCATTTATGGCATGGCATTTTAAAGTGTAGCTAAATATTGATAATAAGCCAATTTTGCGGATGGAAAGTATGCAGCTAAACTGTGAAAATGTCATACACCCTTACATCATTTCTCTTTCAAAATAGGTAACCGCAGACACGTTCGCATTGCGCGAAATCTGGCCTAGTCACAATAATGAGCTGTCAAATTGACTGTCGAGTATGCATAGTCGATTGACTGTCGAGTGTAATTTATGTAGTACATTAAATATAGTACACAAATTATAACACAGGGGATACTTAATTTCTTTTAATACATTGTTAGGTAGGTAACTATTACCACTTGTACCATTTGATGTTATCCAGCCCATTTCAGAAGTCGCAATGAGCCAGTCTTTCGGAATATTTTCTGCAAGTGATGGACGGTTTGTTTGATTCGGGATTGCAATTTGAGGGGGTATTTTTTTTGATCCTGGGAAATTTTTTTAAGTGATGGGAAATTTTTTTTATTGCTGAAATAGAATATAAAGCGGAATATAAAAAAGTGGGAAAAATACTGGGACATTTTTTGGTATAGTGGGAAATTGTTTGGTATAGTGGGAAATTTATTAAAAGCCAATAATAAGCCCAACATAACCTTCAATACATTTTCCGTATCCTAAAAACATTTGAAAACATAATTCACACCCTACGATCACAACCCCTTTTAAAATGTCATTTCCCACTATTCTGCAATATGTATCAATGGCCGCCTCCAAAATTTCCAGAAATACCAACAGGTTGTTGGCTGCGGCTATACCCACTATATCCAAACACGTCCATGTTGGTAACGCTGCGCGCTGACATGTTATATTGTTAAAACTTCAGTAAAAATTCGTATGCATATATTGAGATGAATGAACTATTTTAAAAACGCAAAACGTCGGTACACATCTGAAATATGTGCGGGCATTTATGGCATGGCATTTTAAAGTGTAGCTAAATATTGATAATAAGCCAATTTTGCGGATGGAAAGTATGCAGCTAAACTGTGAAAATGTCATACACCCTTACATCATTTCTCTTTCAAAATAGGTAACCGCAGACACGTTCGCATTGCGCGAAATCTGGCCTAGTCACAATAATGAGCTGTCAAATTGACTGTCGAGTATGCATAGTCGATTGACTGTCGAGTGTAATTTATGTAGTACATTAAATATAGTACACAAATTATAACACAGGGGATACTTAATTTCTTTTAATACATTGTTAGGTAGGTAACTATTACCACTTGTACCATTTGATGTTATCCAGCCCATTTCAGAAGTCGCAATGAGCCAGTCTTTCGGAATATTTTCTGCAAGTGATGGACGGTTTGTTTGATTCGGGATTGCAATTTGAGGGGGTATTTTTTTTGATCCTGGGAAATTTTTTTAAGTGATGGGAAATTTTTTTTATTGCTGAAATAGAATATAAAGCGGAATATAAAAAAGTGGGAAAAATACTGGGACATTTTTTGGTATAGTGGGAAATTGTTTGGTATAGTGGGAAATTTATTAAAAGCCAATAATAAGCCCAACATAACCTTCAATACATTTTCCGTATCCTAAAAACATTTGAAAACATAATTCACACCCTACGATCACAACCCCTTTTAAAATGTCATTTCCCACTATTCTGCAATATGTATCAATGGCCGCCTCCAAAATTTCCAGAAATACCAACAGGTTGTTGGCTGCGGCTATACCCACTATATCCAAACACGTCCATGTTGGTAACGCTGCGCGCTGACATGTTATATTGTTAAAACTTCAGTAAAAATTCGTATGCATATATTGAGATGAATGAACTATTTTAAAAACGCAAAACGTCGGTACACATCTGAAATATGTGCGGGCATTTATGGCATGGCATTTTAAAGTGTAGCTAAATATTGATAATAAGCCAATTTTGCGGATGGAAAGTATGCAGCTAAACTGTGAAAATGTCATACACCCTTACATCATTTCTCTTTCAAAATAGGTAACCGCAGACACGTTCGCATTGCGCGAAATCTGGCCTAGTCACAATAATGAGCTGTCAAATTGACTGTCGAGTATGCATAGTCGATTGACTGTCGAGTGTAATTTATGTAGTACATTAAATATAGTACACAAATTATAACACAGGGGATACTTAATTTCTTTTAATACATTGTTAGGTAGGTAACTATTACCACTTGTACCATTTGATGTTATCCAGCCCATTTCAGAAGTCGCAATGAGCCAGTCTTTCGGAATATTTTCTGCAAGTGATGGACGGTTTGTTTGATTCGGGATTGCAATTTGAGGGGGTATTTTTTTTGATCCTGGGAAATTTTTTTAAGTGATGGGAAATTTTTTTTATTGCTGAAATAGAATATAAAGCGGAATATAAAAAAGTGGGAAAAATACTGGGACATTTTTTGGTATAGTGGGAAATTGTTTGGTATAGTGGGAAATTTATTAAAAGCCAATAATAAGCCCAACATAACCTTCAATACATTTTCCGTATCCTAAAAACATTTGAAAACATAATTCACACCCTACGATCACAACCCCTTTTAAAATGTCATTTCCCACTATTCTGCAATATGTATCAATGGCCGCCTCCAAAATTTCCAGAAATACCAACAGGTTGTTGGCTGCGGCTATACCCACTATATCCAAACACGTCCATGTTGGTAACGCTGCGCGCTGACATGTTATATTGTTAAAACTTCAGTAAAAATTCGTATGCATATATTGAGATGAATGAACTATTTTAAAAACGCAAAACGTCGGTACACATCTGAAATATGTGCGGGCATTTATGGCATGGCATTTTAAAGTGTAGCTAAATATTGATAATAAACCAATTTTGCGGATGGAAAGTATGCAGCTAAACTGTGAAAATGTCATACACCCTTACATCATTTCTCTTTCAAAATAGGTAACCGCAGACACGTTCGCATTGCGCGAAATCTGGCCTAGTCACAATAATGAGCTGTCAAATTGACTGTCGAGTATGCATAGTCGATTGACTGTCGAGTGTAATTTATGTAGTACATTAAATATAGTACACAAATTATAACACAGGGGATACTTAATTTCTTTTAATACATTGTTAGGTAGGTAACTATTACCACTTGTACCATTTGATGTTATCCAGCCCATTTCAGAAGTCGCAATGAGCCAGTCTTTCGGAATATTTTCTGCAAGTGATGGACGGTTTGTTTGATTCGGGATTGCAATTTGAGGGGGTATTTTTTTTGATCCTGGGAAATTTTTTTAAGTGATGGGAAATTTTTTTTATTGCTGAAATAGAATATAAAGCGGAATATAAAAAAGTGGGAAAAATACTGGGACTTTTTTTGGTATAGTGGGAAATTGTTTGGTATAGTGGGAAATTTATTAAAAGCCAATAATAAGCCCAACATAACCTTCAATACATTTTCCGTATCCTAAAAACATTTGAAAACATAATTCACACCCTACGATCACAACCCCTTTTAAAATGTCATTTCCCACTATTCTGCAATATGTATCAATGGCCGCCTCCAAAATTTCCAGAAATACCAACAGGTTGTTGGCTGCGGCTATACCCACTATATCCAAACACGTCCATGTTGGTAACGCTGCGCGCTGACATGTTATATTGTTAAAACTTCAGTAAAAATTCGTATGCATATATTGAGATGAATGAACTATTTTAAAAACGCAAAACGTCGGTACACATCTGAAATATGTGCGGGCATTTATGGCATGGCATTTTAAAGTGTAGCTAAATATTGATAATAAACCAATTTTGCGGATGGAAAGTATGCAGCTAAACTGTGAAAATGTCATACACCCTTACATCATTTCTCTTTCAAAATAGGTAACCGCAGACACGTTCGCATTGCGCGAAATCTGGCCTAGTCACAATAATGAGCTGTCAAATTGACTGTCGAGTATGCATAGTCGATTGACTGTCGAGTGTAATTTATGTAGTACATTAAATATAGTACACAAATTATAACACAGGGGATACTTAATTTCTTTTAATACATTGTTAGGTAGGTAACTATTACCACTTGTACCATTTGATGTTATCCAGCCCATTTCAGAAGTCGCAATGAGCCAGTCTTTCGGAATATTTTCTGCAAGTGATGGACGGTTTGTTTGATTCGGGATTGCAATTTGAGGGGGTATTTTTTTTGATCCTGGGAAATTTTTTTAAGTGATGGGAAATTTTTTTTATTGCTGAAATAGAATATAAAGCGGAATATAAAAAAGTGGGAAAAATACTGGGACATTTTTTGGTATAGTGGGAAATTGTTTGGTATAGTGGGAAATTTATTAAAAGCCAATAATAAGCCCAACATAACCTTCAATACATTTTCCGTATCCTAAAAACATTTGAAAACATAATTCACACCCTACGATCACAACCCCTTTTAAAATGTCATTTCCCACTATTCTGCAATATGTATCAATGGCCGCCTCCAAAATTTCCAGAAATACCAACAGGTTGTTGGCTGCGGCTATACCCACTATATCCAAACACGTCCATGTTGGTAACGCTGCGCGCTGACATGTTATATTGTTAAAACTTCAGTAAAAATTCGTATGCATATATTGAGATGAATGAACTATTTTAAAAACGCAAAACGTCGGTACACATCTGAAATATGTGCGGGCATTTATGGCATGGCATTTTAAAGTGTAGCTAAATATTGATAATAAGCCAATTTTGCGGATGGAAAGTATGCAGCTAAACTGTGAAAATGTCATACACCCTTACATCATTTCTCTTTCAAAATAGGTAACCGCAGACACGTTCGCATTGCGCGAAATCTGGCCTAGTCACAATAATGAGCTGTCAAATTGACTGTCGAGTATGCATAGTCGATTGACTGTCGAGTGTAATTTATGTAGTACATTAAATATAGTACACAAATTATAACACAGGGGATACTTAATTTCTTTTAATACATTGTTAGGTAGGTAACTATTACCACTTGTACCATTTGATGTTATCCAGCCCATTTCAGAAGTCGCAATGAGCCAGTCTTTCGGAATATTTTCTGCAAGTGATGGACGGTTTGTTTGATTCGGGATTGCAATTTGAGGGGGTATTTTTTTTGATCCTGGGAAATTTTTTTAAGTGATGGGAAATTTTTTTTATTGCTGAAATAGAATATAAAGCGGAATATAAAAAAGTGGGAAAAATACTGGGACATTTTTTGGTATAGTGGGAAATTGTTTGGTATAGTGGGAAATTTATTAAAAGCCAATAATAAGCCCAACATAACCTTCAATACATTTTCCGTATCCTAAAAACATTTGAAAACATAATTCACACCCTACGATCACAACCCCTTTTAAAATGTCATTTCCCAATATTCTGCAATATGTATCAATGGCCGCCTCCAAAATTTCCAGAAATACCAACAGGTTGTTGGCTGCGGCTATACCCACTATATCCAAACACGTCCATGTTGGTAACGCTGCGCGCTGACATGTTATATTGTTAAAACTTCAGTAAAAATTCGTATGCATATATTGAGATGAATGAACTATTTTAAAAACGCAAAACGTCGGTACACATCTGAAATATGTGCGGGCATTTATGGCATGGCATTTTAAAGTGTAGCTAAATATTGATAATAAGCCAATTTTGCGAATGGAAAGTATGCAGCTAAACTGTGAAAATGTCATACACCCTTACATCATTTCTCTTTCAAAATAGGTAACCGCAGACACGTTCGCATTGCGCGAAATCTGGCCTAGTCACAATAATGAGATGTCAAATTGACTGTCGAGTATGCATAGTCGATTGACTGTCGAGTGTAATTTATGTAGTACATTAAATATAGTACACAAATTATAACACAGGGGATACTTAATTTCTTTTAATACATTGTTAGGTAGGTAACTATTACCACTTGTACCATTTGATGTTATCCAGCCCATTTCAGAAGTCGCAATGAGCCAGTCTTTCGGAATATTTTCTGCAAGTGATGGACGGTTTGTTTGATTCGGGGTTGCAATTTGAGGGGGTATTTTTTTTGATCCTGGGAAATTTTTTTAAGTGATGGGAAATTTTTTTTATTGCTGAAATAGAATATAAAGCGGAATATAAAAAAGTGGGAAAAATACTGGGACATTTTTTGGTATAGTGGGAAATTGTTTGGTATAGTGGGAAATTTATTAAAAGCCAATAATAAGCCCAACATAACCTTCAATACATTTTCCGTATCCTAAAAACATTTGAAAACATAATTCACACCCTACGATCACAACCCCTTTTAAAATGTCATTTCCCACTATTCTGCAATATGTATCAATGGCCGCCTCCAAAATTTCCAGAAATACCAACAGGTTGTTGGCTGCGGCTATACCCACTATATCCAAACACGTCCATGTTGGTAACGCTGCGCGCTGACATGTTATATTGTTAAAACTTCAGTAAAAATTCGTATGCATATATTGAGATGAATGAACTATTTTAAAAACGCAAAACGTCGGTACACATCTGAAATATGTGCGGGCATTTATGGCATGGCATTTTAAAGTGTAGCTAAATATTGATAATAAGCCAATTTTGCGGATGAAAAGTATGCAGCTAAACTGTGAAAATGTCATACACCCTTACATCATTTCTCTTTCAAAATAGGTAACCGCAGACACGTTCGCATTGCGCGAAATCTGGCCTAGTCACAATAATGAGCTGTCAAATTGACTGTCGAGTATGCATAGTCGATTGACTGTCGAGTGTAATTTATGTAGTACATTAAATATAGTACACAAATTATAACACAGGGGATACTTAATTTCTTTTAATACATTGTTAGGTAGGTAACTATTACCACTTGTACCATTTGATGTTATCCAGCCCATTTCAGAAGTCGCAATGAGCCAGTCTTTCGGAATATTTTCTGCAAGTGATGGACGGTTTGTTTGATTCGGGATTGCAATTTGAGGGGGTATTTTTTTTGATCCTGGGAAATTTTTTTAAGTGATGGGAAATTTTTTTTATTGCTGAAATAGAATATAAAGCGGAATATAAAAAAGTGGGAAAAATACTGGGACATTTTTTGGTATAGTGGGAAATTGTTTGGTATAGTGGGAAATTTATTAAAAGCCAATAATAAGCCCAACATAACCTTCAATACATTTTCCGTATCCTAAAAACATTTGAAAACATAATTCACACCCTACGATCACAACCCCTTTTAAAATGTCATTTCCCACTATTCTGCAATATGTATCAATGGCCGCCTCCAAAATTTCCAGAAATACCAACAGGTTGTTGGCTGCGGCTATACCCACTATATCCAAACACGTCCATGTTGGTAACGCTGCGCGCTGACATGTTATATTGTTAAAACTTCAGTAAAAATTCGTATGCATATATTGAGATGAATGAACTATTTTAAAAACGCAAAACGTCGGTACACATCTGAAATATGTGCGGGCATTTATGGCATGGCATTTTAAAGTGTAGCTAAATATTGATAATAAGCCAATTTTGCGGATGGAAAGTATGCAGCTAAACTGTGAAAATGTCATACACCCTTACATCATTTCTCTTTCAAAATAGGTAACCGCAGACACGTTCGCATTGCGCGAAATCTGGCCTAGTCACAATAATGAGCTGTCAAATTGACTGTCGAGTATGCATAGTCGATTGACTGTCGAGTGTAATTTATGTAGTACATTAAATATAGTACACAAATTATAACACAGGGGATACTTAATTTCTTTTAATACATTGTTAGGTAGGTAACTATTACCACTTGTACCATTTGATGTTATCCAGCCCATTTCAGAAGTCGCAATGAGCCAGTCTTTCGGAATATTTTCTGCAAGTGATGGACGGTTTGTTTGATTCGGGATTGCAATTTGAGGGGGTATTTTTTTTGATCCTGGGAAATTTTTTTAAGTGATGGGAAATTTTTTTTATTGCTGAAATAGAATATAAAGCGGAATATAAAAAAGTGGGAAAAATACTGGGACATTTTTTGGTATAGTGGGAAATTGTTTGGTATAGTGGGAAATTTATTAAAAGCCAATAATAAGCCCAACATAACCTTCAATACATTTTCCGTATCCTAAAAACATTTGAAAACATAATTCACACCCTACGATCACAACCCCTTTTAAAATGTCATTTCCCACTATTCTGCAATATGTATCAATGGCCGCCTCCAAAATTTCCAGAAATACCAACAGGTTGTTGGCTGCGGCTATACCCACTATATCCAAACACGTCCATGTTGGTAACGCTGCGCGCTGACATGTTATATTGTTAAAACTTCAGTAAAAATTCGTATGCATATATTGAGATGAATGAACTATTTTAAAAACGCAAAACGTCGGTACACATCTGAAATATGTGCGGGCATTTATGGCATGGCATTTTAAAGTGTAGCTAAATATTGATAATAAGCCAATTTTGCGGATGGAAAGTATGCAGCTAAACTGTGAAAATGTCATACACCCTTACATCATTTCTCTTTCAAAATAGGTAACCGCAGACACGTTCGCATTGCGCGAAATCTGGCCTAGTCACAATAATGAGCTGTCAAATTGACTGTCGAGTATGCATAGTCGATTGACTGTCGAGTGTAATTTATGTAGTACATTAAATATAGTACACAAATTATAACACAGGGGATACTTAATTTCTTTTAATACATTGTTAGGTAGGTAACTATTACCACTTGTACCATTTGATGTTATCCAGCCCATTTCAGAAGTCGCAATGAGCCAGTCTTTCGGAATATTTTCTGCAAGTGATGGACGGTTTGTTTGATTCGGGATTGCAATTTGAGGGGGTATTTTTTTTGATCCTGGGAAATTTTTTTAAGTGATGGGAAATTTTTTTTATTGCTGAAATAGAATATAAAGCGGAATATAAAAATGTGGGAAAAATACTGGGACATTTTTTGGTATAGTGGGAAATTGTTTGGTATAGTGGGAAATTTATTAAAAGCCAATAATAAGCCCAACATAACCTTCAATACATTTTCCGTATCCTAAAAACATTTGAAAACATAATTCACACCCTACGATCACAACCCCTTTTAAAATGTCATTTCCCACTATTCTGCAATATGTATCAATGGCCGCCTCCAAAATTTCCAGAAATACCAACAGGTTGTTGGCTGCGGCTATACCCACTATATCCAAACACGTCCATGTTGGTAACGCTGCGCGCTGACATGTTATATTGTTAAAACTTCAGTAAAAATTCGTATGCATATATTGAGATGAATGAACTATTTTAAAAACGCAAAACGTCGGTACACATCTGAAATATGTGCGGGCATTTATGGCATGGCATTTTAAAGTGTAGCTAAATATTGATAATAAGCCAATTTTGCGGATGGAAAGTATGCAGCTAAACTGTGAAAATGTCATACACCCTTACATCATTTCTCTTTCAAAATAGGTAACCGCAGACACGTTCGCATTGCGCGAAATCTGGCCTAGTCACAATAATGAGCTGTCAAATTGACTGTCGAGTATGCATAGTCGATTGACTGTCGAGTGTAATTTATGTAGTACATTAAATATAGTACACAAATTATAACACAGGGGATACTTAATTTCTTTTAATACATTGTTAGGTAGGTAACTATTACCACTTGTACCATTTGATGTTATCCAGCCCATTTCAGAAGTCGCAATGAGCCAGTCTTTCGGAATATTTTCTGCAAGTGATGGACGGTTTGTTTGATTCGGGATTGCAATTTGAGGGGGTATTTTTTTTGATCCTGGGAAATTTTTTTAAGTGATGGGAAATTTTTTTTATTGCTGAAATAGAATATAAAGCGGAATATAAAAAAGTGGGAAAAATACTGGGACATTTTTTGGTATAGTGGGAAATTGTTTGGTATAGTGGGAAATTTATTAAAAGCCAATAATAAGCCCAACATAACCTTCAATACATTTTCCGTATCCTAAAAACATTTGAAAACATAATTCACACCCTACGATCACAACCCCTTTTAAAATGTCATTTCCCACTATTCTGCAATATGTATCAATGGCCGCCTCCAAAATTTCCAGAAATACCAACAGGTTGTTGGCTGCGGCTATACCCACTATATCCAAACACGTCCATGTTGGTAACGCTGCGCGCTGACATGTTATATTGTTAAAACTTCAGTAAAAATTCGTATGCATATATTGAGATGAATGAACTATTTTAAAAACGCAAAACGTCGGTACACATCTGAAATATGTGCGGGCATTTATGGCATGGCATTTTAAAGTGTAGCTAAATATTGATAATAAGCCAATTTTGCGAATGGAAAGTATGCAGCTAAACTGTGAAAATGTCATACACCCTTACATCATTTCTCTTTCAAAATAGGTAACCGCAGACACGTTCGCATTGCGCGAAATCTGGCCTAGTCACAATAATGAGCTGTCAAATTGACTGTCGAGTATGCATAGTCGATTGACTGTCGAGTGTAATTTATGTAGTACATTAAATATAGTACACAAATTATAACACAGGGGATACTTAATTTCTTTTAATACATTGTTAGGTAGGTAACTATTACCACTTGTACCATTTGATGTTATCCAGCCCATTTCAGAAGTCGCAATGAGCCAGTCTTTCGGAATATTTTCTGCAAGTGATGGACGGTTTGTTTGATTCGGGATTGCAATTTGAGGGGGTATTTTTTTTGATCCTGGGAAATTTTTTTAAGTGATGGGAAATTTTTTTTATTGCTGAAATAGAATATAAAGCGGAATATAAAAAAGTGGGAAAAAATACTGGGACATTTTTTGGTATAGTGGGAAATTGTTTGGTATAGTGGGAAATTTATTAAAAGCCAATAATAAGCCCAACATAACCTTCAATACATTTTCCGTATCCTAAAAACATTTGAAAACATAATTCACACCCTACGATCACAACCCCTTTTAAAATGTCATTTCCCACTATTCTGCAATATGTATCAATGGCCGCCTCCAAAATTTCCAGAAATACCAACAGGTTGTTGGCTGCGGCTATACCCACTATATCCAAACACGTCCATGTTGGTAACGCTGCGCGCTGACATGTTATATTGTTAAAACTTCAGTAAAAATTCGTATGCATATATTGAGATGAATGAACTATTTTAAAAACGCAAAACGTCGGTACACATCTGAAATATGTGCGGGCATTTATGGCATGGCATTTTAAAGTGTAGCTAAATATTGATAATAAGCCAATTTTGCGAATGGAAAGTATGCAGCTAAACTGTGAAAATGTCATACACCCTTACATCATTTCTCTTTCAAAATAGGTAACCGCAGACACGTTCGCATTGCGCGAAATCTGGCCTAGTCACAATAATGAGCTGTCAAATTGACTGTCGAGTATGCATAGTCGATTGACTGTCGAGTGTAATTTATGTAGTACATTAAATATAGTACACAAATTATAACACAGGGGATACTTAATTTCTTTTAATACATTGTTAGGTAGGTAACTATTACCACTTGTACCATTTGATGTTATCCAGCCCATTTCAGAAGTCGCAATGAGCCAGTCTTTCGGAATATTTTCTGCAAGTGATGGACGGTTTGTTTGATTCGGGATTGCAATTTGAGGGGGTATTTTTTTTGATCCTGGGAAATTTTTTTAAGTGATGGGAAATTTTTTTTATTGCTGAAATAGAATATAAAGCGGAATATAAAAAAGTGGGAAAAATACTGGGACATTTTTTGGTATAGTGGGAAATTGTTTGGTATAGTGGGAAATTTATTAAAAGCCAATAATAAGCCCAACATAACCTTCAATACATTTTCCGTATCCTAAAAACATTTGAAAACATAATTCACACCCTACGATCACAACCCCTTTTAAAATGTCATTTCCCACTATTCTGCAATATGTATCAATGGCCGCCTCCAAAATTTCCAGAAATACCAACAGGTTGTTGGCTGCGGCTATACCCACTATATCCAAACACGTCCATGTTGGTAACGCTGCGCGCTGACATGTTATATTGTTAAAACTTCAGTAAAAATTCGTATGCATATATTGAGATGAATGAACTATTTTAAAAACGCAAAACGTCGGTACACATCTGAAATATGTGCGGGCATTTATGGCATGGCATTTTAAAGTGTAGCTAAATATTGATAATAAGCCAATTTTGCGGATGGAAAGTATGCAGCTAAACTGTGAAAATGTCATACACCCTTACATCATTTCTCTTTCAAAATAGGTAACCGCAGACACGTTCGCATTGCGCGAAATCTGGCCTAGTCACAATAATGAGCTGTCAAATTGACTGTCGAGTATGCATAGTCGATTGACTGTCGAGTGTAATTTATGTAGTACATTAAATATAGTACACAAATTATAACACAGGGGATACTTAATTTCTTTTAATACATTGTTAGGTAGGTAACTATTACCACTTGTACCATTTGATGTTATCCAGCCCATTTCAGAAGTCGCAATGAGCCAGTCTTTCGGAATATTTTCTGCAAGTGATGGACGGTTTGTTTGATTCGGGATTGCAATTTGAGGGGGTATTTTTTTTGATCCTGGGAAATTTTTTTAAGTGATGGGAAATTTTTTTTATTGCTGAAATAGAATATAAAGCGGAATATAAAAAAGTGGGAAAAATACTGGGACATTTTTTGGTATAGTGGGAAATTGTTTGGTATAGTGGGAAATTTATTAAAAGCCAATAATAAGCCCAACATAACCTTCAATACATTTTCCGTATCCTAAAAACATTTGAAAACATAATTCACACCCTACGATCACAACCCCTTTTAAAATGTCATTTCCCACTATTCTGCAATATGTATCAATGGCCGCCTCCAAAATTTCCAGAAATACCAACAGGTTGTTGGCTGCGGCTATACCCACTATATCCAAACACGTCCATGTTGGTAACGCTGCGCGCTGACATGTTATATTGTTAAAACTTCAGTAAAAATTCGTATGCATATATTGAGATGAATGAACTATTTTAAAAACGCAAAACGTCGGTACACATCTGAAATATGTGCGGGCATTTATGGCATGGCATTTTAAAGTGTAGCTAAATATTGATAATAAGCCAATTTTGCGGATGGAAAGTATGCAGCTAAACTGTGAAAATGTCATACACCCTTACATCATTTCTCTTTCAAAATAGGTAACCGCAGACACGTTCGCATTGCGCGAAATCTGGCCTAGTCACAATAATGAGCTGTCAAATTGACTGTCGAGTATGCATAGTCGATTGACTGTCGAGTGTAATTTATGTAGTACATTAAATATAGTACACAAATTATAACACAGGGGATACTTAATTTCTTTTAATACATTGTTAGGTAGGTAACTATTACCACTTGTACCATTTGATGTTATCCAGCCCATTTCAGAAGTCGCAATGAGCCAGTCTTTCGGAATATTTTCTGCAAGTGATGGACGGTTTGTTTGATTCGGGATTGCAATTTGAGGGGGTATTTTTTTTGATCCTGGGAAATTTTTTTAAGTGATGGGAAATTTTTTTTATTGCTGAAATAGAATATAAAGCGGAATATAAAAATGTGGGAAAAATACTGGGACATTTTTTGGTATAGTGGGAAATTGTTTGGTATAGTGGGAAATTTATTAAAAGCCAATAATAAGCCCAACATAACCTTCAATACATTTTCCGTATCCTAAAAACATTTGAAAACATAATTCACACCCTACGATCACAACCCCTTTTAAAATGTCATTTCCCACTATTCTGCAATATGTATCAATGGCCGCCTCCAAAATTTCCAGAAATACCAACAGGTTGTTGGCTGCGGCTATACCCACTATATCCAAACACGTCCATGTTGGTAACGCTGCGCGCTGACATGTTATATTGTTAAAACTTCAGTAAAAATTCGTATGCATATATTGAGATGAATGAACTATTTTAAAAACGCAAAACGTCGGTACACATCTGAAATATGTGCGGGCATTTATGGCATGGCATTTTAAAGTGTAGCTAAATATTGATAATAAGCCAATTTTGCGGATGGAAAGTATGCAGCTAAACTGTGAAAATGTCATACACCCTTACATCATTTCTCTTTCAAAATAGGTAACCGCAGACACGTTCGCATTGCGCGAAATCTGGCCTAGTCACAATAATGAGCTGTCAAATTGACTGTCGAGTATGCATAGTCGATTGACTGTCGAGTGTAATTTATGTAGTACATTAAATATAGTACACAAATTATAACACAGGGGATACTTAATTTCTTTTAATACATTGTTAGGTAGGTAACTATTACCACTTGTACCATTTGATGTTATCCAGCCCATTTCAGAAGTCGCAATGAGCCAGTCTTTCGGAATATTTTCTGCAAGTGATGGACGGTTTGTTTGATTCGGGATTGCAATTTGAGGGGGTATTTTTTTTGATCCTGGGAAATTTTTTTAAGTGATGGGAAATTTTTTTTATTGCTGAAATAGAATATAAAGCGGAATATAAAAAAGTTGGAAAAATACTGGGACATTTTTTGGTATAGTGGGAAATTGTTTGGTATAGTGGGAAATTTATTAAAAGCCAATAATAAGCCCAACATAACCTTCAATACATTTTCCGTATCCTAAAAACATTTGAAAACATAATTCACACCCTACGATCACAACCCCTTTTAAAATGTCATTTCCCACTATTCTGCAATATGTATCAATGGCCGCCTCCAAAATTTCCAGAAATACCAACAGGTTGTTGGCTGCGGCTATACCCACTATATCCAAACACGTCCATGTTGGTAACGCTGCGCGCTGACATGTTATATTGTTAAAACTTCAGTAAAAATTCGTATGCATATATTGAGATGAATGAACTATTTTAAAAACGCAAAACGTCGGTACACATCTGAAATATGTGCGGGCATTTATGGCATGGCATTTTAAAGTGTAGCTAAATATTGATAATAAACCAATTTTGCGGATGGAAAGTATGCAGCTAAACTGTGAAAATGTCATACACCCTTACATCATTTCTCTTTCAAAATAGGTAACCGCAGACACGTTCGCATTGCGCGAAATCTGGCCTAGTCACAATAATGAGCTGTCAAATTGACTGTCGAGTATGCATAGTCGATTGACTGTCGAGTGTAATTTATGTAGTACATTAAATATAGTACACAAATTATAACACAGGGGATACTTAATTTCTTTTAATACATTGTTAGGTAGGTAACTATTACCACTTGTACCATTTGATGTTATCCAGCCCATTTCAGAAGTCGCAATGAGCCAGTCTTTCGGAATATTTTCTGCAAGTGATGGACGGTTTGTTTGATTCGGGATTGCAATTTGAGGGGGTATTTTTTTTGATCCTGGGAAATTTTTTTAAGTGATGGGAAATTTTTTTTATTGCTGAAATAGAATATAAAGCGGAATATAAAAAAGTGGGAAAAATACTGGGACATTTTTTGGTATAGTGGGAAATTGTTTGGTATAGTGGGAAATTTATTAAAAGCCAATAATAAGCCCAACATAACCTTCAATACATTTTCCGTATCCTAAAAACATTTGAAAACATAATTCACACCCTACGATCACAACCCCTTTTAAAATGTCATTTCCCACTATTCTGCAATATGTATCAATGGCCGCCTCCAAAATTTCCAGAAATACCAACAGGTTGTTGGCTGCGGCTATACCCACTATATCCAAACACGTCCATGTTGGTAACGCTGCGCGCTGACATGTTATATTGTTAAAACTTCAGTAAAAATTCGTATGCATATATTGAGATGAATGAACTATTTTAAAAACGCAAAACGTCGGTACACATCTGAAATATGTGCGGGCATTTATGGCATGGCATTTTAAAGTGTAGCTAAATATTGATAATAAGCCAATTTTGCGGATGGAAAGTATGCAGCTAAACTGTGAAAATGTCATACACCCTTACATCATTTCTCTTTCAAAATAGGTAACCGCAGACACGTTCGCATTGCGCGAAATCTGGCCTAGTCACAATAATGAGCTGTCAAATTGACTGTCGAGTATGCATAGTCGATTGACTGTCGAGTGTAATTTATGTAGTACATTAAATATAGTACACAAATTATAACACAGGGGATACTTAATTTCTTTTAATACATTGTTAGGTAGGTAACTATTACCACTTGTACCATTTGATGTTATACAGCCCATTTCAGAAGTCGCAATGAGCCAGTCTTTCGGAATATTTTCTGCAAGTGATGGACGGTTTGTTTGATTCGGGATTGCAATTTGAGGGGGTATTTTTTTTGATCCTGGGAAATTTTTTTAAGTGATGGGAAATTTTTTTTATTGCTGAAATAGAATATAAAGCGGAATATAAAAAAGTGGGAAAAATACTGGGACATTTTTTGGTATAGTGGGAAATTGTTTGGTATAGTGGGAAATTTATTAAAAGCCAATAATAAGCCCAACATAACCTTCAATACATTTTCCGTATCCTAAAAACATTTGAAAACATAATTCACACCCTACGATCACAACCCCTTTTAAAATGTCATTTCCCACTATTCTGCAATATGTATCAATGGCCGCCTCCAAAATTTCCAGAAATACCAACAGGTTGTTGGCTGCGGCTATACCCACTATATCCAAACACGTCCATGTTGGTAACGCTGCGCGCTGACATGTTATATTGTTAAAACTTCAGTAAAAATTCGTATGCATATATTGAGATGAATGAACTATTTTAAAAACGCAAAACGTCGGTACACATCTGAAATATGTGCGGGCATTTATGGCATGGCATTTTAAAGTGTAGCTAAATATTGATAATAAGCCAATTTTGCGGATGGAAAGTATGCAGCTAAACTGTGAAAATGTCATACACCCTTACATCATTTCTCTTTCAAAATAGGTAACCGCAGACACGTTCGCATTGCGCGAAATCTGGCCTAGTCACAATAATGAGCTGTCAAATTGACTGTCGAGTATGCATAGTCGATTGACTGTCGAGTGTAATTTATGTAGTACATTAAATATAGTACACAAATTATAACACAGGGGATACTTAATTTCTTTTAATACATTGTTAGGTAGGTAACTATTACCACTTGTACCATTTGATGTTATCCAGCCCATTTCAGAAGTCGCAATGAGCCAGTCTTTCGGAATATTTTCTGCAAGTGATGGACGGTTTGTTTGATTCGGGATTGCAATTTGAGGGGGTATTTTTTTTGATCCTGGGAAATTTTTTTAAGTGATGGGAAATTTTTTTTATTGCTGAAATAGAATATAAAGCGGAATATAAAAAAGTGGGAAAAATACTGGGACATTTTTTGGTATAGTGGGAAATTGTTTGGTATAGTGGGAAATTTATTAAAAGCCAATAATAAGCCCAACATAACCTTCAATACATTTTCCGTATCCTAAAAACATTTGAAAACATAATTCACACCCTACGATCACAACCCCTTTTAAAATGTCATTTCCCACTATTCTGCAATATGTATCAATGGCCGCCTCCAAAATTTCCAGAAATACCAACAGGTTGTTGGCTGCGGCTATACCCACTATATCCAAACACGTCCATGTTGGTAACGCTGCGCGCTGACATGTTATATTGTTAAAACTTCAGTAAAAATTCGTATGCATATATTGAGATGAATGAACTATTTTAAAAACGCAAAACGTCGGTACACATCTGAAATATGTGCGGGCATTTATGGCATGGCATTTTAAAGTGTAGCTAAATATTGATAATAAGCCAATTTTGCGGATAGAAAGTATGCAGCTAAACTGTGAAAATGTCATACACCCTTACATCATTTCTCTTTCAAAATAGGTAACCGCAGACACGTTCGCATTGCGCGAAATCTGGCCTAGTCACAATAATGAGCTGTCAAATTGACTGTCGAGTATGCATAGTCGATTGACTGTCGAGTGTAATTTATGTAGTACATTAAATATAGTACACAAATTATAACACAGGGGATACTTAATTTCTTTTAATACATTGTTAGGTAGGTAACTATTACCACTTGTACCATTTGATGTTATCCAGCCCATTTCAGAAGTCGCAATGAGCCAGTCTTTCGGAATATTTTCTGCAAGTGATGGACGGTTTGTTTGATTCGGGATTGCAATTTGAGGGGGTATTTTTTTTGATCCTGGGAAATTTTTTTAAGTGATGGGAAATTTTTTTTATTGCTGAAATAGAATATAAAGCGGAATATAAAAAAGTGGGAAAAATACTGGGACATTTTTTGGTATAGTGGGAAATTGTTTGGTATAGTGGGAAATTTATTAAAAGCCAATAATAAGCCCAACATAACCTTCAATACATTTTCCGTATCCTAAAAACATTTGAAAACATAATTCACACCCTACGATCACAACCCCTTTTAAAATGTCATTTCCCACTATTCTGCAATATGTATCAATGGCCGCCTCCAAAATTTCCAGAAATACCAACAGGTTGTTGGCTGCGGCTATACCCACTATATCCAAACACGTCCATGTTGGTAACGCTGCGCGCTGACATGTTATATTGTTAAAACTTCAGTAAAAATTCGTATGCATATATTGAGATGAATGAACTATTTTAAAAACGCAAAACGTCGGTACACATCTGAAATATGTGCGGGCATTTATGGCATGGCATTTTAAAGTGTAGCTAAATATTGATAATAAGCCAATTTTGCGGATGGAAAGTATGCAGCTAAACTGTGAAAATGTCATACACCCTTACATCATTTCTCTTTCAAAATAGGTAACCGCAGACACGTTCGCATTGCGCGAAATCTGGCCTAGTCACAATAATGAGCTGTCAAATTGACTGTCGAGTATGCATAGTCGATTGACTGTCGAGTGTAATTTATGTAGTACATTAAATATAGTACACAAATTATAACACAGGGGATACTTAATTTCTTTTAATACATTGTTAGGTAGGTAACTATTACCACTTGTACCATTTGATGTTATCCAGCCCATTTCAGAAGTCGCAATGAGCCAGTCTTTCGGAATATTTTCTGCAAGTGATGGACGGTTTGTTTGATTCGGGATTGCAATTTGAGGGGGTATTTTTTTTGATCCTGGGAAATTTTTTTAAGTGATGGGAAATTTTTTTTATTGCTGAAATAGAATATAAAGCGGAATATAAAAAAGTGGGAAAAATACTGGGACATTTTTTGGTATAGTGGGAAATTGTTTGGTATAGTGGGAAATTTATTAAAAGCCAATAATAAGCCCAACATAACCTTCAATACATTTTCCGTATCCTAAAAACATTTGAAAACATAATTCACACCCTACGATCACAACCCCTTTTAAAATGTCATTTCCCACTATTCTGCAATATGTATCAATGGCCGCCTCCAAAATTTCCAGAAATACCAACAGGTTGTTGGCTGCGGCTATACCCACTATATCCAAACACGTCCATGTTGGTAACGCTGCGCGCTGACATGTTATATTGTTAAAACTTCAGTAAAAATTCGTATGCATATATTGAGATGAATGAACTATTTTAAAAACGCAAAACGTCGGTACACATCTGAAATATGTGCGGGCATTTATGGCATGGCATTTTAAAGTGTAGCTAAATATTGATAATAAGCCAATTTTGCGGATGGAAAGTATGCAGCTAAACTGTGAAAATGTCATACACCCTTACATCATTTCTCTTTCAAAATAGGTAACCGCAGACACGTTCGCATTGCGCGAAATCTGGCCTAGTCACAATAATGAGCTGTCAAATTGACTGTCGAGTATGCATAGTCGATTGACTGTCGAGTGTAATTTATGTAGTACATTAAATATAGTACACAAATTATAACACAGGGGATACTTAATTTCTTTTAATACATTGTTAGGTAGGTAACTATTACCACTTGTACCATTTGATGTTATCCAGCCCATTTCAGAAGTCGCAATGAGCCAGTCTTTCGGAATATTTTCTGCAAGTGATGGACGGTTTGTTTGATTCGGGATTGCAATTTGAGGGGGTATTTTTTTTGATCCTGGGAAATTTTTTTAAGTGATGGGAAATTTTTTTTATTGCTGAAATAGAATATAAAGCGGAATATAAAAAAGTGGGAAAAATACTGGGACATTTTTTGGTATAGTGGGAAATTGTTTGGTATAGTGGGAAATTTATTAAAAGCCAATAATAAGCCCAACATAACCTTCAATACATTTTCCGTATCCTAAAAACATTTGAAAACATAATTCACACCCTACGATCACAACCCCTTTTAAAATGTCATTTCCCACTATTCTGCAATATGTATCAATGGCCGCCTCCAAAATTTCCAGAAATACCAACAGGTTGTTGGCTGCGGCTATACCCACTATATCCAAACACGTCCATGTTGGTAACGCTGCGCGCTGACATGTTATATTGTTAAAACTTCAGTAAAAATTCGTATGCATATATTGAGATGAATGAACTATTTTAAAAACGCAAAACGTCGGTACACATCTGAAATATGTGCGGGCATTTATGGCATGGCATTTTAAAGTGTAGCTAAATATTGATAATAAGCCAATTTTGCGGATGGAAAGTATGCAGCTAAACTGTGAAAATGTCATACACCCTTACATCATTTCTCTTTCAAAATAGGTAACCGCAGACACGTTCGCATTGCGCGAAATCTGGCCTAGTCACAATAATGAGCTGTCAAATTGACTGTCGAGTATGCATAGTCGATTGACTGTCGAGTGTAATTTATGTAGTACATTAAATATAGTACACAAATTATAACAGGGGGGTTACTTAATTTCTTTTAATACATTGTTAGGTAGGTAACTATTACCACTTGTACCATTTGATGTTATCCAGCCCATTTCAGAAGTCGCAATGAGCCAGTCTTTCGGAATATTTTCTGCAAGTGATGGACGGTTTGTTTGATTCGGGATTGCAATTTGAGGGGGTATTTTTTTTGATCCTGGGAAATTTTTTTAAGTGATGGGAAATTTTTTTTATTGCTGAAATAGAATATAAAGCGGAATATAAAAAAGTGGGAAAAATACTGGGACATTTTTTGGTATAGTGGGAAATTGTTTGGTATAGTGGGAAATTTATTAAAAGCCAATAATAAGCCCAACATAACCTTCAATACATTTTCCGTATCCTAAAAACATTTGAAAACATAATTCACACCCTACGATCACAACCCCTTTTAAAATGTCATTTCCCACTATTCTGCAATATGTATCAATGGCCGCCTCCAAAATTTCCAGAAATACCAACAGGTTGTTGGCTGCGGCTATACCCACTATATCCAAACACGTCCATGTTGGTAACGCTGCGCGCTGACATGTTATATTGTTAAAACTTCAGTAAAAATTCGTATGCATATATTGAGATGAATGAACTATTTTAAAAACGCAAAACGTCGGTACACATCTGAAATATGTGCGGGCATTTATGGCATGGCATTTTAAAGTGTAGCTAAATATTGATAATAAGCCAATTTTGCGGATGGAAAGTATGCAGCTAAACTGTGAAAATGTCATACACCCTTACATCATTTCTCTTTCAAAATAGGTAACCGCAGACACGTTCGCATTGCGCGAAATCTGGCCTAGTCACAATAATGAGCTGTCAAATTGACTGTCGAGTATGCATAGTCGATTGACTGTCGAGTGTAATTTATGTAGTACATTAAATATAGTACACAAATTATAACACAGGGGATACTTAATTTCTTTTAATACATTGTTAGGTAGGTAACTATTACCACTTGTACCATTTGATGTTATCCAGCCCATTTCAGAAGTCGCAATGAGCCAGTCTTTCGGAATATTTTCTGCAAGTGATGGACGGTTTGTTTGATTCGGGATTGCAATTTGAGGGGGTATTTTTTTTGATCCTGGGAAATTTTTTTAAGTGATGGGAAATTTTTTTTATTGCTGAAATAGAATATAAAGCGGAATATAAAAAAGTGGGAAAAAATACTGGGACATTTTTTGGTATAGTGGGAAATTGTTTGGTATAGTGGGAAATTTATTAAAAGCCAATAATAAGCCCAACATAACCTTCAATACATTTTCCGTATCCTAAAAACATTTGAAAACATAATTCACACCCTACGATCACAACCCCTTTTAAAATGTCATTTCCCACTATTCTGCAATATGTATCAATGGCCGCCTCCAAAATTTCCAGAAATACCAACAGGTTGTTGGCTGCGGCTATACCCACTATATCCAAACACGTCCATGTTGGTAACGCTGCGCGCTGACATGTTATATTGTTAAAACTTCAGTAAAAATTCGTATGCATATATTGAGATGAATGAACTATTTTAAAAACGCAAAACGTCGGTACACATCTGAAATATGTGCGGGCATTTATGGCATGGCATTTTAAAGTGTAGCTAAATATTGATAATAAGCCAATTTTGCGGATGGAAAGTATGCAGCTAAACTGTGAAAATGTCATACACCCTTACATCATTTCTCTTTCAAAATAGGTAACCGCAGACACGTTCGCATTGCGCGAAATCTGGCCTAGTCACAATAATGAGCTGTCAAATTGACTGTCGAGTATGCATAGTCGATTGACTGTCGAGTGTAATTTATGTAGTACATTAAATATAGTACACAAATTATAACACAGGGGATACTTAATTTCTTTTAATACATTGTTAGGTAGGTAACTATTACCACTTGTACCATTTGATGTTATCCAGCCCATTTCAGAAGTCGCAATGAGCCAGTCTTTCGGAATATTTTCTGCAAGTGATGGACGGTTTGTTTGATTCGGGATTGCAATTTGAGGGGGTATTTTTTTTGATCCTGGGAAATTTTTTTAAGTGATGGGAAATTTTTTTTATTGCTGAAATAGAATATAAAGCGGAATATAAAAAAGTGGGAAAAATACTGGGACATTTTTTGGTATAGTGGGAAATTGTTTGGTATAGTGGGAAATTTATTAAAAGCCAATAATAAGCCCAACATAACCTTCAATACATTTTCCGTATCCTAAAAACATTTGAAAACATAATTCACACCCTACGATCACAACCCCTTTTAAAATGTCATTTCCCACTATTCTGCAATATGTATCAATGGCCGCCTCCAAAATTTCCAGAAATACCAACAGGTTGTTGGCTGCGGCTATACCCACTATATCCAAACACGTCCATGTTGGTAACGCTGCGCGCTGACATGTTATATTGTTAAAACTTCAGTAAAAATTCGTATGCATATATTGAGATGAATGAACTATTTTAAAAACGCAAAACGTCGGTACACATCTGAAATATGTGCGGGCATTTATGGCATGGCATTTTAAAGTGTAGCTAAATATTGATAATAAGCCAATTTTGCGGATGGAAAGTATGCAGCTAAACTGTGAAAATGTCATACACCCTTACATCATTTCTCTTTCAAAATAGGTAACCGCAGACACGTTCGCATTGCGCGAAATCTGGCCTAGTCACAATAATGAGCTGTCAAATTGACTGTCGAGTATGCATAGTCGATTGACTGTCGAGTGTAATTTATGTAGTACATTAAATATAGTACACAAATTATAACACAGGGGATACTTAATTTCTTTTAATACATTGTTAGGTAGGTAACTATTACCACTTGTACCATTTGATGTTATCCAGCCCATTTCAGAAGTCGCAATGAGCCAGTCTTTCGGAATATTTTCTGCAAGTGATGGACGGTTTGTTTGATTCGGGATTGCAATTTGAGGGGGTATTTTTTTTGATCCTGGGAAATTTTTTTAAGTGATGGGAAATTTTTTTTATTGCTGAAATAGAATATAAAGCGGAATATAAAAAAGTGGGAAAAATACTGGGACATTTTTTGGTATAGTGGGAAATTGTTTGGTATAGTGGGAAATTTATTAAAAGCCAATAATAAGCCCAACATAACCTTCAATACATTTTCCGTATCCTAAAAACATTTGAAAACATAATTCACACCCTACGATCACAACCCCTTTTAAAATGTCATTTCCCACTATTCTGCAATATGTATCAATGGCCGCCTCCAAAATTTCCAGAAATACCAACAGGTTGTTGGCTGCGGCTATACCCACTATATCCAAACACGTCCATGTTGGTAACGCTGCGCGCTGACATGTTATATTGTTAAAACTTCAGTAAAAATTCGTATGCATATATTGAGATGAATGAACTATTTTAAAAACGCAAAACGTCGGTACACATCTGAAATATGTGCGGGCATTTATGGCATGGCATTTTAAAGTGTAGCTAAATATTGATAATAAGCCAATTTTGCGGATGGAAAGTATGCAGCTAAACTGTGAAAATGTCATACACCCTTACATCATTTCTCTTTCAAAATAGGTAACCGCAGACACGTTCGCATTGCGCGAAATCTGGCCTAGTCACAATAATGAGCTGTCAAATTGACTGTCGAGTATGCATAGTCGATTGACTGTCGAGTGTAATTTATGTAGTACATTAAATATAGTACACAAATTATAACACAGGGGATACTTAATTTCTTTTAATACATTGTTAGGTAGGTAACTATTACCACTTGTACCATTTGATGTTATCCAGCCCATTTCAGAAGTCGCAATGAGCCAGTCTTTCGGAATATTTTCTGCAAGTGATGGACGGTTTGTTTGATTCGGGATTGCAATTTGAGGGGGTATTTTTTTTGATCCTGGGAAATTTTTTTAAGTGATGGGAAATTTTTTTTATTGCTGAAATAGAATATAAAGCGGAATATAAAAAAGTGGGAAAAATACTGGGACATTTTTTGGTATAGTGGGAAATTGTTTGGTATAGTGGGAAATTTATTAAAAGCCAATAATAAGCCCAACATAACCTTCAATACATTTTCCGTATCCTAAAAACATTTGAAAACATAATTCACACCCTACGATCACAACCCCTTTTAAAATGTCATTTCCCACTATTCTGCAATATGTATCAATGGCCGCCTCCAAAATTTCCAGAAATACCAACAGGTTGTTGGCTGCGGCTATACCCACTATATCCAAACACGTCCATGTTGGTAACGCTGCGCGCTGACATGTTATATTGTTAAAACTTCAGTAAAAATTCGTATGCATATATTGAGATGAATGAACTATTTTAAAAACGCAAAACGTCGGTACACATCTGAAATATGTGCGGGCATTTATGGCATGGCATTTTAAAGTGTAGCTAAATATTGATAATAAGCCAATTTTGCGGATGGAAAGTATGCAGCTAAACTGTGAAAATGTCATACACCCTTACATCATTTCTCTTTCAAAATAGGTAACCGCAGACACGTTCGCATTGCGCGAAATCTGGCCTAGTCACAATAATGAGCTGTCAAATTGACTGTCGAGTATGCATAGTCGATTGACTGTCGAGTGTAATTTATGTAGTACATTAAATATAGTACACAAATTATAACACAGGGGATACTTAATTTCTTTTAATACATTGTTAGGTAGGTAACTATTACCACTTGTACCATTTGATGTTATCCAGCCCATTTCAGAAGTCGCAATGAGCCAGTCTTTCGGAATATTTTCTGCAAGTGATGGACGGTTTGTTTGATTCGGGATTGCAATTTGAGGGGGTATTTTTTTTGATCCTGGGAAATTTTTTTAAGTGATGGGAAATTTTTTTTATTGCTGAAATAGAATATAAAGCGGAATATAAAAAAGTGGGAAAAATACTGGGACATTTTTTGGTATAGTGGGAAATTGTTTGGTATAGTGGGAAATTTATTAAAAGCCAATAATAAGCCCAACATAACCTTCAATACATTTTCCGTATCCTAAAAACATTTGAAAACATAATTCACACCCTACGATCACAACCCCTTTTAAAATGTCATTTCCCACTATTCTGCAATATGTATCAATGGCCGCCTCCAAAATTTCCAGAAATACCAACAGGTTGTTGGCTGCGGCTATACCCACTATATCCAAACACGTCCATGTTGGTAACGCTGCGCGCTGACATGTTATATTGTTAAAACTTCAGTAAAAATTCGTATGCATATATTGAGATGAATGAACTATTTTAAAAACGCAAAACGTCGGTACACATCTGAAATATGTGCGGGCATTTATGGCATGGCATTTTAAAGTGTAGCTAAATATTGATAATAAGCCAATTTTGCGGATGGAAAGTATGCAGCTAAACTGTGAAAATGTCATACACCCTTACATCATTTCTCTTTCAAAATAGGTAACCGCAGACACGTTCGCATTGCGCGAAATCTGGCCTAGTCACAATAATGAGCTGTCAAATTGACTGTCGAGTATGCATAGTCGATTGACTGTCGAGTGTAATTTATGTAGTACATTAAATATAGTACACAAATTATAACACAGGGGATACTTAATTTCTTTTAATACATTGTTAGGTAGGTAACTATTACCACTTGTACCATTTGATGTTATCCAGCCCATTTCAGAAGTCGCAATGAGCCAGTCTTTCGGAATATTTTCTGCAAGTGATGGACGGTTTGTTTGATTCGGGATTGCAATTTGAGGGGGTATTTTTTTTGATCCTGGGAAATTTTTTTAAGTGATGGGAAATTTTTTTTATTGCTGAAATAGAATATAAAGCGGAATATAAAAAAGTGGGAAAAATACTGGGACATTTTTTGGTATAGTGGGAAATTGTTTGGTATAGTGGGAAATTTATTAAAAGCCAATAATAAGCCCAACATAACCTTCAATACATTTTCCGTATCCTAAAAACATTTGAAAACATAATTCACACCCTACGATCACAACCCCTTTTAAAATGTCATTTCCCACTATTCTGCAATATGTATCAATGGCCGCCTCCAAAATTTCCAGAAATACCAACAGGTTGTTGGCTGCGGCTATACCCACTATATCCAAACACGTCCATGTTGGTAACGCTGCGCGCTGACATGTTATATTGTTAAAACTTCAGTAAAAATTCGTATGCATATATTGAGATGAATGAACTATTTTAAAAACGCAAAACGTCGGTACACATCTGAAATATGTGCGGGCATTTATGGCATGGCATTTTAAAGTGTAGCTAAATATTGATAATAAGCCAATTTTGCGGATGGAAAGTATGCAGCTAAACTGTGAAAATGTCATACACCCTTACATCATTTCTCTTTCAAAATAGGTAACCGCAGACACGTTCGCATTGCGCGAAATCTGGCCTAGTCACAATAATGAGCTGTCAAATTGACTGTCGAGTATGCATAGTCGATTGACTGTCGAGTGTAATTTATGTAGTACATTAAATATAGTACACAAATTATAACACAGGGGATACTTAATTTCTTTTAATACATTGTTAGGTAGGTAACTATTACCACTTGTACCATTTGATGTTATCCAGCCCATTTCAGAAGTCGCAATGAGCCAGTCTTTCGGAATATTTTCTGCAAGTGATGGACGGTTTGTTTGATTCGGGATTGCAATTTGAGGGGGTATTTTTTTTGATCCTGGGAAATTTTTTTAAGTGATGGGAAATTTTTTTTATTGCTGAAATAGAATATAAAGCGGAATATAAAAAAGTGGGAAAAATACTGGGAAATTTTTTGGTATAGTGGGAAATTGTTTGGTATAGTGGGAAATTTATTAAAAGCCAATAATAAGCCCAACATAACCTTCAATACATTTTCCGTATCCTAAAAACATTTGAAAACATAATTCACACCCTACGATCACAACCCCTTTTAAAATGTCATTTCCCACTATTCTGCCATATGTATCAATGGCCGCCTCCAAAATTTCCAGAAATACCAACAGGTTCTCGGCTGCGGCTATACCCACTATATCCAAACACGTCCATGTTGGTAACGCTGCGCGCTGACATGTTATATTGTTAAAACTTCAGTAAAAATTCGTATGCATATATTGAGATGAATGAACTAATTTAAAAACGCAAAACGTCGGTACACATCTGAAATATGTGCGGGCATTTATGGCATGGCATTTTAAAGTGTAGCTAAATATTGATAATAAACCAATTTTGCGGATGGAAAGTATGCAGCTAAACTGTGAAAATGTCATACACCCTTACATCATTTCTCTTTCAAAATAGGTAACCGCAGACACGTTCGCATTGCGCGAAATCTGGCCTAGTCACAATAATGAGCTGTCAAATTGACTGTCGAGTATGCATAGTCGATTGACTGTCGAGTGTAATTTATGTAGTACATTAAATATAGTACACAAATTATAACACAGGGGATACTTAATTTCTTTTAATACATTGTTAGGTAGGTAACTATTACCACTTGTACCATTTGATGTTATCCAGCCCATTTCAGAAGTCGCAATGAGCCAGTCTTTCGGAATATTTTCTGCAAGTGATGGACGGTTTGTTTGATTCGGGATTGCAATTTGAGGGGGTATTTTTTTTGATCCTGGGAAATTTTTTTAAGTGATGGGAAATTTTTTTTATTGCTGAAATAGAATATAAAGGGAATATAAAAAAGTGGGAAAAATACTGGGACATTTTTTGGTATAGTGGGAAATTGTTTGGTATAGTGGGAAATTTATTAAAAGCCAATAATAAGCCCAACATAACCTTCAATACATTTTCCGTATCCTAAAAACATTTGAAAACATAATTCACACCCTACGATCACAACCCCTTTTAAAATGTCATTTCCCACTATTCTGCAATATGTATCAATGGCCGCCTCCAAAATTTCCAGAAATACCAACAGGTTGTTGGCTGCGGCTATACCCACTATATCCAAACACGTCCATGTTGGTAACGCTGCGCGCTGACATGTTATATTGTTAAAACTTCAGTAAAAATTCGTATGCATATATTGAGATGAATGAACTATTTTAAAAACGCAAAACGTCGGTACACATCTGAAATATGTGCGGGCATTTATGGCATGGCATTTTAAAGTGTAGCTAAATATTGATAATAAGCCAATTTTGCGGATGGAAAGTATGCAGCTAAACTGTGAAAATGTCATACACCCTTACATCATTTCTCTTTCAAAATAGGTAACCGCAGACACGTTCGCATTGCGCGAAATCTGGCCTAGTCACAATAATGAGCTGTCAAATTGACTGTCGAGTATGCATAGTCGATTGACTGTCGAGTGTAATTTATGTAGTACATTAAATATAGTACACAAATTATAACACAGGGGATACTTAATTTCTTTTAATACATTGTTAGGTAGGTAACTATTACCACTTGTACCATTTGATGTTATCCAGCCCATTTCAGAAGTCGCAATGAGCCAGTCTTTCGGAATATTTTCTGCAAGTGATGGACGGTTTGTTTGATTCGGGATTGCAATTTGAGGGGGTATTTTTTTTGATCCTGGGAAATTTTTTTAAGTGATGGGAAATTTTTTTTATTGCTGAAATAGAATATAAAGCGGAATATAAAAAAGTGGGAAAAATACTGGGACATTTTTTGGTATAGTGGGAAATTGTTTGGTATAGTGGGAAATTTATTAAAAGCCAATAATAAGCCCAACATAACCTTCAATACATTTTCCGTATCCTAAAAACATTTGAAAACATAATTCACACCCTACGATCACAACCCCTTTTAAAATGTCATTTCCCACTATTCTGCAATATGTATCAATGGCCGCCTCCAAAATTTCCAGAAATACCAACAGGTTGTTGGCTGCGGCTATACCCACTATATCCAAACACGTCCATGTTGGTAACGCTGCGCGCTGACATGTTATATTGTTAAAACTTCAGTAAAAATTCGTATGCATATATTGAGATGAATGAACTATTTTAAAAACGCAAAACGTCGGTACACATCTGAAATATGTGCGGGCATTTATGGCATGGCATTTTAAAGTGTAGCTAAATATTGATAATAAGCCAATTTTGCGGATGGAAAGTATGCAGCTAAACTGTGAAAATGTCATACACCCTTACATCATTTCTCTTTCAAAATAGGTAACCGCAGACACGTTCGCATTGCGCGAAATCTGGCCTAGTCACAATAATGAGCTGTCAAATTGACTGTCGAGTATGCATAGTCGATTGACTGTCGAGTGTAATTTATGTAGTACATTAAATATAGTACACAAATTATAACACAGGGGATACTTAATTTCTTTTAATACATTGTTAGGTAGGTAACTATTACCACTTGTACCATTTGATGTTATCCAGCCCATTTCAGAAGTCGCAATGAGCCAGTCTTTCGGAATATTTTCTGCAAGTGATGGACGGTTTGTTTGATTCGGGATTGCAATTTGAGGGGGTATTTTTTTTGATCCTGGGAAATTTTTTTAAGTGATGGGAAATTTTTTTTATTGCTGAAATAGAATATAAAGCGGAATATAAAAAAGTGGGAAAAATACTGGGACATTTTTTGGTATAGTGGGAAATTGTTTGGTATAGTGGGAAATTTATTAAAAGCCAATAATAAGCCCAACATAACCTTCAATACATTTTCCGTATCCTAAAAACATTTGAAAACATAATTCACACCCTACGATCACAACCCCTTTTAAAATGTCATTTCCCACTATTCTGCAATATGTATCAATGGCCGCCTCCAAAATTTCCAGAAATACCAACAGGTTGTTGGCTGCGGCTATACCCACTATATCCAAACACGTCCATGTTGGTAACGCTGCGCGCTGACATGTTATATTGTTAAAACTTCAGTAAAAATTCGTATGCATATATTGAGATGAATGAACTATTTTAAAAACGCAAAACGTCGGTACACATCTGAAATATGTGCGGGCATTTATGGCATGGCATTTTAAAGTGTAGCTAAATATTGATAATAAGCCAATTTTGCGGATGGAAAGTATGCAGCTAAACTGTGAAAATGTCATACACCCTTACATCATTTCTCTTTCAAAATAGGTAACCGCAGACACGTTCGCATTGCGCGAAATCTGGCCTAGTCACAATAATGAGCTGTCAAATTGACTGTCGAGTATGCATAGTCGATTGACTGTCGAGTGTAATTTATGTAGTACATTAAATATAGTACACAAATTATAACACAGGGGATACTTAATTTCTTTTAATACATTGTTAGGTAGGTAACTATTACCACTTGTACCATTTGATGTTATCCAGCCCATTTCAGAAGTCGCAATGAGCCAGTCTTTCGGAATATTTTCTGCAAGTGATGGACGGTTTGTTTGATTCGGGATTGCAATTTGAGGGGGTATTTTTTTTGATCCTGGGAAATTTTTTTAAGTGATGGGAAATTTTTTTTATTGCTGAAATAGAATATAAAGCGGAATATAAAAAAGTGGGAAAAATACTGGGACATTTTTTGGTATAGTGGGAAATTGTTTGGTATAGTGGGAAATTTATTAAAAGCCAATAATAAGCCCAACATAACCTTCAATACATTTTCCGTATCCTAAAAACATTTGAAAACATAATTCACACCCTACGATCACAACCCCTTTTAAAATGTCATTTCCCACTATTCTGCAATATGTATCAATGGCCGCCTCCAAAATTTCCAGAAATACCAACAGGTTGTTGGCTGCGGCTATACCCACTATATCCAAACACGTCCATGTTGGTAACGCTGCGCGCTGACATGTTATATTGTTAAAACTTCAGTAAAAATTCGTATGCATATATTGAGATGAATGAACTATTTTAAAAACGCAAAACGTCGGTACACATCTGAAATATGTGCGGGCATTTATGGCATTGCATTTTAAAGTGTAGCTAAATATTGATAATAAGCCAATTTTGCGGATGGAAAGTATGCAGCTAAACTGTGAAAATGTCATACACCCTTACATCATTTCTCTTTCAAAATAGGTAACCGCAGACACGTTCGCATTGCGCGAAATCTGGCCTAGTCACAATAATGAGCTGTCAAATTGACTGTCGAGTATGCATAGTCGATTGACTGTCGAGTGTAATTTATGTAGTACATTAAATATAGTACACAAATTATAACACAGGGGATACTTAATTTCTTTTAATACATTGTTAGGTAGGTAACTATTACCACTTGTACCATTTGATGTTATCCAGCCCATTTCAGAAGTCGCAATGAGCCAGTCTTTCGGAATATTTTCTGCAAGTGATGGACGGTTTGTTTGATTCGGGATTGCAATTTGAGGGGGTATTTTTTTTGATCCTGGGAAATTTTTTTAAGTGATGGGAAATTTTTTTTATTGCTGAAATAGAATATAAAGCGGAATATAAAAAAGTGGGAAAAATACTGGGACATTTTTTGGTATAGTGGGAAATTGTTTGGTATAGTGGGAAATTTATTAAAAGCCAATAATAAGCCCAACATAACCTTCAATACATTTTCCGTATCCTAAAAACATTTGAAAACATAATTCACACCCTACGATCACAACCCCTTTTAAAATGTCATTTCCCACTATTCTGCAATATGTATCAATGGCCGCCTCCAAAATTTCCAGAAATACCAACAGGTTGTTGGCTGCGGCTATACCCACTATATCCAAACACGTCCATGTTGGTAACGCTGCGCGCTGACATGTTATATTGTTAAAACTTCAGTAAAAATTCGTATGCATATATTGAGATGAATGAACTATTTTAAAAACGCAAAACGTCGGTACACATCTGAAATATGTGCGGGCATTTATGGCATGGCATTTTAAAGTGTAGCTAAATATTGATAATAAGCCAATTTTGCGGATGGAAAGTATGCAGCTAAACTGTGAAAATGTCATACACCCTTACATCATTTCTCTTTCAAAATAGGTAACCGCAGACACGTTCGCATTGCGCGAAATCTGGCCTAGTCACAATAATGAGCTGTCAAATTGACTGTCGAGTATGCATAGTCGATTGACTGTCGAGTGTAATTTATGTAGTACATTAAATATAGTACACAAATTATAACACAGGGGATACTTAATTTCTTTTAATACATTGTTAGGTAGGTAACTATTACCACTTGTACCATTTGATGTTATCCAGCCCATTTCAGAAGTCGCAATGAGCCAGTCTTTCGGAATATTTTCTGCAAGTGATGGACGGTTTGTTTGATTCGGGATTGCAATTTGAGGGGGTATTTTTTTTGATCCTGGGAAATTTTTTTAAGTGATGGGAATTTTTTTTTATTGCTGAAATAGAATATAAAGCGGAATATAAAAAAGTGGGAAAAATACTGGGACATTTTTTGGTATAGTGGGAAATTGTTTGGTATAGTGGGAAATTTATTAAAAGCCAATAATAAGCCCAACATAACCTTCAATACATTTTCCGTATCCTAAAAACATTTGAAAACATAATTCACACCCTACGATCACAACCCCTTTTAAAATGTCATTTCCCACTATTCTGCAATATGTATCAATGGCCGCCTCCAAAATTTCCAGAAATACCAACAGGTTGTTGGCTGCGGCTATACCCACTATATCCAAACACGTCCATGTTGGTAACGCTGCGCGCTGACATGTTATATTGTTAAAACTTCAGTAAAAATTCGTATGCATATATTGAGATGAATGAACTATTTTAAAAACGCAAAACGTCGGTACACATCTGAAATATGTGCGGGCATTTATGGCATGGCATTTTAAAGTGTAGCTAAATATTGATAATAAGCCAATTTTGCGGATGGAAAGTATGCAGCTAAACTGTGAAAATGTCATACACCCTTACATCATTTCTCTTTCAAAATAGGTAACCGCAGACACGTTCGCATTGCGCGAAATCTGGCCTAGTCACAATAATGAGCTGTCAAATTGACTGTCGAGTATGCATAGTCGATTGACTGTCGAGTGTAATTTATGTAGTACATTAAATATAGTACACAAATTATAACACAGGGGATACTTAATTTCTTTTAATACATTGTTAGGTAGGTAACTATTACCACTTGTACCATTTGATGTTATCCAGCCCATTTCAGAAGTCGCAATGAGCCAGTCTTTCGGAATATTTTCTGCAAGTGATGGACGGTTTGTTTGATTCGGGATTGCAATTTGAGGGGGTATTTTTTTTGATCCTGGGAAATTTTTTTAAGTGATGGGAAATTTTTTTTATTGCTGAAATAGAATATAAAGCGGAATATAAAAAAGTGGGAAAAATACTGGGACATTTTTTGGTATAGTGGGAAATTGTTTGGTATAGTGGGAAATTTATTAAAAGCCAATAATAAGCCCAACATAACCTTCAATACATTTTCCGTATCCTAAAAACATTTGAAAACATAATTCACACCCTACGATCACAACCCCTTTTAAAATGTCATTTCCCACTATTCTGCAATATGTATCAATGGCCGCCTCCAAAATTTCCAGAAATACCAACAGGTTGTTGGCTGCGGCTATACCCACTATATCCAAACACGTCCATGTTGGTAACGCTGCGCGCTGACATGTTATATTGTTAAAACTTCAGTAAAAATTCGTATGCATATATTGAGATGAATGAACTATTTTAAAAACGCAAAACGTCGGTACACATCTGAAATATGTGCGGGCATTTATGGCATGGCATTTTAAAGTGTAGCTAAATATTGATAATAAGCCAATTTTGCGGATGGAAAGTATGCAGCTAAACTGTGAAAATGTCATACACCCTTACATCATTTCTCTTTCAAAATAGGTAACCGCAGACACGTTCGCATTGCGCGAAATCTGGCCTAGTCACAATAATGAGCTGTCAAATTGACTGTCGAGTATGCATAGTCGATTGACTGTCGAGTGTAATTTATGTAGTACATTAAATATAGTACACAAATTATAACACAGGGGATACTTAATTTCTTTTAATACATTGTTAGGTAGGTAACTATTACCACTTGTACCATTTGATGTTATCCAGCCCATTTCAGAAGTCGCAATGAGCCAGTCTTTCGGAATATTTTCTGCAAGTGATGGACGGTTTGTTTGATTCGGGATTGCAATTTGAGGGGGTATTTTTTTTGATCCTGGGAAATTTTTTTAAGTGATGGGAAATTTTTTTTATTGCTGAAATAGAATATAAAGCGGAATATAAAAAAGTGGGAAAAAATACTGGGACATTTTTTGGTATAGTGGGAAATTGTTTGGTATAGTGGGAAATTTATTAAAAGCCAATAATAAGCCCAACATAACCTTCAATACATTTTCCGTATCCTAAAAACATTTGAAAACATAATTCACACCCTACGATCACAACCCCTTTTAAAATGTCATTTCCCACTATTCTGCAATATGTATCAATGGCCGCCTCCAAAATTTCCAGAAATACCAACAGGTTGTTGGCTGCGGCTATACCCACTATATCCAAACACGTCCATGTTGGTAACGCTGCGCGCTGACATGTTATATTGTTAAAACTTCAGTAAAAATTCGTATGCATATATTGAGATGAATGAACTATTTTAAAAACGCAAAACGTCGGTACACATCTGAAATATGTTCGGGCATTTATGGCATGGCATTTTAAAGTGTAGCTAAATATTGATAATAAGCCAATTTTGCGGATGGAAAGTATGCAGCTAAACTGTGAAAATGTCATACACCCTTACATCATTTCTCTTTCAAAATAGGTAACCGCAGACACGTTCGCATTGCGCGAAATCTGGCCTAGTCACAATAATGAGCTGTCAAATTGACTGTCGAGTATGCATAGTCGATTGACTGTCGAGTGTAATTTATGTAGTACATTAAATATAGTACACAAATTATAACACAGGGGATACTTAATTTCTTTTAATACATTGTTAGGTAGGTAACTATTACCACTTGTACCATTTGATGTTATCCAGCCCATTTCAGAAGTCGCAATGAGCCAGTCTTTCGGAATATTTTCTGCAAGTGATGGACGGTTTGTTTGATTCGGGATTGCAATTTGAGGGGGTATTTTTTTTGATCCTGGGAAATTTTTTTAAGTGATGGGAAATTTTTTTTATTGCTGAAATAGAATATAAAGCGGAATATAAAAAAGTGGGAAAAATACTGGGACATTTTTTGGTATAGTGGGAAATTGTTTGGTATAGTGGGAAATTTATTAAAAGCCAATAATAAGCCCAACATAACCTTCAATACATTTTCCGTATCCTAAAAACATTTGAAAACATAATTCACACCCTACGATCACAACCCCTTTTAAAATGTCATTTCCCACTATTCTGCAATATGTATCAATGGCCGCCTCCAAAATTTCCAGAAATACCAACAGGTTGTTGGCTGCGGCTATACCCACTATATCCAAACACGTCCATGTTGGTAACGCTGCGCGCTGACATGTTATATTGTTAAAACTTCAGTAAAAATTCGTATGCATATATTGAGATGAATGAACTATTTTAAAAACGCAAAACGTCGGTACACATCTGAAATATGTGCGGGCATTTATGGCATGGCATTTTAAAGTGTAGCTAAATATTGATAATAAGCCAATTTTGCGGATGGAAAGTATGCAGCTAAACTGTGAAAATGTCATACACCCTTACATCATTTCTCTTTCAAAATAGGTAACCGCAGACACGTTCGCATTGCGCGAAATCTGGCCTAGTCACAATAATGAGCTGTCAAATTGACTGTCGAGTATGCATAGTCGATTGACTGTCGAGTGTAATTTATGTAGTACATTAAATATAGTACACAAATTATAACACAGGGGATACTTAATTTCTTTTAATACATTGTTAGGTAGGTAACTATTACCACTTGTACCATTTGATGTTATCCAGCCCATTTCAGAAGTCGCAATGAGCCAGTCTTTCGGAATATTTTCTGCAAGTGATGGACGGTTTGTTTGATTCGGGATTGCAATTTGAGGGGGTATTTTTTTTGATCCTGGGAAATTTTTTTAAGTGATGGGAAATTTTTTTTATTGCTGAAATAGAATATAAAGCGGAATATAAAAAAGTGGGAAAAATACTGGGACATTTTTTGGTATAGTGGGAAATTGTTTGGTATAGTGGGAAATTTATTAAAAGCCAATAATAAGCCCAACATAACCTTCAATACATTTTCCGTATCCTAAAAACATTTGAAAACATAATTCACACCCTACGATCACAACCCCTTTTAAAATGTCATTTCCCACTATTCTGCAATATGTATCAATGGCCGCCTCCAAAATTTCCAGAAATACCAACAGGTTGTTGGCTGCGGCTATACCCACTATATCCAAACACGTCCATGTTGGTAACGCTGCGCGCTGACATGTTATATTGTTAAAACTTCAGTAAAAATTCGTATGCATATATTGAGATGAATGAACTATTTTAAAAACGCAAAACGTCGGTACACATCTGAAATATGTGCGGGCATTTATGGCATGGCATTTTAAAGTGTAGCTAAATATTGATAATAAGCCAATTTTGCGGATGGAAAGTATGCAGCTAAACTGTGAAAATGTCATACACCCTTACATCATTTCTCTTTCAAAATAGGTAACCGCAGACACGTTCGCATTGCGCGAAATCTGGCCTAGTCACAATAATGAGCTGTCAAATTGACTGTCGAGTATGCATAGTCGATTGACTGTCGAGTGTAATTTATGTAGTACATTAAATATAGTACACAAATTATAACACAGGGGATACTTAATTTCTTTTAATACATTGTTAGGTAGGTAACTATTACCACTTGTACCATTTGATGTTATCCAGCCCATTTCAGAAGTCGCAATGAGCCAGTCTTTCGGAATATTTTCTGCAAGTGATGGACGGTTTGTTTGATTCGGGATTGCAATTTGAGGGGGTATTTTTTTTGATCCTGGGAAATTTTTTTAAGTGATGGGAAATTTTTTTTATTGCTGAAATAGAATATAAAGCGGAATATAAAAAAGTGGGAAAAATACTGGGACATTTTTTGGTATAGTGGGAAATTGTTTGGTATAGTGGGAAATTTATTAAAAGCCAATAATAAGCCCAACATAACCTTCAATACATTTTCCGTATCCTAAAAACATTTGAAAACATAATTCACACCCTACGATCACAACCCCTTTTAAAATGTCATTTCCCACTATTCTGCAATATGTATCAATGGCCGCCTCCAAAATTTCCAGAAATACCAACAGGTTGTTGGCTGCGGCTATACCCACTATATCCAAACACGTCCATGTTGGTAACGCTGCGCGCTGACATGTTATATTGTTAAAACTTCAGTAAAAATTCGTATGCATATATTGAGATGAATGAACTATTTTAAAAACGCAAAACGTCGGTACACATCTGAAATATGTGCGGGCATTTATGGCATGGCATTTTAAAGTGTAGCTAAATATTGATAATAAGCCAATTTTGCGGATGGAAAGTATGCAGCTAAACTGTGAAAATGTCATACACCCTTACATCATTTCTCTTTCAAAATAGGTAACCGCAGACACGTTCGCATTGCGCGAAATCTGGCCTAGTCACAATAATGAGCTGTCAAATTGACTGTCGAGTATGCATAGTCGATTGACTGTCGAGTGTAATTTATGTAGTACATTAAATATAGTACACAAATTATAACACAGGGGATACTTAATTTCTTTTAATACATTGTTAGGTAGGTAACTATTACCACTTGTACCATTTGATGTTATCCAGCCCATTTCAGAAGTCGCAATGAGCCAGTCTTTCGGAATATTTTCTGCAAGTGATGGACGGTTTGTTTGATTCGGGATTGCAATTTGAGGGGGTATTTTTTTTGATCCTGGGAAATTTTTTTAAGTGATGGGAATTTTTTTTTATTGCTGAAATAGAATATAAAGCGGAATATAAAAAAGTGGGAAAAATACTGGGACATTTTTTGGTATAGTGGGAAATTGTTTGGTATAGTGGGAAATTTATTAAAAGCCAATAATAAGCCCAACATAACCTTCAATACATTTTCCGTATCCTAAAAACATTTGAAAACATAATTCACACCCTACGATCACAACCCCTTTTAAAATGTCATTTCCCACTATTCTGCAATATGTATCAATGGCCGCCTCCAAAATTTCCAGAAATACCAACAGGTTGTTGGCTGCGGCTATACCCACTATATCCAAACACGTCCATGTTGGTAACGCTGCGCGCTGACATGTTATATTGTTAAAACTTCAGTAAAAATTCGTATGCATATATTGAGATGAATGAACTATTTTAAAAACGCAAAACGTCGGTACACATCTGAAATATGTGCGGGCATTTATGGCATGGCATTTTAAAGTGTAGCTAAATATTGATAATAAGCCAATTTTGCGGATGGAAAGTATGCAGCTAAACTGTGAAAATGTCATACACCCTTACATCATTTCTCTTTCAAAATAGGTAACCGCAGACACGTTCGCATTGCGCGAAATCTGGCCTAGTCACAATAATGAGCTGTCAAATTGACTGTCGAGTATGCATAGTCGATTGACTGTCGAGTGTAATTTATGTAGTACATTAAATATAGTACACAAATTATAACACAGGGGATACTTAATTTCTTTTAATACATTGTTAGGTAGGTAACTATTACCACTTGTACCATTTGATGTTATCCAGCCCATTTCAGAAGTCGCAATGAGCCAGTCTTTCGGAATATTTTCTGCAAGTGATGGACGGTTTGTTTGATTCGGGATTGCAATTTGAGGGGGTATTTTTTTTGATCCTGGGAAATTTTTTTAAGTGATGGGAAACTTTTTTTATTGCTGAAATAGAATATAAAGCGGAATATAAAAAAGTGGGAAAAATACTGGGACATTTTTTGGTATAGTGGGAAATTGTTTGGTATAGTGGGAAATTTATTAAAAGCCAATAATAAGCCCAACATAACCTTCAATACATTTTCCGTATCCTAAAAACATTTGAAAACATAATTCACACCCTACGATCACAACCCCTTTTAAAATGTCATTTCCCACTATTTTGCAATATGTATCAATGGCCGCCTCCAAAATTTCCAGAAATACCAACAGGTTGTTGGCTGCGGCTATACCCACTATATCCAAACACGTCCATGTTGGTAACGCTGCGCGCTGACATGTTATATTGTTAAAACTTCAGTAAAAATTCGTATGCATATATTGAGATGAATGAACTATTTTAAAAACGCAAAACGTCGGTACACATCTGAAATATGTGCGGGCATTTATGGCATGGCATTTTAAAGTGTAGCTAAATATTGATAATAAGCCAATTTTGCGGATGGAAAGTATGCAGCTAAACTGTGAAAATGTCATACACCCTTACATCATTTCTCTTTCAAAATAGGTAACCGCAGACACGTTCGCATTGCGCGAAATCTGGCCTAGTCACAAGTATATCACAGAGTATGCATAGTCGATTGACTGTCGAGTGTAATTTATGTAGTACATTAAATATAGTACACAAATTATAACACAGGGGATACTTAATTTCTTTTAATACATTGTTAGGTAGGTAACTATTACCACTTGTACCATTTGATGTTATCCAGCCCATTTCAGAAGTCGCAATGAGCCAGTCTTTCGGAATATTTTCTGCAAGTGATGGACGGTTTGTTTGATTCGGGATTGCAATTTGAGGGGGTATTTTTTTTGATCCTGGGAAATTTTTTTAAGTGATGGGAAATTTTTTTTATTGCTGAAATAGAATATAAAGCGGAATATAAAAAAGTGGGAAAAATACTGGGACATTTTTTGGTATAGTGGGAAATTGTTTGGTATAGTGGGAAATTTATTAAAAGCCAATAATAAGCCCAACATAACCTTCAATACATTTTCCGTATCCTAAAAACATTTGAAAACATAATTCACACCCTACGATCACAACCCCTTTTAAAATGTCATTTCCCACTATTCTGCAATATGTATCAATGGCCGCCTCCAAAATTTCCAGAAATACCAACAGGTTGTTGGCTGCGGCTATACCCACTATATCCAAACACGTCCATGTTGGTAACGCTGCGCGCTGACATGTTATATTGTTAAAACTTCAGTAAAAATTCGTATGCATATATTGAGATGAATGAACTATTTTAAAAACGCAAAACGTCGGTACACATCTGAAATATGTGCGGGCATTTATGGCATGGCATTTTAAAGTGTAGCTAAATATTGATAATAAGCCAATTTTGCGGATGGAAAGTATGCAGCTAAACTGTGAAAATGTCATACACCCTTACATCATTTCTCTTTCAAAATAGGTAACCGCAGACACGTTCGCATTGCGCGAAATCTGGCCTAGTCACAATAATGAGCTGTCAAATTGACTGTCGAGTATGCATAGTCGATTGACTGTCGAGTGTAATTTATGTAGTACATTAAATATAGTACACAAATTATAACACAGGGGATACTTAATTTCTTTTAATACATTGTTAGGTAGGTAACTATTACCACTTGTACCATTTGATGTTATCCAGCCCATTTCAGAAGTCGCAATGAGCCAGTCTTTCGGAATATTTTCTGCAAGTGATGGACGGTTTGTTTGATTCGGGATTGCAATTTGAGGGGGTATTTTTTTTGATCCTGGGAAATTTTTTTAAGTGATGGGAAATTTTTTTTATTGCTGAAATAGAATATAAAGCGGAATATAAAAAAGTGGGAAAAATACTGGGACATTTTTTGGTATAGTGGGAAATTGTTTGGTATAGTGGGAAATTTATTAAAAGCCAATAATAAGCCCAACATAACCTTCAATACATTTTCCGTATCCTAAAAACATTTGAAAACATAATTCACACCCTACGATCACAACCCCTTTTAAAATGTCATTTCCCACTATTCTGCAATATGTATCAATGGCCGCCTCCAAAATTTCCAGAAATACCAACAGGTTGTTGGCTGCGGCTATACCCACTATATCCAAACACGTCCATGTTGGTAACGCTGCGCGCTGACATGTTATATTGTTAAAACTTCAGTAAAAATTCGTATGCATATATTGAGATGAATGAACTATTTTAAAAACGCAAAACGTCGGTACACATCTGAAATATGTGCGGGCATTTATGGCATGGCATTTTAAAGTGTAGCTAAATATTGATAATAAGCCAATTTTGCGGATGGAAAGTATGCAGCTAAACTGTGAAAATGTCATACACCCTTACATCATTTCTCTTTCAAAATAGGTAACCGCAGACACGTTCGCATTGCGCGAAATCTGGCCTAGTCACAATAATGAGCTGTCAAATTGACTGTCGAGTATGCATAGTCGATTGACTGTCGAGTGTAATTTATGTAGTACATTAAATATAGTACACAAATTATAACACAGGGGATACTTAATTTCTTTTATAATACATTGTTAGGTAGGTAACTATTACCACTTGTACCATTTGATGTTATCCAGCCCATTTCAGAAGTCGCAATGAGCCAGTCTTTCGGAATATTTTCTGCAAGTGATGGACGGTTTGTTTGATTCGGGATTGCAATTTGAGGGGGTATTTTTTTTGATCCTGGGAAATTTTTTTAAGTGATGGGAAATTTTTTTTATTGCTGAAATAGAATATAAAGCGGAATATAAAAAAGTGGGAAAAATACTGGGACATTTTTTGGTATAGTGGGAAATTGTTTGGTATAGTGGGAAATTTATTAAAAGCCAATAATAAGCCCAACATAACCTTCAATACATTTTCCGTATCCTAAAAACATTTGAAAACATAATTCACACCCTACGATCACAACCCCTTTTAAAATGTCATTTCCCACTATTCTGCAATATGTATCAATGGCCGCCTCCAAAATTTCCAGAAATACCAACAGGTTGTTGGCTGCGGCTATACCCACTATATCCAAACACGTCCATGTTGGTAACGCTGCGCGCTGACATGTTATATTGTTAAAACTTCAGTAAAAATTCGTATGCATATATTGAGATGAATGAACTATTTTAAAAACGCAAAACGTCGGTACACATCTGAAATATGTGCGGGCATTTATGGCATGGCATTTTAAAGTGTAGCTAAATATTGATAATAAGCCAATTTTGCGGATGGAAAGTATGCAGCTAAACTGTGAAAATGTCATACACCCTTACATCATTTCTCTTTCAAAATAGGTAACCGCAGACACGTTCGCATTGCGCGAAATCTGGCCTAGTCACAATAATGAGCTGTCAAATTGACTGTCGAGTATGCATAGTCGATTGACTGTCGAGTAATGAGCTGTCAAATTGACTGTCGAGTATGCATAGTCGATTGACTGTCGAGTATGCATAGTCGATTGACTGTCGAGTGTAATTTATGTAGTACATTAAATATAGTACACAAATTATAACACAGGGGATACTTAATTTCTTTTTGTTTTTCTTCTTGTTAAAACTTCAGTAAAAATTCGTATGCATATATTGAGATGAATGAACTATTTTAAAAACGCAAAACGTCGGTACACATCTGAAATATGTGCGGGCATTTATGGCATGGCATTTTAAAGTGTAGCTAAATATTGATAATAAGCCAATTTTGCGGATGGAAAGTATGCAGCTAAACTGTGAAAATGTCATACACCCTTACATCATTTCTCTTTCAAAATAGGTAACCGCAGACACGTTCGCATTGCGCGAAATCTGGCCTAGTCACAATAATGAGCTGTCAAATTGACTGTCGAGTATGCATAGTCGATTGACTGTCGAGTAATGAGCTGTCAAATTGACTGTCGAGTATGCATAGTCGATTGACTGTCGAGTATGCATAGTCGATTGACTGTCGAGTGTAATTTATGTAGTACATTAAATATAGTACACAAATTATAACACAGGGGATACTTAATTTCTTTTTGTTTTTCTTCTTGTTAAAACTTCAGTAAAAATTCGTATGCATATATTGAGATGAATGAACTATTTTAAAAACGCAAAACGTCGGTACACATCTGAAATATGTGCGGGCATTTATGGCATGGCATTTTAAAGTGTAGCTAAATATTGATAATAAGCCAATTTTGCGGATGGAAAGTATGCAGCTAAACTGTGAAAATGTCATACACCCTTACATCATTTCTCTTTCAAAATAGGTAACCGCAGACACGTTCGCATTGCGCGAAATCTGGCCTAGTCACAATAATGAGCTGTCAAATTGACTGTCGAGTATGCATAGTCGATTGACTGTCGAGTGTAATTTATGTAGTACATTAAATATAGTACACAAATTATAACACAGGGGATACTTAATTTCTTTTAATACATTGTTAGGTAGGTAACTATTACCACTTGTACCATTTGATGTTATCCAGCCCATTTCAGAAGTCGCAATGAGCCAGTCTTTCGGAATATTTTCTGCAAGTGATGGACGGTTTGTTTGATTCGGGATTGCAATTTGAGGGGGTATTTTTTTTGATCCTGGGAAATTTTTTTAAGTGATGGGAAATTTTTTTTATTGCTGAAATAGAATATAAAGCGGAATATAAAAAAGTGGGAAAAAATACTGGGACATTTTTTGGTATAGTGGGAAATTGTTTGGTATAGTGGGAAATTTATTAAAAGCCAATAATAAGCCCAACATAACCTTCAATACATTTTCCGTATCCTAAAAACATTTGAAAACATAATTCACACCCTACGATCACAACCCCTTTTAAAATGTCATTTCCCACTATTCTGCAATATGTATCAATGGCCGCCTCCAAAATTTCCAGAAATACCAACAGGTTGTTGGCTGCGGCTATACCCACTATATCCAAACACGTCCATGTTGGTAACGCTGCGCGCTGACATGTTATATTGTTAAAACTTCAGTAAAAATTCGTATGCATATATTGAGATGAATGAACTATTTTAAAAACGCAAAACGTCGGTACACATCTGAAATATGTGCGGGCATTTATGGCATGGCATTTTAAAGTGTAGCTAAATATTGATAATAAGCCAATTTTGCGGATGGAAAGTATGCAGCTAAACTGTGAAAATGTCATACACCCTTACATCATTTCTCTTTCAAAATAGGTAACCGCAGACACGTTCGCATTGCGCGAAATCTGGCCTAGTCACAATAATGAGCTGTCAAATTGACTGTCGAGTATGCATAGTCGATTGACTGTCGAGTGTAATTTATGTAGTACATTAAATATAGTACACAAATTATAACACAGGGGATACTTAATTTCTTTTAATACATTGTTAGGTAGGTAACTATTACCACTTGTACCATTTGATGTTATCCAGCCCATTTCAGAAGTCGCAATGAGCCAGTCTTTCGGAATATTTTCTGCAAGTGATGGACGGTTTGTTTGATTCGGGATTGCAATTTGAGGGGGTATTTTTTTTGATCCTGGGAAATTTTTTTAAGTGATGGGAAATTTTTTTTATTGCTGAAATAGAATATAAAGCGGAATATAAAAAAGTGGGAAAAATACTGGGACATTTTTTGGTATAGTGGGAAATTGTTTGGTATAGTGGGAAATTTATTAAAAGCCAATAATAAGCCCAACATAACCTTCAATACATTTTCCGTATCCTAAAAACATTTGAAAACATAATTCACACCCTACGATCACAACCCCTTTTAAAATGTCATTTCCCACTATTCTGCAATATGTATCAATGGCCGCCTCCAAAATTTCCAGAAATACCAACAGGTTGTTGGCTGCGGCTATACCCACTATATCCAAACACGTCCATGTTGGTAACGCTGCGCGCTGACATGTTATATTGTTAAAACTTCAGTAAAAATTCGTATGCATATATTGAGATGAATGAACTATTTTAAAAACGCAAAACGTCGGTACACATCTGAAATATGTGCGGGCATTTATGGCATGGCATTTTAAAGTGTAGCTAAATATTGATAATAAGCCAATTTTGCGAATGGAAAGTATGCAGCTAAACTGTGAAAATGTCATACACCCTTACATCATTTCTCTTTCAAAATAGGTAACCGCAGACACGTTCGCATTGCGCGAAATCTGGCCTAGTCACAATAATGAGCTGTCAAATTGACTGTCGAGTATGCATAGTCGATTGACTGTCGAGTGTAATTTATGTAGTACATTAAATATAGTACACAAATTATAACACAGGGGATACTTAATTTCTTTTAATACATTGTTAGGTAGGTAACTATTACCACTTGTACCATTTGATGTTATCCAGCCCATTTCAGAAGTCGCAATGAGCCAGTCTTTCGGAATATTTTCTGCAAGTGATGGACGGTTTGTTTGATTCGGGATTGCAATTTGAGGGGGTATTTTTTTTGATCCTGGGAAATTTTTTTAAGTGATGGGAAATTTTTTTTATTGCTGAAATAGAATATAAAGCGGAATATAAAAAAGTGGGAAAAATACTGGGACATTTTTTGGTATAGTGGGAAATTGTTTGGTATAGTGGGAAATTTATTAAAAGCCAATAATAAGCCCAACATAACCTTCAATACATTTTCCGTATCCTAAAAACATTTGAAAACATAATTCACACCCTACGATCACAACCCCTTTTAAAATGTCATTTCCCACTATTCTGCAATATGTATCAATGGCCGCCTCCAAAATTTCCAGAAATACCAACAGGTTGTTGGCTGCGGCTATACCCACTATATCCAAACACGTCCATGTTGGTAACGCTGCGCGCTGACATGTTATATTGTTAAAACTTCAGTAAAAATTCGTATGCATATATTGAGATGAATGAACTATTTTAAAAACGCAAAACGTCGGTACACATCTGAAATATGTGCGGGCATTTATGGCATGGCATTTTAAAGTGTAGCTAAATATTGATAATAAGCCAATTTTGCGGATGGAAAGTATGCAGCTAAACTGTGAAAATGTCATACACCCTTACATCATTTCTCTTTCAAAATAGGTAACCGCAGACACGTTCGCATTGCGCGAAATCTGGCCTAGTCACAATAATGAGCTGTCAAATTGACTGTCGAGTATGCATAGTCGATTGACTGTCGAGTGTAATTTATGTAGTACATTAAATATAGTACACAAATTATAACACAGGGGATACTTAATTTCTTTTAATACATTGTTAGGTAGGTAACTATTACCACTTGTACCATTTGATGTTATCCAGCCCATTTCAGAAGTCGCAATGAGCCAGTCTTTCGGAATATTTTCTGCAAGTGATGGACGGTTTGTTTGATTCGGGATTGCAATTTGAGGGGGTATTTTTTTTGATCCTGGGAAATTTTTTTAAGTGATGGGAAATTTTTTTTATTGCTGAAATAGAATATAAAGCGGAATATAAAAAAGTGGGAAAAATACTGGGACATTTTTTGGTATAGTGGGAAATTGTTTGGTATAGTGGGAAATTTATTAAAAGCCAATAATAAGCCCAACATAACCTTCAATACATTTTCCGTATCCTAAAAACATTTGAAAACATAATTCACACCCTACGATCACAACCCCTTTTAAAATGTCATTTCCCACTATTCTGCAATATGTATCAATGGCCGCCTCCAAAATTTCCAGAAATACCAACAGGTTGTTGGCTGCGGCTATACCCACTATATCCAAACACGTCCATGTTGGTAACGCTGCGCGCTGACATGTTATATTGTTAAAACTTCAGTAAAAATTCGTATGCATATATTGAGATGAATGAACTATTTTAAAAACGCAAAACGTCGGTACACATCTGAAATATGTGCGGGCATTTATGGCATGGCATTTTAAAGTGTAGCTAAATATTGATAATAAGCCAATTTTGCGGATGGAAAGTATGCAGCTAAACTGTGAAAATGTCATACACCCTTACATCATTTCTCTTTCAAAATAGGTAACCGCAGACACGTTCGCATTGCGCGAAATCTGGCCTAGTCACAATAATGAGCTGTCAAATTGACTGTCGAGTATGCATAGTCGATTGACTGTCGAGTGTAATTTATGTAGTACATTAAATATAGTACACAAATTATAACACAGGGGATACTTAATTTCTTTTAATACATTGTTAGGTAGGTAACTATTACCACTTGTACCATTTGATGTTATCCAGCCCATTTCAGAAGTCGCAATGAGCCAGTCTTTCGGAATATTTTCTGCAAGTGATGGACGGTTTGTTTGATTCGGGATTGCAATTTGAGGGGGTATTTTTTTTGATCCTGGGAAATTTTTTTAAGTGATGGGAAATTTTTTTTATTGCTGAAATAGAATATAAAGCGGAATATAAAAAAGTGGGAAAAATACTGGGACATTTTTTGGTATAGTGGGAAATTGTTTGGTATAGTGGGAAATTTATTAAAAGCCAATAATAAGCCCAACATAACCTTCAATACATTTTCCGTATCCTAAAAACATTTGAAAACATAATTCACACCCTACGATCACAACCCCTTTTAAAATGTCATTTCCCACTATTCTGCAATATGTATCAATGGCCGCCTCCAAAATTTCCAGAAATACCAACAGGTTGTTGGCTGCGGCTATACCCACTATATCCAAACACGTCCATGTTGGTAACGCTGCGCGCTGACATGTTATATTGTTAAAACTTCAGTAAAAATTCGTATGCATATATTGAGATGAATGAACTATTTTAAAAACGCAAAACGTCGGTACACATCTGAAATATGTGCGGGCATTTATGGCATGGCATTTTAAAGTGTAGCTAAATATTGATAATAAGCCAATTTTGCGGATGGAAAGTATGCAGCTAAACTGTGAAAATGTCATACACCCTTACATCATTTCTATTTCAAAATAGGTAACCGCAGACACGTTCGCATTGCGCGAAATCTGGCCTAGTCACAATAATGAGCTGTCAAATTGACTGTCGAGTATGCATAGTCGATTGACTGTCGAGTGTAATTTATGTAGTACATTAAATATAGTACACAAATTATAACACAGGGGATACTTAATTTCTTTTAATACATTGTTAGGTAGGTAACTATTACCACTTGTACCATTTGATGTTATCCAGCCCATTTCAGAAGTCGCAATGAGCCAGTCTTTCGGAATATTTTCTGCAAGTGATGGACGGTTTGTTTGATTCGGGATTGCAATTTGAGGGGGTATTTTTTTTGATCCTGGGAAATTTTTTTAAGTGATGGGAAATTTTTTTTATTGCTGAAATAGAATATAAAGCGGAATATAAAAAAGTGGGAAAAATACTGGGACATTTTTTGGTATAGTGGGAAATTGTTTGGTATAGTGGGAAATTTATTAAAAGCCAATAATAAGCCCAACATAACCTTCAATACATTTTCCGTATCCTAAAAACATTTGAAAACATAATTCACACCCTACGATCACAACCCCTTTTAAAATGTCATTTCCCACTATTCTGCAATATGTATCAATGGCCGCCTCCAAAATTTCCAGAAATACCAACAGGTTGTTGGCTGCGGCTATACCCACTATATCCAAACACGTCCATGTTGGTAACGCTGCGCGCTGACATGTTATATTGTTAAAACTTCAGTAAAAATTCGTATGCATATATTGAGATGAATGAACTATTTTAAAAACGCAAAACGTCGGTACACATCTGAAATATGTGCGGGCATTTATGGCATGGCATTTTAAAGTGTAGCTAAATATTGATAATAAGCCAATTTTGCGGATGGAAAGTATGCAGCTAAATTGTGAAAATGTCATACACCCTTACATCATTTCTCTTTCAAAATAGGTAACCGCAGACACGTTCGCATTGCGCGAAATCTGGCCTAGTCACAATAATGAGCTGTCAAATTGACTGTCGAGTATGCATAGTCGATTGACTGTCGAGTGTAATTTATGTAGTACATTAAATATAGTACACAAATTATAACACAGGGGATACTTAATTTCTTTTAATACATTGTTAGGTAGGTAACTATTACCACTTGTACCATTTGATGTTATCCAGCCCATTTCAGAAGTCGCAATGAGCCAGTCTTTCGGAATATTTTCTGCAAGTGATGGACGGTTTGTTTGATTCGGGATTGCAATTTGAGGGGGTATTTTTTTTGATCCTGGGAAATTTTTTTAAGTGATGGGAAATTTTTTTTATTGCTGAAATAGAATATAAAGCGGAATATAAAAAAGTGGGAAAAAATACTGGGACATTTTTTGGTATAGTGGGAAATTGTTTGGTATAGTGGGAAATTTATTAAAAGCCAATAATAAGCCCAACATAACCTTCAATACATTTTCCGTATCCTAAAAACATTTGAAAACATAATTCACACCCTACGATCACAACCCCTTTTAAAATGTCATTTCCCACTATTCTGCAATATGTATCAATGGCCGCCTCCAAAATTTCCAGAAATACCAACAGGTTGTTGGCTGCGGCTATACCCACTATATCCAAACACGTCCATGTTGGTAACGCTGCGCGCTGACATGTTATATTGTTAAAACTTCAGTAAAAATTCGTATGCATATATTGAGATGAATGAACTATTTTAAAAACGCAAAACGTCGGTACACATCTGAAATATGTGCGGGCATTTATGGCATGGCATTTTAAAGTGTAGCTAAATATTGATAATAAGCCAATTTTGCGGATGGAAAGTATGCAGCTAAACTGTGAAAATGTCATACACCCTTACATCATTTCTCTTTCAAAATAGGTAACCGCAGACACGTTCGCATTGCGCGAAATCTGGCCTAGTCACAATAATGAGCTGTCAAATTGACTGTCGAGTATGCATAGTCGATTGACTGTCGAGTGTAATTTATGTAGTACATTAAATATAGTACACAAATTATAACACAGGGGATACTTAATTTCTTTTAATACATTGTTAGGTAGGTAACTATTACCACTTGTACCATTTGATGTTATCCAGCCCATTTCAGAAGTCGCAATAAGCCAGTCTTTCGGAATATTTTCTGCAAGTGATGGACGGTTTGTTTGATTCGGGATTGCAATTTGAGGGGGTATTTTTTTTGATCCTGGGAAATTTTTTTAAGTGATGGGAAATTTTTTTTATTGCTGAAATAGAATATAAAGCGGAATATAAAAAAGTGGGAAAAATACTGGGACATTTTTTGGTATAGTGGGAAATTGTTTGGTATAGTGGGAAATTTATTAAAAGCCAATAATAAGCCCAACATAACCTTCAATACATTTTCCGTATCCTAAAAACATTTGAAAACATAATTCACACCCTACGATCACAACCCCTTTTAAAATGTCATTTCCCACTATTCTGCAATATGTATCAATGGCCGCCTCCAAAATTTTCAGAAATACCAACAGGTTGTTGGCTGCGGCTATACCCACTATATCCAAACACGTCCATGTTGGTAACGCTGCGCGCTGACATGTTATATTGTTAAAACTTCAGTAAAAATTCGTATGCATATATTGAGATGAATGAACTATTTTAAAAACGCAAAACGTCGGTACACATCTGAAATATGTGCGGGCATTTATGGCATGGCATTTTAAAGTGTAGCTAAATATTGATAATAAGCCAATTTTGCGGATGGAAAGTATGCAGCTAAACTGTGAAAATGTCATACACCCTTACATCATTTCTCTTTCAAAATAGGTAACCGCAGACACGTTCGCATTGCGCGAAATCTGGCCTAGTCACAATAATGAGCTGTCAAATTGACTGTCGAGTATGCATAGTCGATTGACTGTCGAGTGTAATTTATGTAGTACATTAAATATAGTACACAAATTATAACACAGGGGATACTTAATTTCTTTTAATACATTGTTAGGTAGGTAACTATTACCACTTGTACCATTTGATGTTATCCAGCCCATTTCAGAAGTCGCAATGAGCCAGTCTTTCGGAATATTTTCTGCAAGTGATGGACGGTTTGTTTGATTCGGGATTGCAATTTGAGGGGGTATTTTTTTTGATCCTGGGAAATTTTTTTAAGTGATGGGAAATTTTTTTTATTGCTGAAATAGAATATAAAGCGGAATATAAAAAAGTGGGAAAAATACTGGGACATTTTTTGGTATAGTGGGAAATTGTTTGGTATAGTGGGAAATTTATTAAAAGCCAATAATAAGCCCAACATAACCTTCAATACATTTTCCGTATCCTAAAAACATTTGAAAACATAATTCACACCCTACGATCACAACCCCTTTTAAAATGTCATTTCCCACTATTCTGCAATATGTATCAATGGCCGCCTCCAAAATTTCCAGAAATACCAACAGGTTGTTGGCTGCGGCTATACCCACTATATCCAAACACGTCCATGTTGGTAACGCTGCGCGCTGACATGTTATATTGTTAAAACTTCAGTAAAAATTCGTATGCATATATTGAGATGAATGAACTATTTTAAAAACGCAAAACGTCGGTACACATCTGAAATATGTGCGGGCATTTATGGCATGGCATTTTAAAGTGTAGCTAAATATTGATAATAAGCCAATTTTGCGGATGGAAAGTATGCAGCTAAACTGTGAAAATGTCATACACCCTTACATCATTTCTCTTTCAAAATAGGTAACCGCAGACACGTTCGCATTGCGCGAAATCTGGCCTAGTCACAATAATGAGCTGTCAAATTGACTGTCGAGTATGCATAGTCGATTGACTGTCGAGTGTAATTTATGTAGTACATTAAATATAGTACACAAATTATAACACAGGGGATACTTAATTTCTTTTAATACATTGTTAGGTAGGTAACTATTACCACTTGTACCATTTGATGTTATCCAGCCCATTTCAGAAGTCGCAATGAGCCAGTCTTTCGGAATATTTTCTGCAAGTGATGGACGGTTTGTTTGATTCGGGATTGCAATTTGAGGGGGTATTTTTTTTGATCCTGGGAAATTTTTTTAAGTGATGGGAAATTTTTTTTATTGCTGAAATAGAATATAAAGCGGAATATAAAAAAGTGGGAAAAAATACTGGGACATTTTTTGGTATAGTGGGAAATTGTTTGGTATAGTGGGAAATTTATTAAAAGCCAATAATAAGCCCAACATAACCTTCAATACATTTTCCGTATCCTAAAAACATTTGAAAACATAATTCACACCCTACGATCACAACCCCTTTTAAAATGTCATTTCCCACTATTCTGCAATATGTATCAATGGCCGCCTCCAAAATTTCCAGAAATACCAACAGGTTGTTGGCTGCGGCTATACCCACTATATCCAAATACGTCCATGTTGGTAACGCTGCGCGCTGACATGTTATATTGTTAAAACTTCAGTAAAAATTCGTATGCATATATTGAGATGAATGAACTATTTTAAAAACGCAAAACGTCGGTACACATCTGAAATATGTGCGGGCATTTATGGCATGGCATTTTAAAGTGTAGCTAAATATTGATAATAAGCCAATTTTGCGGATGGAAAGTATGCAGCTAAACTGTGAAAATGTCATACACCCTTACATCATTTCTCTTTCAAAATAGGTAACCGCAGACACGTTCGCATTGCGCGAAATCTGGCCTAGTCACAATAATGAGCTGTCAAATTGACTGTCGAGTATGCATAGTCGATTGACTGTCGAGTGTAATTTATGTAGTACATTAAATATAGTACACAAATTATAACACAGGGGATACTTAATTTCTTTTAATACATTGTTAGGTAGGTAACTATTACCACTTGTACCATTTGATGTTATCCAGCCCATTTCAGAAGTCGCAATGAGCCAGTCTTTCGGAATATTTTCTGCAAGTGATGGACGGTTTGTTTGATTCGGGATTGCAATTTGAGGGGGTATTTTTTTTGATCCTGGGAAATTTTTTTAAGTGATGGGAAATTTTTTTTATTGCTGAAATAGAATATAAAGCGGAATATAAAAAAGTGGGAAAAATACTGGGACATTTTTTGGTATAGTGGGAAATTGTTTGGTATAGTGGGAAATTTATTAAAAGCCAATAATAAGCCCAACATAACCTTCAATACATTTTCCGTATCCTAAAAACATTTGAAAACATAATTCACACCCTACGATCACAACCCCTTTTAAAATGTCATTTCCCACTATTCTGCAATATGTATCAATGGCCGCCTCCAAAATTTCCAGAAATACCAACAGGTTGTTGGCTGCGGCTATACCCACTATATCCAAACACGTCCATGTTGGTAACGCTGCGCGCTGACATGTTATATTGTTAAAACTTCAGTAAAAATTCGTATGCATATATTGAGATGAATGAACTATTTTAAAAACGCAAAACGTCGGTACACATCTGAAATATGTGCGGGCATTTATGGCATGGCATTTTAAAGTGTAGCTAAATATTGATAATAAGCCAATTTTGCGGATGGAAAGTATGCAGCTAAACTGTGAAAATGTCATACACCCTTACATCATTTCTCTTTCAAAATAGGTAACCGCAGACACGTTCGCATTGCGCGAAATCTGGCCTAGTCACAATAATGAGCTGTCAAATTGACTGTCGAGTATGCATAGTCGATTGACTGTCGAGTGTAATTTATGTAGTACATTAAATATAGTACACAAATTATAACACAGGGGATACTTAATTTCTTTTAATACATTGTTAGGTAGGTAACTATTACCACTTGTACCATTTGATGTTATCCAGCCCATTTCAGAAGTCGCAATGAGCCAGTCTTTCGGAATATTTTCTGCAAGTGATGGACGGTTTGTTTGATTCGGGATTGCAATTTGAGGGGGTATTTTTTTTGATCCTGGGAAATTTTTTTAAGTGATGGGAAATTTTTTTTATTGCTGAAATAGAATATAAAGCGGAATATAAAAAAGTGGGAAAAATACTGGGACATTTTTTGGTATAGTGGGAAATTGTTTGGTATAGTGGGAAATTTATTAAAAGCCAATAATAAGCCCAACATAACCTTCAATACATTTTCCGTATCCTAAAAACATTTGAAAACATAATTCACACCCTACGATCACAACCCCTTTTAAAATGTCATTTCCCACTATTCTGCAATATGTATCAATGGCCGCCTCCAAAATTTCCAGAAATACCAACAGGTTGTTGGCTGCGGCTATACCCACTATATCCAAACACGTCCATGTTGGTAACGCTGCGCGCTGACATGTTATATTGTTAAAACTTCAGTAAAAATTCGTATGCATATATTGAGATGAATGAACTATTTTAAAAACGCAAAACGTCGGTACACATCTGAAATATGTGCGGGCATTTATGGCATGGCATTTTAAAGTGTAGCTAAATATTGATAATAAGCCAATTTTGCGGATGGAAAGTATGCAGCTAAACTGTGAAAATGTCATACACCCTTACATCATTTCTCTTTCAAAATAGGTAACCGCAGACACGTTCGCATTGCGCGAAATCTGGCCTAGTCACAATAATGAGCTGTCAAATTGACTGTCGAGTATGCATAGTCGATTGACTGTCGAGTGTAATTTATGTAGTACATTAAATATAGTACACAAATTATAACACAGGGGATACTTAATTTCTTTTAATACATTGTTAGGTAGGTAACTATTACCACTTGTACCATTTGATGTTATCCAGCCCATTTCAGAAGTCGCAATGAGCCAGTCTTTCGGAATATTTTCTGCAAGTGATGGACGGTTTGTTTGATTCGGGATTGCAATTTGAGGGGGTATTTTTTTTGATCCTGGGAAATTTTTTTAAGTGATGGGAAATTTTTTTTATTGCTGAAATAGAATATAAAGCGGAATATAAAAAAGTGGGAAAAATACTGGGACATTTTTTGGTATAGTGGGAAATTGTTTGGTATAGTGGGAAATTTATTAAAAGCCAATAATAAGCCCAACATAACCTTCAATACATTTTCCGTATCCTAAAAACATTTGAAAACATAATTCACACCCTACGATCACAACCCCTTTTAAAATGTCATTTCCCACTATTCTGCAATATGTATCAATGGCCGCCTCCAAAATTTCCAGAAATACCAACAGGTTGTTGGCTGCGGCTATACCCACTATATCCAAACACGTCCATGTTGGTAACGCTGCGCGCTGACATGTTATATTGTTAAAACTTCAGTAAAAATTCGTATGCATATATTGAGATGAATGAACTATTTTAAAAACGCAAAACGTCGGTACACATCTGAAATATGTGCGGGCATTTATGGCATGGCATTTTAAAGTGTAGCTAAATATTGATAATAAGCCAATTTTGCGGATGGAAAGTATGCAGCTAAACTGTGAAAATGTCATACACCCTTACATCATTTCTCTTTCAAAATAGGTAACCGCAGACACGTTCGCATTGCGCGAAATCTGGCCTAGTCACAATAATGAGCTGTCAAATTGACTGTCGAGTATGCATAGTCGATTGACTGTCGAGTGTAATTTATGTAGTACATTAAATATAGTACACAAATTATAACACAGGGGATACTTAATTTCTTTTAATACATTGTTAGGTAGGTAACTATTACCACTTGTACCATTTGATGTTATCCAGCCCATTTCAGAAGTCGCAATAAGCCAGTCTTTCGGAATATTTTCTGCAAGTGATGGACGGTTTGTTTGATTCGGGATTGCAATTTGAGGGGGTATTTTTTTTGATCCTGGGAAATTTTTTTAAGTGATGGGAAATTTTTTTTATTGCTGAAATAGAATATAAAGCGGAATATAAAAAAGTGGGAAAAATACTGGGACATTTTTTGGTATAGTGGGAAATTGTTTGGTATAGTGGGAAATTTATTAAAAGCCAATAATAAGCCCAACATAACCTTCAATACATTTTCCGTATCCTAAAAACATTTGAAAACATAATTCACACCCTACGATCACAACCCCTTTTAAAATGTCATTTCCCACTATTCTGCAATATGTATCAATGGCCGCCTCCAAAATTTCCAGAAATACCAACAGGTTGTTGGCTGCGGCTATACCCACTATATCCAAACACGTCCATGTTGGTAACGCTGCGCGCTGACATGTTATATTGTTAAAACTTCAGTAAAAATTCGTATGCATATATTGAGATGAATGAACTATTTTAAAAACGCAAAACGTCGGTACACATCTGAAATATGTGCGGGCATTTATGGCATGGCATTTTAAAGTGTAGCTAAATATTGATAATAAGCCAATTTTGCGGATGGAAAGTATGCAGCTAAACTGTGAAAATGTCATACACCCTTACATCATTTCTCTTTCAAAATAGGTAACCGCAGACACGTTCGCATTGCGCGAAATCTGGCCTAGTCACAATAATGAGCTGTCAAATTGACTGTCGAGTATGCATAGTCGATTGACTGTCGAGTGTAATTTATGTAGTACATTAAATATAGTACACAAATTATAACACAGGGGATACTTAATTTCTTTTAATACATTGTTAGGTAGGTAACTATTACCACTTGTACCATTTGATGTTATCCAGCCCATTTCAGAAGTCGCAATGAGCCAGTCTTTCGGAATATTTTCTGCAAGTGATGGACGGTTTGTTTGATTCGGGATTGCAATTTGAGGGGGTATTTTTTTTGATCCTGGGAAATTTTTTTAAGTGATGGGAAATTTTTTTTATTGCTGAAATAGAATATAAAGCGGAATATAAAAAAGTGGGAAAAATACTGGGACATTTTTTGGTATAGTGGGAAATTGTTTGGTATAGTGGGAAATTTATTAAAAGCCAATAATAAGCCCAACATAACCTTCAATACATTTTCCGTATCCTAAAAACATTTGAAAACATAATTCACACCCTACGATCACAACCCCTTTTAAAATGTCATTTCCCACTATTCTGCAATATGTATCAATGGCCGCCTCCAAAATTTCCAGAAATACCAACAGGTTGTTGGCTGCGGCTATACCCACTATATCCAAACACGTCCATGTTGGTAACGCTGCGCGCTGACATGTTATATTGTTAAAACTTCAGTAAAAATTCGTATGCATATATTGAGATGAATGAACTATTTTAAAAACGCAAAACGTCGGTACACATCTGAAATATGTGCGGGCATTTATGGCATGGCATTTTAAAGTGTAGCTAAATATTGATAATAAGCCAATTTTGCGAATGGAAAGTATGCAGCTAAACTGTGAAAATGTCATACACCCTTACATCATTTCTCTTTCAAAATAGGTAACCGCAGACACGTTCGCATTGCGCGAAATCTGGCCTAGTCACAATAATGAGCTGTCAAATTGACTGTCGAGTATGCATAGTCGATTGACTGTCGAGTGTAATTTATGTAGTACATTAAATATAGTACACAAATTATAACACAGGGGATACTTAATTTCTTTTAATACATTGTTAGGTAGGTAACTATTACCACTTGTACCATTTGATGTTATCCAGCCCATTTCAGAAGTCGCAATGAGCCAGTCTTTCGGAATATTTTCTGCAAGTGATGGACGGTTTGTTTGATTCGGGATTGCAATTTGAGGGGGTATTTTTTTTGATCCTGGGAAATTTTTTTAAGTGATGGGAAATTTTTTTTATTGCTGAAATAGAATATAAAGCGGAATATAAAAAAGTGGGAAAAATACTGGGACATTTTTTGGTATAGTGGGAAATTGTTTGGTATAGTGGGAAATTTATTAAAAGCCAATAATAAGCCCAACATAACCTTCAATACATTTTCCGTATCCTAAAAACATTTGAAAACATAATTCACACCCTACGATCACAACCCCTTTTAAAATGTCATTTCCCACTATTCTGCAATATGTATCAATGGCCGCCTCCAAAATTTCCAGAAATACCAACAGGTTGTTGGCTGCGGCTATACCCACTATATCCAAACACGTCCATGTTGGTAACGCTGCGCGCTGACATGTTATATTGTTAAAACTTCAGTAAAAATTCGTATGCATATATTGAGATGAATGAACTATTTTAAAAACGCAAAACGTCGGTACACATCTGAAATATGTGCGGGCATTTATGGCATGGCATTTTAAAGTGTAGCTAAATATTGATAATAAGCCAATTTTGCGGATGGAAAGTATGCAGCTAAACTGTGAAAATGTCATACACCCTTACATCATTTCTCTTTCAAAATAGGTAACCGCAGACACGTTCGCATTGCGCGAAATCTGGCCTAGTCACAATAATGAGCTGTCAAATTGACTGTCGAGTATGCATAGTCGATTGACTGTCGAGTGTAATTTATGTAGTACATTAAATATAGTACACAAATTATAACACAGGGGATACTTAATTTCTTTTAATACATTGTTAGGTAGGCAACTATTACCACTTGTACCATTTGATGTTATCCAGCCCATTTCAGAAGTCGCAATGAGCCAGTCTTTCGGAATATTTTCTGCAAGTGATGGACGGTTTGTTTGATTCGGGATTGCAATTTGAGGGGGTATTTTTTTTGATCCTGGGAAATTTTTTTAAGTGATGGGAAATTTTTTTTATTGCTGAAATAGAATATAAAGCGGAATATAAAAAAGTGGGAAAAATACTGGGACATTTTTTGGTATAGTGGGAAATTGTTTGGTATAGTGGGAAATTTATTAAAAGCCAATAATAAGCCCAACATAACCTTCAATACATTTTCCGTATCCTAAAAACATTTGAAAACATAATTCACACCCTACGATCACAACCCCTTTTAAAATGTCATTTCCCACTATTCTGCAATATGTATCAATGGCCGCCTCCAAAATTTCCAGAAATACCAACAGGTTGTTGGCTGCGGCTATACCCACTATATCCAAACACGTCCATGTTGGTAACGCTGCGCGCTGACATGTTATATTGTTAAAACTTCAGTAAAAATTCGTATGCATATATTGAGATGAATGAACTATTTTAAAAACGCAAAACGTCGGTACACATCTGAAATATGTGCGGGCATTTATGGCATGGCATTTTAAAGTGTAGCTAAATATTGATAATAAGCCAATTTTGCGAATGGAAAGTATGCAGCTAAACTGTGAAAATGTCATACACCCTTACATCATTTCTCTTTCAAAATAGGTAACCGCAGACACGTTCGCATTGCGCGAAATCTGGCCTAGTCACAATAATGAGCTGTCAAATTGACTGTCGAGTATGCATAGTCGATTGACTGTCGAGTGTAATTTATGTAGTACATTAAATATAGTACACAAATTATAACACAGGGGATACTTAATTTCTTTTAATACATTGTTAGGTAGGTAACTATTACCACTTGTACCATTTGATGTTATCCAGCCCATTTCAGAAGTCGCAATGAGCCAGTCTTTCGGAATATTTTCTGCAAGTGATGGACGGTTTGTTTGATTCGGGATTGCAATTTGAGGGGGTATTTTTTTTGATCCTGGGAAATTTTTTTAAGTGATGGGAAATTTTTTTTATTGCTGAAATAGAATATAAAGCGGAATATAAAAAAGTGGGAAAAATACTGGGACATTTTTTGGTATAGTGGGAAATTGTTTGGTATAGTGGGAAATTTATTAAAAGCCAATAATAAGCCCAACATAACCTTCAATACATTTTCCGTATCCTAAAAACATTTGAAAACATAATTCACACCCTACGATCACAACCCCTTTTAAAATGTCATTTCCCACTATTCTGCAATATGTATCAATGGCCGCCTCCAAAATTTCCAGAAATACCAACAGGTTGTTGGCTGCGGCTATACCCACTATATCCAAACACGTCCATGTTGGTAACGCTGCGCGCTGACATGTTATATTGTTAAAACTTCAGTAAAAATTCGTATGCATATATTGAGATGAATGAACTATTTTAAAAACGCAAAACGTCGGTACACATCTGAAATATGTGCGGGCATTTATGGCATGGCATTTTAAAGTGTAGCTAAATATTGATAATAAGCCAATTTTGCGGATGGAAAGTATGCAGCTAAACTGTGAAAATGTCATACACCCTTACATCATTTCTCTTTCAAAATAGGTAACCGCAGACACGTTCGCATTGCGCGAAATCTGGCCTAGTCACAATAATGAGCTGTCAAATTGACTGTCGAGTATGCATAGTCGATTGACTGTCGAGTGTAATTTATGTAGTACATTAAATATAGTACACAAATTATAACACAGGGGATACTTAATTTCTTTTAATACATTGTTAGGTAGGTAACTATTACCACTTGTACCATTTGATGTTATCCAGCCCATTTCAGAAGTCGCAATGAGCCAGTCTTTCGGAATATTTTCTGCAAGTGATGGACGGTTTGTTTGATTCGGGATTGCAATTTGAGGGGGTATTTTTTTTGATCCTGGGAAATTTTTTTAAGTGATGGGAAATTTTTTTTATTGCTGAAATAGAATATAAAGCGGAATATAAAAAAGTGGGAAAAATACTGGGACATTTTTTGGTATAGTGGGAAATTGTTTGGTATAGTGGGAAATTTATTAAAAGCCAATAATAAGCCCAACATAACCTTCAATACATTTTCCGTATCCTAAAAACATTTGAAAACATAATTCACACCCTACGATCACAACCCCTTTTAAAATGTCATTTCCCACTATTCTGCAATATGTATCAATGGCCGCCTCCAAAATTTCCAGAAATACCAACAGGTTGTTGGCTGCGGCTATACCCACTATATCCAAACACGTCCATGTTGGTAACGCTGCGCGCTGACATGTTATATTGTTAAAACTTCAGTAAAAATTCGTATGCATATATTGAGATGAATGAACTATTTTAAAAACGCAAAACGTCGGTACACATCTGAAATATGTGCGGGCATTTATGGCATGGCATTTTAAAGTGTAGCTAAATATTGATAATAAGCCAATTTTGCGGATGGAAAGTATGCAGCTAAACTGTGAAAATGTCATACACCCTTACATCATTTCTCTTTCAAAATAGGTAACCGCAGACACGTTCGCATTGCGCGAAATCTGGCCTAGTCACAATAATGAGCTGTCAAATTGACTGTCGAGTATGCATAGTCGATTGACTGTCGAGTGTAATTTATGTAGTACATTAAATATAGTACACAAATTATAACACAGGGGATACTTAATTTCTTTTAATACATTGTTAGGTAGGTAACTATTACCACTTGTACCATTTGATGTTATCCAGCCCATTTCAGAAGTCGCAATAAGCCAGTCTTTCGGAATATTTTCTGCAAGTGATGGACGGTTTGTTTGATTCGGGATTGCAATTTGAGGGGGTATTTTTTTTGATCCTGGGAAATTTTTTTAAGTGATGGGAAATTTTTTTTATTGCTGAAATAGAATATAAAGCGGAATATAAAAAAGTGGGAAAAATACTGGGACATTTTTTGGTATAGTGGGAAATTGTTTGGTATAGTGGGAAATTTATTAAAAGCCAATAATAAGCCCAACATAACCTTCAATACATTTTCCGTATCCTAAAAACATTTGAAAACATAATTCACACCCTACGATCACAACCCCTTTTAAAATGTCATTTCCCACTATTCTGCAATATGTATCAATGGCCGCCTCCAAAATTTTCAGAAATACCAACAGGTTGTTGGCTGCGGCTATACCCACTATATCCAAACACGTCCATGTTGGTAACGCTGCGCGCTGACATGTTATATTGTTAAAACTTCAGTAAAAATTCGTATGCATATATTGAGATGAATGAACTATTTTAAAAACGCAAAACGTCGGTACACATCTGAAATATGTGCGGGCATTTATGGCATGGCATTTTAAAGTGTAGCTAAATATTGATAATAAGCCAATTTTGCGGATGGAAAGTATGCAGCTAAACTGTGAAAATGTCATACACCCTTACATCATTTCTCTTTCAAAATAGGTAACCGCAGACACGTTCGCATTGCGCGAAATCTGGCCTAGTCACAATAATGAGCTGTCAAATTGACTGTCGAGTATGCATAGTCGATTGACTGTCGAGTGTAATTTATGTAGTACATTAAATATAGTACACAAATTATAACACAGGGGATACTTAATTTCTTTTAATACATTGTTAGGTAGGTAACTATTACCACTTGTACCATTTGATGTTATCCAGCCCATTTCAGAAGTCGCAATGAGCCAGTCTTTCGGAATATTTTCTGCAAGTGATGGACGGTTTGTTTGATTCGGGATTGCAATTTGAGGGGGTATTTTTTTTGATCCTGGGAAATTTTTTTAAGTGATGGGAAATTTTTTTTATTGCTGAAATAGAATATAAAGCGGAATATAAAAAAGTGGGAAAAATACTGGGACATTTTTTGGTATAGTGGGAAATTGTTTGGTATAGTGGGAAATTTATTAAAAGCCAATAATAAGCCCAACATAACCTTCAATACATTTTCCGTATCCTAAAAACATTTGAAAACATAATTCACACCCTACGATCACAACCCCTTTTAAAATGTCATTTCCCACTATTCTGCAATATGTATCAATGGCCGCCTCCAAAATTTCCAGAAATACCAACAGGTTGTTGGCTGCGGCTATACCCACTATATCCAAACACGTCCATGTTGGTAACGCTGCGCGCTGACATGTTATATTGTTAAAACTTCAGTAAAAATTCGTATGCATATATTGAGATGAATGAACTATTTTAAAAACGCAAAACGTCGGTACACATCTGAAATATGTGCGGGCATTTATGGCATGGCATTTTAAAGTGTAGCTAAATATTGATAATAAGCCAATTTTGCGGATGGAAAGTATGCAGCTAAACTGTGAAAATGTCATACACCCTTACATCATTTCTCTTTCAAAATAGGTAACCGCAGACACGTTCGCATTGCGCGAAATCTGGCCTAGTCACAATAATGAGCTGTCAAATTGACTGTCGAGTATGCATAGTCGATTGACTGTCGAGTGTAATTTATGTAGTACATTAAATATAGTACACAAATTATAACACAGGGGATACTTAATTTCTTTTAATACATTGTTAGGTAGGTAACTATTACCACTTGTACCATTTGATGTTATCCAGCCCATTTCAGAAGTCGCAATAAGCCAGTCTTTCGGAATATTTTCTGCAAGTGATGGACGGTTTGTTTGATTCGGGATTGCAATTTGAGGGGGTATTTTTTTTGATCCTGGGAAATTTTTTTAAGTGATGGGAAATTTTTTTTATTGCTGAAATAGAATATAAAGCGGAATATAAAAAAGTGGGAAAAATACTGGGACATTTTTTGGTATAGTGGGAAATTGTTTGGTATAGTGGGAAATTTATTAAAAGCCAATAATAAGCCCAACATAACCTTCAATACATTTTCCGTATCCTAAAAACATTTGAAAACATAATTCACACCCTACGATCACAACCCCTTTTAAAATGTCATTTCCCACTATTCTGCAATATGTATCAATGGCCGCCTCCAAAATTTTCAGAAATACCAACAGGTTGTTGGCTGCGGCTATACCCACTATATCCAAACACGTCCATGTTGGTAACGCTGCGCGCTGACATGTTATATTGTTAAAACTTCAGTAAAAATTCGTATGCATATATTGAGATGAATGAACTATTTTAAAAACGCAAAACGTCGGTACACATCTGAAATATGTGCGGGCATTTATGGCATGGCATTTTAAAGTGTAGCTAAATATTGATAATAAGCCAATTTTGCGGATGGAAAGTATGCAGCTAAACTGTGAAAATGTCATACACCCTTACATCATTTCTCTTTCAAAATAGGTAACCGCAGACACGTTCGCATTGCGCGAAATCTGGCCTAGTCACAATAATGAGCTGTCAAATTGACTGTCGAGTATGCATAGTCGATTGACTGTCGAGTGTAATTTATGTAGTACATTAAATATAGTACACAAATTATAACACAGGGGATACTTAATTTCTTTTAATACATTGTTAGGTAGGTAACTATTACCACTTGTACCATTTGATGTTATCCAGCCCATTTCAGAAGTCGCAATGAGCCAGTCTTTCGGAATATTTTCTGCAAGTGATGGACGGTTTGTTTGATTCGGGATTGCAATTTGAGGGGGTATTTTTTTTGATCCTGGGAAATTTTTTTAAGTGATGGGAAATTTTTTTTATTGCTGAAATAGAATATAAAGCGGAATATAAAAAAGTGGGAAAAATACTGGGACATTTTTTGGTATAGTGGGAAATTGTTTGGTATAGTGGGAAATTTATTAAAAGCCAATAATAAGCCCAACATAACCTTCAATACATTTTCCGTATCCTAAAAACATTTGAAAACATAATTCACACCCTACGATCACAACCCCTTTTAAAATGTCATTTCCCACTATTCTGCAATATGTATCAATGGCCGCCTCCAAAATTTCCAGAAATACCAACAGGTTGTTGGCTGCGGCTATACCCACTATATCCAAACACGTCCATGTTGGTAACGCTGCGCGCTGACATGTTATATTGTTAAAACTTCAGTAAAAATTCGTATGCATATATTGAGATGAATGAACTATTTTAAAAACGCAAAACGTCGGTACACATCTGAAATATGTGCGGGCATTTATGGCATGGCATTTTAAAGTGTAGCTAAATATTGATAATAAGCCAATTTTGCGGATGGAAAGTATGCAGCTAAACTGTGAAAATGTCATACACCCTTACATCATTTCTCTTTCAAAATAGGTAACCGCAGACACGTTCGCATTGCGCGAAATCTGGCCTAGTCACAATAATGAGCTGTCAAATTGACTGTCGAGTATGCATAGTCGATTGACTGTCGAGTGTAATTTATGTAGTACATTAAATATAGTACACAAATTATAACACAGGGGATACTTAATTTCTTTTAATACATTGTTAGGTAGGTAACTATTACCACTTGTACCATTTGATGTTATCCAGCCCATTTCAGAAGTCGCAATAAGCCAGTCTTTCGGAATATTTTCTGCAAGTGATGGACGGTTTGTTTGATTCGGGATTGCAATTTGAGGGGGTATTTTTTTTGATCCTGGGAAATTTTTTTAAGTGATGGGAAATTTTTTTTATTGCTGAAATAGAATATAAAGCGGAATATAAAAAAGTGGGAAAAATACTGGGACATTTTTTGGTATAGTGGGAAATTGTTTGGTATAGTGGGAAATTTATTAAAAGCCAATAATAAGCCCAACATAACCTTCAATACATTTTCCGTATCCTAAAAACATTTGAAAACATAATTCACACCCTACGATCACAACCCCTTTTAAAATGTCATTTCCCACTATTCTGCAATATGTATCAATGGCCGCCTCCAAAATTTTCAGAAATACCAACAGGTTGTTGGCTGCGGCTATACCCACTATATCCAAACACGTCCATGTTGGTAACGCTGCGCGCTGACATGTTATATTGTTAAAACTTCAGTAAAAATTCGTATGCATATATTGAGATGAATGAACTATTTTAAAAACGCAAAACGTCGGTACACATCTGAAATATGTGCGGGCATTTATGGCATGGCATTTTAAAGTGTAGCTAAATATTGATAATAAGCCAATTTTGCGGATGGAAAGTATGCAGCTAAACTGTGAAAATGTCATACACCCTTACATCATTTCTCTTTCAAAATAGGTAACCGCAGACACGTTCGCATTGCGCGAAATCTGGCCTAGTCACAATAATGAGCTGTCAAATTGACTGTCGAGTATGCATAGTCGATTGACTGTCGAGTGTAATTTATGTAGTACATTAAATATAGTACACAAATTATAACACAGGGGATACTTAATTTCTTTTAATACATTGTTAGGTAGGTAACTATTACCACTTGTACCATTTGATGTTATCCAGCCCATTTCAGAAGTCGCAATGAGCCAGTCTTTCGGAATATTTTCTGCAAGTGATGGACGGTTTGTTTGATTCGGGATTGCAATTTGAGGGGGTATTTTTTTTGATCCTGGGAAATTTTTTTAAGTGATGGGAAATTTTTTTTATTGCTGAAATAGAATATAAAGCGGAATATAAAAAAGTGGGAAAAATACTGGGACATTTTTTGGTATAGTGGGAAATTGTTTGGTATAGTGGGAAATTTATTAAAAGCCAATAATAAGCCCAACATAACCTTCAATACATTTTCCGTATCCTAAAAACATTTGAAAACATAATTCACACCCTACGATCACAACCCCTTTTAAAATGTCATTTCCCACTATTCTGCAATATGTATCAATGGCCGCCTCCAAAATTTCCAGAAATACCAACAGGTTGTTGGCTGCGGCTATACCCACTATATCCAAACACGTCCATGTTGGTAACGCTGCGCGCTGACATGTTATATTGTTAAAACTTCAGTAAAAATTCGTATGCATATATTGAGATGAATGAACTATTTTAAAAACGCAAAACGTCGGTACACATCTGAAATATGTGCGGGCATTTATGGCATGGCATTTTAAAGTGTAGCTAAATATTGATAATAAGCCAATTTTGCGGATGGAAAGTATGCAGCTAAACTGTGAAAATGTCATACACCCTTACATCATTTCTCTTTCAAAATAGGTAACCGCAGACACGTTCGCATTGCGCGAAATCTGGCCTAGTCACAATAATGAGCTGTCAAATTGACTGTCGAGTATGCATAGTCGATTGACTGTCGAGTGTAATTTATGTAGTACATTAAATATAGTACACAAATTATAACACAGGGGATACTTAATTTCTTTTAATACATTGTTAGGTAGGTAACTATTACCACTTGTACCATTTGATGTTATCCAGCCCATTTCAGAAGTCGCAATAAGCCAGTCTTTCGGAATATTTTCTGCAAGTGATGGACGGTTTGTTTGATTCGGGATTGCAATTTGAGGGGGTATTTTTTTTGATCCTGGGAAATTTTTTTAAGTGATGGGAAATTTTTTTTATTGCTGAAATAGAATATAAAGCGGAATATAAAAAAGTGGGAAAAATACTGGGACATTTTTTGGTATAGTGGGAAATTGTTTGGTATAGTGGGAAATTTATTAAAAGCCAATAATAAGCCCAACATAACCTTCAATACATTTTCCGTATCCTAAAAACATTTGAAAACATAATTCACACCCTACGATCACAACCCCTTTTAAAATGTCATTTCCCACTATTCTGCAATATGTATCAATGGCCGCCTCCAAAATTTTCAGAAATACCAACAGGTTGTTGGCTGCGGCTATACCCACTATATCCAAACACGTCCATGTTGGTAACGCTGCGCGCTGACATGTTATATTGTTAAAACTTCAGTAAAAATTCGTATGCATATATTGAGATGAATGAACTATTTTAAAAACGCAAAACGTCGGTACACATCTGAAATATGTGCGGGCATTTATGGCATGGCATTTTAAAGTGTAGCTAAATATTGATAATAAGCCAATTTTGCGGATGGAAAGTATGCAGCTAAACTGTGAAAATGTCATACACCCTTACATCATTTCTCTTTCAAAATAGGTAACCGCAGACACGTTCGCATTGCGCGAAATCTGGCCTAGTCACAATAATGAGCTGTCAAATTGACTGTCGAGTATGCATAGTCGATTGACTGTCGAGTGTAATTTATGTAGTACATTAAATATAGTACACAAATTATAACACAGGGGATACTTAATTTCTTTTAATACATTGTTAGGTAGGTAACTATTACCACTTGTACCATTTGATGTTATCCAGCCCATTTCAGAAGTCGCAATGAGCCAGTCTTTCGGAATATTTTCTGCAAGTGATGGACGGTTTGTTTGATTCGGGATTGCAATTTGAGGGGGTATTTTTTTTGATCCTGGGAAATTTTTTTAAGTGATGGGAAATTTTTTTTATTGCTGAAATAGAATATAAAGCGGAATATAAAAAAGTGGGAAAAATACTGGGACATTTTTTGGTATAGTGGGAAATTGTTTGGTATAGTGGGAAATTTATTAAAAGCCAATAATAAGCCCAACATAACCTTCAATACATTTTCCGTATCCTAAAAACATTTGAAAACATAATTCACACCCTACGATCACAACCCCTTTTAAAATGTCATTTCCCACTATTCTGCAATATGTATCAATGGCCGCCTCCAAAATTTCCAGAAATACCAACAGGTTGTTGGCTGCGGCTATACCCACTATATCCAAACACGTCCATGTTGGTAACGCTGCGCGCTGACATGTTATATTGTTAAAACTTCAGTAAAAATTCGTATGCATATATTGAGATGAATGAACTATTTTAAAAACGCAAAACGTCGGTACACATCTGAAATATGTGCGGGCATTTATGGCATGGCATTTTAAAGTGTAGCTAAATATTGATAATAAGCCAATTTTGCGGATGGAAAGTATGCAGCTAAACTGTGAAAATGTCATACACCCTTACATCATTTCTCTTTCAAAATAGGTAACCGCAGACACGTTCGCATTGCGCGAAATCTGGCCTAGTCACAATAATGAGCTGTCAAATTGACTGTCGAGTATGCATAGTCGATTGACTGTCGAGTGTAATTTATGTAGTACATTAAATATAGTACACAAATTATAACACAGGGGATACTTAATTTCTTTTAATACATTGTTAGGTAGGTAACTATTACCACTTGTACCATTTGATGTTATCCAGCCCATTTCAGAAGTCGCAATAAGCCAGTCTTTCGGAATATTTTCTGCAAGTGATGGACGGTTTGTTTGATTCGGGATTGCAATTTGAGGGGGTATTTTTTTTGATCCTGGGAAATTTTTTTAAGTGATGGGAAATTTTTTTTATTGCTGAAATAGAATATAAAGCGGAATATAAAAAAGTGGGAAAAATACTGGGACATTTTTTGGTATAGTGGGAAATTGTTTGGTATAGTGGGAAATTTATTAAAAGCCAATAATAAGCCCAACATAACCTTCAATACATTTTCCGTATCCTAAAAACATTTGAAAACATAATTCACACCCTACGATCACAACCCCTTTTAAAATGTCATTTCCCACTATTCTGCAATATGTATCAATGGCCGCCTCCAAAATTTTCAGAAATACCAACAGGTTGTTGGCTGCGGCTATACCCACTATATCCAAACACGTCCATGTTGGTAACGCTGCGCGCTGACATGTTATATTGTTAAAACTTCAGTAAAAATTCGTATGCATATATTGAGATGAATGAACTATTTTAAAAACGCAAAACGTCGGTACACATCTGAAATATGTGCGGGCATTTATGGCATGGCATTTTAAAGTGTAGCTAAATATTGATAATAAGCCAATTTTGCGGATGGAAAGTATGCAGCTAAACTGTGAAAATGTCATACACCCTTACATCATTTCTCTTTCAAAATAGGTAACCGCAGACACGTTCGCATTGCGCGAAATCTGGCCTAGTCACAATAATGAGCTGTCAAATTGACTGTCGAGTATGCATAGTCGATTGACTGTCGAGTGTAATTTATGTAGTACATTAAATATAGTACACAAATTATAACACAGGGGATACTTAATTTCTTTTAATACATTGTTAGGTAGGTAACTATTACCACTTGTACCATTTGATGTTATCCAGCCCATTTCAGAAGTCGCAATGAGCCAGTCTTTCGGAATATTTTCTGCAAGTGATGGACGGTTTGTTTGATTCGGGATTGCAATTTGAGGGGGTATTTTTTTTGATCCTGGGAAATTTTTTTAAGTGATGGGAAATTTTTTTTATTGCTGAAATAGAATATAAAGCGGAATATAAAAAAGTGGGAAAAATACTGGGACATTTTTTGGTATAGTGGGAAATTGTTTGGTATAGTGGGAAATTTATTAAAAGCCAATAATAAGCCCAACATAACCTTCAATACATTTTCCGTATCCTAAAAACATTTGAAAACATAATTCACACCCTACGATCACAACCCCTTTTAAAATGTCATTTCCCACTATTCTGCAATATGTATCAATGGCCGCCTCCAAAATTTCCAGAAATACCAACAGGTTGTTGGCTGCGGCTATACCCACTATATCCAAACACGTCCATGTTGGTAACGCTGCGCGCTGACATGTTATATTGTTAAAACTTCAGTAAAAATTCGTATGCATATATTGAGATGAATGAACTATTTTAAAAACGCAAAACGTCGGTACACATCTGAAATATGTGCGGGCATTTATGGCATGGCATTTTAAAGTGTAGCTAAATATTGATAATAAGCCAATTTTGCGGATGGAAAGTATGCAGCTAAACTGTGAAAATGTCATACACCCTTACATCATTTCTCTTTCAAAATAGGTAACCGCAGACACGTTCGCATTGCGCGAAATCTGGCCTAGTCACAATAATGAGCTGTCAAATTGACTGTCGAGTATGCATAGTCGATTGACTGTCGAGTGTAATTTATGTAGTACATTAAATATAGTACACAAATTATAACACAGGGGATACTTAATTTCTTTTAATACATTGTTAGGTAGGTAACTATTACCACTTGTACCATTTGATGTTATCCAGCCCATTTCAGAAGTCGCAATGAGCCAGTCTTTCGGAATATTTTCTGCAAGTGATGGACGGTTTGTTTGATTCGGGATTGCAATTTGAGGGGGTATTTTTTTTGATCCTGGGAAATTTTTTTAAGTGATGGGAAATTTTTTTTATTGCTGAAATAGAATATAAAGCGGAATATAAAAAAGTGGGAAAAAATACTGGGACATTTTTTGGTATAGTGGGAAATTGTTTGGTATAGTGGGAAATTTATTAAAAGCCAATAATAAGCCCAACATAACCTTCAATACATTTTCCGTATCCTAAAAACATTTGAAAACATAATTCACACCCTACGATCACAACCCCTTTTAAAATGTCATTTCCCACTATTCTGCAATATGTATCAATGGCCGCCTCCAAAATTTCCAGAAATACCAACAGGTTGTTGGCTGCGGCTATACCCACTATATCCAAATACGTCCATGTTGGTAACGCTGCGCGCTGACATGTTATATTGTTAAAACTTCAGTAAAAATTCGTATGCATATATTGAGATGAATGAACTATTTTAAAAACGCAAAACGTCGGTACACATCTGAAATATGTGCGGGCATTTATGGCATGGCATTTTAAAGTGTAGCTAAATATTGATAATAAGCCAATTTTGCGGATGGAAAGTATGCAGCTAAACTGTGAAAATGTCATACACCCTTACATCATTTCTCTTTCAAAATAGGTAACCGCAGACACGTTCGCATTGCGCGAAATCTGGCCTAGTCACAATAATGAGCTGTCAAATTGACTGTCGAGTATGCATAGTCGATTGACTGTCGAGTGTAATTTATGTAGTACATTAAATATAGTACACAAATTATAACACAGGGGATACTTAATTTCTTTTAATACATTGTTAGGTAGGTAACTATTACCACTTGTACCATTTGATGTTATCCAGCCCATTTCAGAAGTCGCAATGAGCCAGTCTTTCGGAATATTTTCTGCAAGTGATGGACGGTTTGTTTGATTCGGGATTGCAATTTGAGGGGGTATTTTTTTTGATCCTGGGAAATTTTTTTAAGTGATGGGAAATTTTTTTTATTGCTGAAATAGAATATAAAGCGGAATATAAAAAAGTGGGAAAAATACTGGGACATTTTTTGGTATAGTGGGAAATTGTTTGGTATAGTGGGAAATTTATTAAAAGCCAATAATAAGCCCAACATAACCTTCAATACATTTTCCGTATCCTAAAAACATTTGAAAACATAATTCACACCCTACGATCACAACCCCTTTTAAAATGTCATTTCCCACTATTCTGCAATATGTATCAATGGCCGCCTCCAAAATTTCCAGAAATACCAACAGGTTGTTGGCTGCGGCTATACCCACTATATCCAAACACGTCCATGTTGGTAACGCTGCGCGCTGACATGTTATATTGTTAAAACTTCAGTAAAAATTCGTATGCATATATTGAGATGAATGAACTATTTTAAAAACGCAAAACGTCGGTACACATCTGAAATATGTGCGGGCATTTATGGCATGGCATTTTAAAGTGTAGCTAAATATTGATAATAAGCCAATTTTGCGGATGGAAAGTATGCAGCTAAACTGTGAAAATGTCATACACCCTTACATCATTTCTCTTTCAAAATAGGTAACCGCAGACACGTTCGCATTGCGCGAAATCTGGCCTAGTCACAATAATGAGCTGTCAAATTGACTGTCGAGTATGCATAGTCGATTGACTGTCGAGTGTAATTTATGTAGTACATTAAATATAGTACACAAATTATAACACAGGGGATACTTAATTTCTTTTAATACATTGTTAGGTAGGTAACTATTACCACTTGTACCATTTGATGTTATCCAGCCCATTTCAGAAGTCGCAATGAGCCAGTCTTTCGGAATATTTTCTGCAAGTGATGGACGGTTTGTTTGATTCGGGATTGCAATTTGAGGGGGTATTTTTTTTGATCCTGGGAAATTTTTTTAAGTGATGGGAAATTTTTTTTATTGCTGAAATAGAATATAAAGCGGAATATAAAAAAGTGGGAAAAATACTGGGACATTTTTTGGTATAGTGGGAAATTGTTTGGTATAGTGGGAAATTTATTAAAAGCCAATAATAAGCCCAACATAACCTTCAATACATTTTCCGTATCCTAAAAACATTTGAAAACATAATTCACACCCTACGATCACAACCCCTTTTAAAATGTCATTTCCCACTATTCTGCAATATGTATCAATGGCCGCCTCCAAAATTTCCAGAAATACCAACAGGTTGTTGGCTGCGGCTATACCCACTATATCCAAACACGTCCATGTTGGTAACGCTGCGCGCTGACATGTTATATTGTTAAAACTTCAGTAAAAATTCGTATGCATATATTGAGATGAATGAACTATTTTAAAAACGCAAAACGTCGGTACACATCTGAAATATGTGCGGGCATTTATGGCATGGCATTTTAAAGTGTAGCTAAATATTGATAATAAGCCAATTTTGCGGATGGAAAGTATGCAGCTAAACTGTGAAAATGTCATACACCCTTACATCATTTCTCTTTCAAAATAGGTAACCGCAGACACGTTCGCATTGCGCGAAATCTGGCCTAGTCACAATAATGAGCTGTCAAATTGACTGTCGAGTATGCATAGTCGATTGACTGTCGAGTGTAATTTATGTAGTACATTAAATATAGTACACAAATTATAACACAGGGGATACTTAATTTCTTTTAATACATTGTTAGGTAGGTAACTATTACCACTTGTACCATTTGATGTTATCCAGCCCATTTCAGAAGTCGCAATGAGCCAGTCTTTCGGAATATTTTCTGCAAGTGATGGACGGTTTGTTTGATTCGGGATTGCAATTTGAGGGGGTATTTTTTTTGATCCTGGGAAATTTTTTTAAGTGATGGGAAATTTTTTTTATTGCTGAAATAGAATATAAAGCGGAATATAAAAAAGTGGGAAAAATACTGGGACATTTTTTGGTATAGTGGGAAATTGTTTGGTATAGTGGGAAATTTATTAAAAGCCAATAATAAGCCCAACATAACCTTCAATACATTTTCCGTATCCTAAAAACATTTGAAAACATAATTCACACCCTACGATCACAACCCCTTTTAAAATGTCATTTCCCACTATTCTGCAATATGTATCAATGGCCGCCTCCAAAATTTCCAGAAATACCAACAGGTTGTTGGCTGCGGCTATACCCACTATATCCAAACACGTCCATGTTGGTAACGCTGCGCGCTGACATGTTATATTGTTAAAACTTCAGTAAAAATTCGTATGCATATATTGAGATGAATGAACTATTTTAAAAACGCAAAACGTCGGTACACATCTGAAATATGTGCGGGCATTTATGGCATGGCATTTTAAAGTGTAGCTAAATATTGATAATAAGCCAATTTTGCGGATGGAAAGTATGCAGCTAAACTGTGAAAATGTCATACACCCTTACATCATTTCTCTTTCAAAATAGGTAACCGCAGACACGTTCGCATTGCGCGAAATCTGGCCTAGTCACAATAATGAGCTGTCAAATTGACTGTCGAGTATGCATAGTCGATTGACTGTCGAGTGTAATTTATGTAGTACATTAAATATAGTACACAAATTATAACACAGGGGATACTTAATTTCTTTTAATACATTGTTAGGTAGGTAACTATTACCACTTGTACCATTTGATGTTATCCAGCCCATTTCAGAAGTCGCAATGAGCCAGTCTTTCGGAATATTTTCTGCAAGTGATGGACGGTTTGTTTGATTCGGGATTGCAATTTGAGGGGGTATTTTTTTTGATCCTGGGAAATTTTTTTAAGTGATGGGAAATTTTTTTTATTGCTGAAATAGAATATAAAGCGGAATATAAAAAAGTGGGAAAAAATACTGGGACATTTTTTGGTATAGTGGGAAATTGTTTGGTATAGTGGGAAATTTATTAAAAGCCAATAATAAGCCCAACATAACCTTCAATACATTTTCCGTATCCTAAAAACATTTGAAAACATAATTCACACCCTACGATCACAACCCCTTTTAAAATGTCATTTCCCACTATTCTGCAATATGTATCAATGGCCGCCTCCAAAATTTCCAGAAATACCAACAGGTTGTTGGCTGCGGCTATACCCACTATATCCAAATACGTCCATGTTGGTAACGCTGCGCGCTGACATGTTATATTGTTAAAACTTCAGTAAAAATTCGTATGCATATATTGAGATGAATGAACTATTTTAAAAACGCAAAACGTCGGTACACATCTGAAATATGTGCGGGCATTTATGGCATGGCATTTTAAAGTGTAGCTAAATATTGATAATAAGCCAATTTTGCGGATGGAAAGTATGCAGCTAAACTGTGAAAATGTCATACACCCTTACATCATTTCTCTTTCAAAATAGGTAACCGCAGACACGTTCGCATTGCGCGAAATCTGGCCTAGTCACAATAATGAGCTGTCAAATTGACTGTCGAGTATGCATAGTCGATTGACTGTCGAGTGTAATTTATGTAGTACATTAAATATAGTACACAAATTATAACACAGGGGATACTTAATTTCTTTTAATACATTGTTAGGTAGGTAACTATTACCACTTGTACCATTTGATGTTATCCAGCCCATTTCAGAAGTCGCAATGAGCCAGTCTTTCGGAATATTTTCTGCAAGTGATGGACGGTTTGTTTGATTCGGGATTGCAATTTGAGGGGGTATTTTTTTTGATCCTGGGAAATTTTTTTAAGTGATGGGAAATTTTTTTTATTGCTGAAATAGAATATAAAGCGGAATATAAAAAAGTGGGAAAAATACTGGGACATTTTTTGGTATAGTGGGAAATTGTTTGGTATAGTGGGAAATTTATTAAAAGCCAATAATAAGCCCAACATAACCTTCAATACATTTTCCGTATCCTAAAAACATTTGAAAACATAATTCACACCCTACGATCACAACCCCTTTTAAAATGTCATTTCCCACTATTCTGCAATATGTATCAATGGCCGCCTCCAAAATTTCCAGAAATACCAACAGGTTGTTGGCTGCGGCTATACCCACTATATCCAAACACGTCCATGTTGGTAACGCTGCGCGCTGACATGTTATATTGTTAAAACTTCAGTAAAAATTCGTATGCATATATTGAGATGAATGAACTATTTTAAAAACGCAAAACGTCGGTACACATCTGAAATATGTGCGGGCATTTATGGCATGGCATTTTAAAGTGTAGCTAAATATTGATAATAAGCCAATTTTGCGGATGGAAAGTATGCAGCTAAACTGTGAAAATGTCATACACCCTTACATCATTTCTCTTTCAAAATAGGTAACCGCAGACACGTTCGCATTGCGCGAAATCTGGCCTAGTCACAATAATGAGCTGTCAAATTGACTGTCGAGTATGCATAGTCGATTGACTGTCGAGTGTAATTTATGTAGTACATTAAATATAGTACACAAATTATAACACAGGGGATACTTAATTTCTTTTAATACATTGTTAGGTAGGTAACTATTACCACTTGTACCATTTGATGTTATCCAGCCCATTTCAGAAGTCGCAATGAGCCAGTCTTTCGGAATATTTTCTGCAAGTGATGGACGGTTTGTTTGATTCGGGATTGCAATTTGAGGGGGTATTTTTTTTGATCCTGGGAAATTTTTTTAAGTGATGGGAAATTTTTTTTATTGCTGAAATAGAATATAAAGCGGAATATAAAAAAGTGGGAAAAATACTGGGACATTTTTTGGTATAGTGGGAAATTGTTTGGTATAGTGGGAAATTTATTAAAAGCCAATAATAAGCCCAACATAACCTTCAATACATTTTCCGTATCCTAAAAACATTTGAAAACATAATTCACACCCTACGATCACAACCCCTTTTAAAATGTCATTTCCCACTATTCTGCAATATGTATCAATGGCCGCCTCCAAAATTTCCAGAAATACCAACAGGTTGTTGGCTGCGGCTATACCCACTATATCCAAACACGTCCATGTTGGTAACGCTGCGCGCTGACATGTTATATTGTTAAAACTTCAGTAAAAATTCGTATGCATATATTGAGATGAATGAACTATTTTAAAAACGCAAAACGTCGGTACACATCTGAAATATGTGCGGGCATTTATGGCATGGCATTTTAAAGTGTAGCTAAATATTGATAATAAGCCAATTTTGCGGATGGAAAGTATGCAGCTAAACTGTGAAAATGTCATACACCCTTACATCATTTCTCTTTCAAAATAGGTAACCGCAGACACGTTCGCATTGCGCGAAATCTGGCCTAGTCACAATAATGAGCTGTCAAATTGACTGTCGAGTATGCATAGTCGATTGACTGTCGAGTGTAATTTATGTAGTACATTAAATATAGTACACAAATTATAACACAGGGGATACTTAATTTCTTTTAATACATTGTTAGGTAGGTAACTATTACCACTTGTACCATTTGATGTTATCCAGCCCATTTCAGAAGTCGCAATGAGCCAGTCTTTCGGAATATTTTCTGCAAGTGATGGACGGTTTGTTTGATTCGGGATTGCAATTTGAGGGGGTATTTTTTTTGATCCTGGGAAATTTTTTTAAGTGATGGGAAATTTTTTTTATTGCTGAAATAGAATATAAAGCGGAATATAAAAAAGTGGGAAAAATACTGGGACATTTTTTGGTATAGTGGGAAATTGTTTGGTATAGTGGGAAATTTATTAAAAGCCAATAATAAGCCCAACATAACCTTCAATACATTTTCCGTATCCTAAAAACATTTGAAAACATAATTCACACCCTACGATCACAACCCCTTTTAAAATGTCATTTCCCACTATTCTGCAATATGTATCAATGGCCGCCTCCAAAATTTCCAGAAATACCAACAGGTTGTTGGCTGCGGCTATACCCACTATATCCAAACACGTCCATGTTGGTAACGCTGCGCGCTGACATGTTATATTGTTAAAACTTCAGTAAAAATTCGTATGCATATATTGAGATGAATGAACTATTTTAAAAACGCAAAACGTCGGTACACATCTGAAATATGTGCGGGCATTTATGGCATGGCATTTTAAAGTGTAGCTAAATATTGATAATAAGCCAATTTTGCGGATGGAAAGTATGCAGCTAAACTGTGAAAATGTCATACACCCTTACATCATTTCTCTTTCAAAATAGGTAACCGCAGACACGTTCGCATTGCGCGAAATCTGGCCTAGTCACAATAATGAGCTGTCAAATTGACTGTCGAGTATGCATAGTCGATTGACTGTCGAGTGTAATTTATGTAGTACATTAAATATAGTACACAAATTATAACACAGGGGATACTTAATTTCTTTTAATACATTGTTAGGTAGGTAACTATTACCACTTGTACCATTTGATGTTATCCAGCCCATTTCAGAAGTCGCAATGAGCCAGTCTTTCGGAATATTTTCTGCAAGTGATGGACGGTTTGTTTGATTCGGGATTGCAATTTGAGGGGGTATTTTTTTTGATCCTGGGAAATTTTTTTAAGTGATGGGAAATTTTTTTTATTGCTGAAATAGAATATAAAGCGGAATATAAAAAAGTGGGAAAAATACTGGGACATTTTTTGGTATAGTGGGAAATTGTTTGGTATAGTGGGAAATTTATTAAAAGCCAATAATAAGCCCAACATAACCTTCAATACATTTTCCGTATCCTAAAAACATTTGAAAACATAATTCACACCCTACGATCACAACCCCTTTTAAAATGTCATTTCCCACTATTCTGCAATATGTATCAATGGCCGCCTCCAAAATTTCCAGAAATACCAACAGGTTGTTGGCTGCGGCTATACCCACTATATCCAAACACGTCCATGTTGGTAACGCTGCGCGCTGACATGTTATATTGTTAAAACTTCAGTAAAAATTCGTATGCATATATTGAGATGAATGAACTATTTTAAAAACGCAAAACGTCGGTACACATCTGAAATATGTGCGGGCATTTATGGCATGGCATTTTAAAGTGTAGCTAAATATTGATAATAAGCCAATTTTGCGGATGGAAAGTATGCAGCTAAACTGTGAAAATGTCATACACCCTTACATCATTTCTCTTTCAAAATAGGTAACCGCAGACACGTTCGCATTGCGCGAAATCTGGCCTAGTCACAATAATGAGCTGTCAAATTGACTGTCGAGTATGCATAGTCGATTGACTGTCGAGTGTAATTTATGTAGTACATTAAATATAGTACACAAATTATAACACAGGGGATACTTAATTTCTTTTAATACATTGTTAGGTAGGTAACTATTACCACTTGTACCATTTGATGTTATCCAGCCCATTTCAGAAGTCGCAATGAGCCAGTCTTTCGGAATATTTTCTGCAAGTGATGGACGGTTTGTTTGATTCGGGATTGCAATTTGAGGGGGTATTTTTTTTGATCCTGGGAAATTTTTTTAAGTGATGGGAAATTTTTTTTATTGCTGAAATAGAATATAAAGCGGAATATAAAAAAGTGGGAAAAATACTGGGACATTTTTTGGTATAGTGGGAAATTGTTTGGTATAGTGGGAAATTTATTAAAAGCCAATAATAAGCCCAACATAACCTTCAATACATTTTCCGTATCCTAAAAACATTTGAAAACATAATTCACACCCTACGATCACAACCCCTTTTAAAATGTCATTTCCCACTATTCTGCAATATGTATCAATGGCCGCCTCCAAAATTTCCAGAAATACCAACAGGTTGTTGGCTGCGGCTATACCCACTATATCCAAACACGTCCATGTTGGTAACGCTGCGCGCTGACATGTTATATTGTTAAAACTTCAGTAAAAATTCGTATGCATATATTGAGATGAATGAACTATTTTAAAAACGCAAAACGTCGGTACACATCTGAAATATGTGCGGGCATTTATGGCATGGCATTTTAAAGTGTAGCTAAATATTGATAATAAGCCAATTTTGCGAATGGAAAGTATGCAGCTAAACTGTGAAAATGTCATACACCCTTACATCATTTCTCTTTCAAAATAGGTAACCGCAGACACGTTCGCATTGCGCGAAATCTGGCCTAGTCACAATAATGAGCTGTCAAATTGACTGTCGAGTATGCATAGTCGATTGACTGTCGAGTGTAATTTATGTAGTACATTAAATATAGTACACAAATTATAACACAGGGGATACTTAATTTCTTTTAATACATTGTTAGGTAGGTAACTATTACCACTTGTACCATTTGATGTTATCCAGCCCATTTCAGAAGTCGCAATGAGCCAGTCTTTCGGAATATTTTCTGCAAGTGATGGACGGTTTGTTTGATTCGGGATTGCAATTTGAGGGGGTATTTTTTTTGATCCTGGGAAATTTTTTTAAGTGATGGGAAATTTTTTTTATTGCTGAAATAGAATATAAAGCGGAATATAAAAAAGTGGGAAAAATACTGGGACATTTTTTGGTATAGTGGGAAATTGTTTGGTATAGTGGGAAATTTATTAAAAGCCAATAATAAGCCCAACATAACCTTCAATACATTTTCCGTATCCTAAAAACATTTGAAAACATAATTCACACCCTACGATCACAACCCCTTTTAAAATGTCATTTCCCACTATTCTGCAATATGTATCAATGGCCGCCTCCAAAATTTCCAGAAATACCAACAGGTTGTTGGCTGCGGCTATACCCACTATATCCAAACACGTCCATGTTGGTAACGCTGCGCGCTGACATGTTATATTGTTAAAACTTCAGTAAAAATTCGTATGCATATATTGAGATGAATGAACTATTTTAAAAACGCAAAACGTCGGTACACATCTGAAATATGTGCGGGCATTTATGGCATGGCATTTTAAAGTGTAGCTAAATATTGATAATAAGCCAATTTTGCGGATGGAAAGTATGCAGCTAAACTGTGAAAATGTCATACACCCTTACATCATTTCTCTTTCAAAATAGGTAACCGCAGACACGTTCGCATTGCGCGAAATCTGGCCTAGTCACAATAATGAGCTGTCAAATTGACTGTCGAGTATGCATAGTCGATTGACTGTCGAGTGTAATTTATGTAGTACATTAAATATAGTACACAAATTATAACACAGGGGATACTTAATTTCTTTTAATACATTGTTAGGTAGGCAACTATTACCACTTGTACCATTTGATGTTATCCAGCCCATTTCAGAAGTCGCAATGAGCCAGTCTTTCGGAATATTTTCTGCAAGTGATGGACGGTTTGTTTGATTCGGGATTGCAATTTGAGGGGGTATTTTTTTTGATCCTGGGAAATTTTTTTAAGTGATGGGAAATTTTTTTTATTGCTGAAATAGAATATAAAGCGGAATATAAAAAAGTGGGAAAAATACTGGGACATTTTTTGGTATAGTGGGAAATTGTTTGGTATAGTGGGAAATTTATTAAAAGCCAATAATAAGCCCAACATAACCTTCAATACATTTTCCGTATCCTAAAAACATTTGAAAACATAATTCACACCCTACGATCACAACCCCTTTTAAAATGTCATTTCCCACTATTCTGCAATATGTATCAATGGCCGCCTCCAAAATTTCCAGAAATACCAACAGGTTGTTGGCTGCGGCTATACCCACTATATCCAAACACGTCCATGTTGGTAACGCTGCGCGCTGACATGTTATATTGTTAAAACTTCAGTAAAAATTCGTATGCATATATTGAGATGAATGAACTATTTTAAAAACGCAAAACGTCGGTACACATCTGAAATATGTGCGGGCATTTATGGCATGGCATTTTAAAGTGTAGCTAAATATTGATAATAAGCCAATTTTGCGAATGGAAAGTATGCAGCTAAACTGTGAAAATGTCATACACCCTTACATCATTTCTCTTTCAAAATAGGTAACCGCAGACACGTTCGCATTGCGCGAAATCTGGCCTAGTCACAATAATGAGCTGTCAAATTGACTGTCGAGTATGCATAGTCGATTGACTGTCGAGTGTAATTTATGTAGTACATTAAATATAGTACACAAATTATAACACAGGGGATACTTAATTTCTTTTAATACATTGTTAGGTAGGTAACTATTACCACTTGTACCATTTGATGTTATCCAGCCCATTTCAGAAGTCGCAATGAGCCAGTCTTTCGGAATATTTTCTGCAAGTGATGGACGGTTTGTTTGATTCGGGATTGCAATTTGAGGGGGTATTTTTTTTGATCCTGGGAAATTTTTTTAAGTGATGGGAAATTTTTTTTATTGCTGAAATAGAATATAAAGCGGAATATAAAAAAGTGGGAAAAATACTGGGACATTTTTTGGTATAGTGGGAAATTGTTTGGTATAGTGGGAAATTTATTAAAAGCCAATAATAAGCCCAACATAACCTTCAATACATTTTCCGTATCCTAAAAACATTTGAAAACATAATTCACACCCTACGATCACAACCCCTTTTAAAATGTCATTTCCCACTATTCTGCAATATGTATCAATGGCCGCCTCCAAAATTTCCAGAAATACCAACAGGTTGTTGGCTGCGGCTATACCCACTATATCCAAACACGTCCATGTTGGTAACGCTGCGCGCTGACATGTTATATTGTTAAAACTTCAGTAAAAATTCGTATGCATATATTGAGATGAATGAACTATTTTAAAAACGCAAAACGTCGGTACACATCTGAAATATGTGCGGGCATTTATGGCATGGCATTTTAAAGTGTAGCTAAATATTGATAATAAGCCAATTTTGCGGATGGAAAGTATGCAGCTAAACTGTGAAAATGTCATACACCCTTACATCATTTCTCTTTCAAAATAGGTAACCGCAGACACGTTCGCATTGCGCGAAATCTGGCCTAGTCACAATAATGAGCTGTCAAATTGACTGTCGAGTATGCATAGTCGATTGACTGTCGAGTGTAATTTATGTAGTACATTAAATATAGTACACAAATTATAACACAGGGGATACTTAATTTCTTTTAATACATTGTTAGGTAGGTAACTATTACCACTTGTACCATTTGATGTTATCCAGCCCATTTCAGAAGTCGCAATGAGCCAGTCTTTCGGAATATTTTCTGCAAGTGATGGACGGTTTGTTTGATTCGGGATTGCAATTTGAGGGGGTATTTTTTTTGATCCTGGGAAATTTTTTTAAGTGATGGGAAATTTTTTTTATTGCTGAAATAGAATATAAAGCGGAATATAAAAAAGTGGGAAAAATACTGGGACATTTTTTGGTATAGTGGGAAATTGTTTGGTATAGTGGGAAATTTATTAAAAGCCAATAATAAGCCCAACATAACCTTCAATACATTTTCCGTATCCTAAAAACATTTGAAAACATAATTCACACCCTACGATCACAACCCCTTTTAAAATGTCATTTCCCACTATTCTGCAATATGTATCAATGGCCGCCTCCAAAATTTCCAGAAATACCAACAGGTTGTTGGCTGCGGCTATACCCACTATATCCAAACACGTCCATGTTGGTAACGCTGCGCGCTGACATGTTATATTGTTAAAACTTCAGTAAAAATTCGTATGCATATATTGAGATGAATGAACTATTTTAAAAACGCAAAACGTCGGTACACATCTGAAATATGTGCGGGCATTTATGGCATGGCATTTTAAAGTGTAGCTAAATATTGATAATAAGCCAATTTTGCGGATGGAAAGTATGCAGCTAAACTGTGAAAATGTCATACACCCTTACATCATTTCTCTTTCAAAATAGGTAACCGCAGACACGTTCGCATTGCGCGAAATCTGGCCTAGTCACAATAATGAGCTGTCAAATTGACTGTCGAGTATGCATAGTCGATTGACTGTCGAGTGTAATTTATGTAGTACATTAAATATAGTACACAAATTATAACACAGGGGATACTTAATTTCTTTTAATACATTGTTAGGTAGGTAACTATTACCACTTGTACCATTTGATGTTATCCAGCCCATTTCAGAAGTCGCAATGAGCCAGTCTTTCGGAATATTTTCTGCAAGTGATGGACGGTTTGTTTGATTCGGGATTGCAATTTGAGGGGGTATTTTTTTTGATCCTGGGAAATTTTTTTAAGTGATGGGAAATTTTTTTTATTGCTGAAATAGAATATAAAGCGGAATATAAAAAAGTGGGAAAAATACTGGGACATTTTTTGGTATAGTGGGAAATTGTTTGGTATAGTGGGAAATTTATTAAAAGCCAATAATAAGCCCAACATAACCTTCAATACATTTTCCGTATCCTAAAAACATTTGAAAACATAATTCACACCCTACGATCACAACCCCTTTTAAAATGTCATTTCCCACTATTCTGCAATATGTATCAATGGCCACCTCCAAAATTTCCAGAAATACCAACAGGTTGTTGGCTGCGGCTATACCCACTATATCCAAACACGTCCATGTTGGTAACGCTGCGCGCTGACATGTTATATTGTTAAAACTTCAGTAAAAATTCGTATGCATATATTGAGATGAATGAACTATTTTAAAAACGCAAAACGTCGGTACACATCTGAAATATGTGCGGGCATTTATGGCATGGCATTTTAAAGTGTAGCTAAATATTGATAATAAGCCAATTTTGCGGATGGAAAGTATGCAGCTAAACTGTGAAAATGTCATACACCCTTACATCATTTCTCTTTCAAAATAGGTAACCGCAGACACGTTCGCATTGCGCGAAATCTGGCCTAGTCACAATAATGAGCTGTCAAATTGACTGTCGAGTATGCATAGTCGATTGACTGTCGAGTGTAATTTATGTAGTACATTAAATATAGTACACAAATTATAACACAGGGGATACTTAATTTCTTTTAATACATTGTTAGGTAGGTAACTATTACCACTTGTACCATTTGATGTTATCCAGCCCATTTCAGAAGTCGCAATGAGCCAGTCTTTCGGAATATTTTCTGCAAGTGATGGACGGTTTGTTTGATTCGGGATTGCAATTTGAGGGGGTATTTTTTTTGATCCTGGGAAATTTTTTTAAGTGATGGGAAATTTTTTTTATTGCTGAAATAGAATATAAAGCGGAATATAAAAAAGTGGGAAAAATACTGGGACATTTTTTGGTATAGTGGGAAATTGTTTGGTATAGTGGGAAATTTATTAAAAGCCAATAATAAGCCCAACATAACCTTCAATACATTTTCCGTATCCTAAAAACATTTGAAAACATAATTCACACCCTACGATCACAACCCCTTTTAAAATGTCATTTCCCACTATTCTGCAATATGTATCAATGGCCGCCTCCAAAATTTCCAGAAATACCAACAGGTTGTTGGCTGCGGCTATACCCACTATATCCAAACACGTCCATGTTGGTAACGCTGCGCGCTGACATGTTATATTGTTAAAACTTCAGTAAAAATTCGTATGCATATATTGAGATGAATGAACTATTTTAAAAACGCAAAACGTCGGTACACATCTGAAATATGTGCGGGCATTTATGGCATGGCATTTTAAAGTGTAGCTAAATATTGATAATAAGCCAATTTTGCGGATGGAAAGTATGCAGCTAAACTGTGAAAATGTCATACACCCTTACATCATTTCTCTTTCAAAATAGGTAACCGCAGACACGTTCGCATTGCGCGAAATCTGGCCTAGTCACAATAATGAGCTATCAAATTGACTGTCGAGTATGCATAGTCGATTGACTGTCGAGTGTAATTTATGTAGTACATTAAATATAGTACACAAATTATAACACAGGGGATACTTAATTTCTTTTAATACATTGTTAGGTAGGTAACTATTACCACTTGTACCATTTGATGTTATCCAGCCCATTTCAGAAGTCGCAATGAGCCAGTCTTTCGGAATATTTTCTGCAAGTGATGGACGGTTTGTTTGATTCGGGATTGCAATTTGAGGGGGTATTTTTTTTGATCCTGGGAAATTTTTTTAAGTGATGGGAAATTTTTTTTATTGCTGAAATAGAATATAAAGCGGAATATAAAAAAGTTGGAAAAATACTGGGACATTTTTTGGTATAGTGGGAAATTGTTTGGTATAGTGGGAAATTTATTAAAAGCCAATAATAAGCCCAACATAACCTTCAATACATTTTCCGTATCCTAAAAACATTTGAAAACATAATTCACACCCTACGATCACAACCCCTTTTAAAATGTCATTTCCCACTATTCTGCAATATGTATCAATGGCCGCCTCCAAAATTTCCAGAAATACCAACAGGTTGTTGGCTGCGGCTATACCCACTATATCCAAACACGTCCATGTTGGTAACGCTGCGCGCTGACATGTTATATTGTTAAAACTTCAGTAAAAATTCGTATGCATATATTGAGATGAATGAACTATTTTAAAAACGCAAAACGTCGGTACACATCTGAAATATGTGCGGGCATTTATGGCATGGCATTTTAAAGTGTAGCTAAATATTGATAATAAACCAATTTTGCGGATGGAAAGTATGCAGCTAAACTGTGAAAATGTCATACACCCTTACATCATTTCTCTTTCAAAATAGGTAACCGCAGACACGTTCGCATTGCGCGAAATCTGGCCTAGTCACAATAATGAGCTGTCAAATTGACTGTCGAGTATGCATAGTCGATTGACTGTCGAGTGTAATTTATGTAGTACATTAAATATAGTACACAAATTATAACACAGGGGATACTTAATTTCTTTTAATACATTGTTAGGTAGGTAACTATTACCACTTGTACCATTTGATGTTATCCAGCCCATTTCAGAAGTCGCAATGAGCCAGTCTTTCGGAATATTTTCTGCAAGTGATGGACGGTTTGTTTGATTCGGGATTGCAATTTGAGGGGGTATTTTTTTTGATCCTGGGAAATTTTTTTAAGTGATGGGAAATTTTTTTTATTGCTGAAATAGAATATAAAGCGGAATATAAAAAAGTGGGAAAAATACTGGGACATTTTTTGGTATAGTGGGAAATTGTTTGGTATAGTGGGAAATTTATTAAAAGCCAATAATAAGCCCAACATAACCTTCAATACATTTTCCGTATCCTAAAAACATTTGAAAACATAATTCACACCCTACGATCACAACCCCTTTTAAAATGTCATTTCCCACTATTCTGCAATATGTATCAATGGCCGCCTCCAAATTTTCCAGAAATACCAACAGGTTGTTGGCTGCGGCTATACCCACTATATCCAAACACGTCCATGTTGGTAACGCTGCGCGCTGACATGTTATATTGTTAAAACTTCAGTAAAAATTCGTATGCATATATTGAGATGAATGAACTATTTTAAAAACGCAAAACGTCGGTACACATCTGAAATATGTGCGGGCATTTATGGCATGGCATTTTAAAGTGTAGCTAAATATTGATAATAAGCCAATTTTGCGGATGGAAAGTATGCAGCTAAACTGTGAAAATGTCATACACCCTTACATCATTTCTCTTTCAAAATAGGTAACCGCAGACACGTTCGCATTGCGCGAAATCTGGCCTAGTCACAATAATGAGCTGTCAAATTGACTGTCGAGTATGCATAGTCGATTGACTGTCGAGTGTAATTTATGTAGTACATTAAATATAGTACACAAATTATAACACAGGGGATACTTAATTTCTTTTAATACATTGTTAGGTAGGTAACTATTACCACTTGTACCATTTGATGTTATCCAGCCCATTTCAGAAGTCGCAATGAGCCAGTCTTTCGGAATATTTTCTGCAAGTGATGGACGGTTTGTTTGATTCGGGATTGCAATTTGAGGGGGTATTTTTTTTGATCCTGGGAAATTTTTTTAAGTGATGGGAAATTTTTTTTATTGCTGAAATAGAATATAAAGCGGAATATAAAAAAGTGGGAAAAATACTGGGACATTTTTTGGTATAGTGGGAAATTGTTTGGTATAGTGGGAAATTTATTAAAAGCCAATAATAAGCCCAACATAACCTTCAATACATTTTCCGTATCCTAAAAACATTTGAAAACATAATTCACACCCTACGATCACAACCCCTTTTAAAATGTCATTTCCCACTATTCTGCAATATGTATCAATGGCCGCCTCCAAAATTTCCAGAAATACCAACAGGTTGTTGGCTGCGGCTATACCCACTATATCCAAACACGTCCATGTTGGTAACGCTGCGCGCTGACATGTTATATTGTTAAAACTTCAGTAAAAATTCGTATGCATATATTGAGATGAATGAACTATTTTAAAAACGCAAAACGTCGGTACACATCTGAAATATGTGCGGGCATTTATGGCATGGCATTTTAAAGTGTAGCTAAATATTGATAATAAGCCAATTTTGCGGATGGAAAGTATGCAGCTAAACTGTGAAAATGTCATACACCCTTACATCATTTCTCTTTCAAAATAGGTAACCGCAGACACGTTCGCATTGCGCGAAATCTGGCCTAGTCACAATAATGAGCTGTCAAATTGACTGTCGAGTATGCATAGTCGATTGACTGTCGAGTGTAATTTATGTAGTACATTAAATATAGTACACAAATTATAACACAGGGGATACTTAATTTCTTTTAATACATTGTTAGGTAGGTAACTATTACCACTTGTACCATTTGATGTTATCCAGCCCATTTCAGAAGTCGCAATGAGCCAGTCTTTCGGAATATTTTCTGCAAGTGATGGACGGTTTGTTTGATTCGGGATTGCAATTTGAGGGGGTATTTTTTTTGATCCTGGGAAATTTTTTTAAGTGATGGGAAATTTTTTTTATTGCTGAAATAGAATATAAAGCGGAATATAAAAAAGTGGGAAAAATACTGGGACATTTTTTGGTATAGTGGGAAATTGTTTGGTATAGTGGGAAATTTATTAAAAGCCAATAATAAGCCCAACATAACCTTCAATACATTTTCCGTATCCTAAAAACATTTGAAAACATAATTCACACCCTACGATCACAACCCCTTTTAAAATGTCATTTCCCACTATTCTGCAATATGTATCAATGGCCGCCTCCAAAATTTCCAGAAATACCAACAGGTTGTTGGCTGCGGCTATACCCACTATATCCAAACACGTCCATGTTGGTAACGCTGCGCGCTGACATGTTATATTGTTAAAACTTCAGTAAAAATTCGTATGCATATATTGAGATGAATGAACTATTTTAAAAACGCAAAACGTCGGTACACATCTGAAATATGTGCGGGCATTTATGGCATGGCATTTTAAAGTGTAGCTAAATATTGATAATAAGCCAATTTTGCGGATGGAAAGTATGCAGCTAAACTGTGAAAATGTCATACACCCTTACATCATTTCTCTTTCAAAATAGGTAACCGCAGACACGTTCGCATTGCGCGAAATCTGGCCTAGTCACAATAATGAGCTGTCAAATTGACTGTCGAGTATGCATAGTCGATTGACTGTCGAGTGTAATTTATGTAGTACATTAAATATAGTACACAAATTATAACACAGGGGATACTTAATTTCTTTTAATACATTGTTAGGTAGGTAACTATTACCACTTGTACCATTTGATGTTATCCAGCCCATTTCAGAAGTCGCAATGAGCCAGTCTTTCGGAATATTTTCTGCAAGTGATGGACGGTTTGTTTGATTCGGGATTGCAATTTGAGGGGGTATTTTTTTTGATCCTGGGAAATTTTTTTAAGTGATGGGAAATTTTTTTTATTGCTGAAATAGAATATAAAGCGGAATATAAAAAAGTGGGAAAAATACTGGGACATTTTTTGGTATAGTGGGAAATTGTTTGGTATAGTGGGAAATTTATTAAAAGCCAATAATAAGCCCAACATAACCTTCAATACATTTTCCGTATCCTAAAAACATTTGAAAACATAATTCACACCCTACGATCACAACCCCTTTTAAAATGTCATTTCCCACTATTCTGCAATATGTATCAATGGCCGCCTCCAAAATTTCCAGAAATACCAACAGGTTGTTGGCTGCGGCTATACCCACTATATCCAAACACGTCCATGTTGGTAACGCTGCGCGCTGACATGTTATATTGTTAAAACTTCAGTAAAAATTCGTATGCATATATTGAGATGAATGAACTATTTTAAAAACGCAAAACGTCGGTACACATCTGAAATATGTGCGGGCATTTATGGCATGGCATTTTAAAGTGTAGCTAAATATTGATAATAAGCCAATTTTGCGGATGGAAAGTATGCAGCTAAACTGTGAAAATGTCATACACCCTTACATCATTTCTCTTTCAAAATAGGTAACCGCAGACACGTTCGCATTGCGCGAAATCTGGCCTAGTCACAATAATGAGCTGTCAAATTGACTGTCGAGTATGCATAGTCGATTGACTGTCGAGTGTAATTTATGTAGTACATTAAATATAGTACACAAATTATAACACAGGGGATACTTAATTTCTTTTAATACATTGTTAGGTAGGTAACTATTACCACTTGTACCATTTGATGTTATCCAGCCCATTTCAGAAGTCGCAATGAGCCAGTCTTTCGGAATATTTTCTGCAAGTGATGGACGGTTTGTTTGATTCGGGATTGCAATTTGAGGGGGTATTTTTTTTGATCCTGGGAAATTTTTTTAAGTGATGGGAAATTTTTTTTATTGCTGAAATAGAATATAAAGCGGAATATAAAAAAGTTGGAAAAATACTGGGACATTTTTTGGTATAGTGGGAAATTGTTTGGTATAGTGGGAAATTTATTAAAAGCCAATAATAAGCCCAACATAACCTTCAATACATTTTCCGTATCCTAAAAACATTTGAAAACATAATTCACACCCTACGATCACAACCCCTTTTAAAATGTCATTTCCCACTATTCTGCAATATGTATCAATGGCCGCCTCCAAAATTTCCAGAAATACCAACAGGTTGTTGGCTGCGGCTATACCCACTATATCCAAACACGTCCATGTTGGTAACGCTGCGCGCTGACATGTTATATTGTTAAAACTTCAGTAAAAATTCGTATGCATATATTGAGATGAATGAACTATTTTAAAAACGCAAAACGTCGGTACACATCTGAAATATGTGCGGGCATTTATGGCATGGCATTTTAAAGTGTAGCTAAATATTGATAATAAACCAATTTTGCGGATGGAAAGTATGCAGCTAAACTGTGAAAATGTCATACACCCTTACATCATTTCTCTTTCAAAATAGGTAACCGCAGACACGTTCGCATTGCGCGAAATCTGGCCTAGTCACAATAATGAGCTGTCAAATTGACTGTCGAGTATGCATAGTCGATTGACTGTCGAGTGTAATTTATGTAGTACATTAAATATAGTACACAAATTATAACACAGGGGATACTTAATTTCTTTTAATACATTGTTAGGTAGGTAACTATTACCACTTGTACCATTTGATGTTATCCAGCCCATTTCAGAAGTCGCAATGAGCCAGTCTTTCGGAATATTTTCTGCAAGTGATGGACGGTTTGTTTGATTCGGGATTGCAATTTGAGGGGGTATTTTTTTTGATCCTGGGAAATTTTTTTAAGTGATGGGAAATTTTTTTTATTGCTGAAATAGAATATAAAGCGGAATATAAAAAAGTGGGAAAAATACTGGGACATTTTTTGGTATAGTGGGAAATTGTTTGGTATAGTGGGAAATTTATTAAAAGCCAATAATAAGCCCAACATAACCTTCAATACATTTTCCGTATCCTAAAAACATTTGAAAACATAATTCACACCCTACGATCACAACCCCTTTTAAAATGTCATTTCCCACTATTCTGCAATATGTATCAATGGCCGCCTCCAAATTTTCCAGAAATACCAACAGGTTGTTGGCTGCGGCTATACCCACTATATCCAAACACGTCCATGTTGGTAACGCTGCGCGCTGACATGTTATATTGTTAAAACTTCAGTAAAAATTCGTATGCATATATTGAGATGAATGAACTATTTTAAAAACGCAAAACGTCGGTACACATCTGAAATATGTGCGGGCATTTATGGCATGGCATTTTAAAGTGTAGCTAAATATTGATAATAAGCCAATTTTGCGGATGGAAAGTATGCAGCTAAACTGTGAAAATGTCATACACCCTTACATCATTTCTCTTTCAAAATAGGTAACCGCAGACACGTTCGCATTGCGCGAAATCTGGCCTAGTCACAATAATGAGCTGTCAAATTGACTGTCGAGTATGCATAGTCGATTGACTGTCGAGTGTAATTTATGTAGTACATTAAATATAGTACACAAATTATAACACAGGGGATACTTAATTTCTTTTAATACATTGTTAGGTAGGTAACTATTACCACTTGTACCATTTGATGTTATCCAGCCCATTTCAGAAGTCGCAATGAGCCAGTCTTTCGGAATATTTTCTGCAAGTGATGGACGGTTTGTTTGATTCGGGATTGCAATTTGAGGGGGTATTTTTTTTGATCCTGGGAAATTTTTTTAAGTGATGGGAAATTTTTTTTATTGCTGAAATAGAATATAAAGCGGAATATAAAAAAGTGGGAAAAATACTGGGACATTTTTTGGTATAGTGGGAAATTGTTTGGTATAGTGGGAAATTTATTAAAAGCCAATAATAAGCCCAACATAACCTTCAATACATTTTCCGTATCCTAAAAACATTTGAAAACATAATTCACACCCTACGATCACAACCCCTTTTAAAATGTCATTTCCCACTATTCTGCAATATGTATCAATGGCCGCCTCCAAAATTTCCAGAAATACCAACAGGTTGTTGGCTGCGGCTATACCCACTATATCCAAACACGTCCATGTTGGTAACGCTGCGCGCTGACATGTTATATTGTTAAAACTTCAGTAAAAATTCGTATGCATATATTGAGATGAATGAACTATTTTAAAAACGCAAAACGTCGGTACACATCTGAAATATGTGCGGGCATTTATGGCATGGCATTTTAAAGTGTAGCTAAATATTGATAATAAGCCAATTTTGCGGATGGAAAGTATGCAGCTAAACTGTGAAAATGTCATACACCCTTACATCATTTCTCTTTCAAAATAGGTAACCGCAGACACGTTCGCATTGCGCGAAATCTGGCCTAGTCACAATAATGAGCTGTCAAATTGACTGTCGAGTATGCATAGTCGATTGACTGTCGAGTGTAATTTATGTAGTACATTAAATATAGTACACAAATTATAACACAGGGGATACTTAATTTCTTTTAATACATTGTTAGGTAGGTAACTATTACCACTTGTACCATTTGATGTTATCCAGCCCATTTCAGAAGTCGCAATGAGCCAGTCTTTCGGAATATTTTCTGCAAGTGATGGACGGTTTGTTTGATTCGGGATTGCAATTTGAGGGGGTATTTTTTTTGATCCTGGGAAATTTTTTTAAGTGATGGGAAATTTTTTTTATTGCTGAAATAGAATATAAAGCGGAATATAAAAAAGTGGGAAAAATACTGGGACATTTTTTGGTATAGTGGGAAATTGTTTGGTATAGTGGGAAATTTATTAAAAGCCAATAATAAGCCCAACATAACCTTCAATACATTTTCCGTATCCTAAAAACATTTGAAAACATAATTCACACCCTACGATCACAACCCCTTTTAAAATGTCATTTCCCACTATTCTGCAATATGTATCAATGGCCGCCTCCAAAATTTCCAGAAATACCAACAGGTTGTTGGCTGCGGCTATACCCACTATATCCAAACACGTCCATGTTGGTAACGCTGCGCGCTGACATGTTATATTGTTAAAACTTCAGTAAAAATTCGTATGCATATATTGAGATGAATGAACTATTTTAAAAACGCAAAACGTCGGTACACATCTGAAATATGTGCGGGCATTTATGGCATGGCATTTTAAAGTGTAGCTAAATATTGATAATAAGCCAATTTTGCGGATGGAAAGTATGCAGCTAAACTGTGAAAATGTCATACACCCTTACATCATTTCTCTTTCAAAATAGGTAACCGCAGACACGTTCGCATTGCGCGAAATCTGGCCTAGTCACAATAATGAGCTGTCAAATTGACTGTCGAGTATGCATAGTCGATTGACTGTCGAGTGTAATTTATGTAGTACATTAAATATAGTACACAAATTATAACACAGGGGATACTTAATTTCTTTTAATACATTGTTAGGTAGGTAACTATTACCACTTGTACCATTTGATGTTATCCAGCCCATTTCAGAAGTCGCAATGAGCCAGTCTTTCGGAATATTTTCTGCAAGTGATGGACGGTTTGTTTGATTCGGGATTGCAATTTGAGGGGGTATTTTTTTTGATCCTGGGAAATTTTTTTAAGTGATGGGAAATTTTTTTTATTGCTGAAATAGAATATAAAGCGGAATATAAAAAAGTGGGAAAAATACTGGGACATTTTTTGGTATAGTGGGAAATTGTTTGGTATAGTGGGAAATTTATTAAAAGCCAATAATAAGCCCAACATAACCTTCAATACATTTTCCGTATCCTAAAAACATTTGAAAACATAATTCACACCCTACGATCACAACCCCTTTTAAAATGTCATTTCCCACTATTCTGCAATATGTATCAATGGCCGCCTCCAAAATTTCCAGAAATACCAACAGGTTGTTGGCTGCGGCTATACCCACTATATCCAAACACGTCCATGTTGGTAACGCTGCGCGCTGACATGTTATATTGTTAAAACTTCAGTAAAAATTCGTATGCATATATTGAGATGAATGAACTATTTTAAAAACGCAAAACGTCGGTACACATCTGAAATATGTGCGGGCATTTATGGCATGGCATTTTAAAGTGTAGCTAAATATTGATAATAAGCCAATTTTGCGGATGGAAAGTATGCAGCTAAACTGTGAAAATGTCATACACCCTTACATCATTTCTCTTTCAAAATAGGTAACCGCAGACACGTTCGCATTGCGCGAAATCTGGCCTAGTCACAATAATGAGCTGTCAAATTGACTGTCGAGTATGCATAGTCGATTGACTGTCGAGTGTAATTTATGTAGTACATTAAATATAGTACACAAATTATAACACAGGGGATACTTAATTTCTTTTAATACATTGTTAGGTAGGTAACTATTACCACTTGTACCATTTGATGTTATCCAGCCCATTTCAGAAGTCGCAATGAGCCAGTCTTTCGGAATATTTTCTGCAAGTGATGGACGGTTTGTTTGATTCGGGATTGCAATTTGAGGGGGTATTTTTTTTGATCCTGGGAAATTTTTTTAAGTGATGGGAAATTTTTTTTATTGCTGAAATAGAATATAAAGCGGAATATAAAAAAGTGGGAAAAATACTGGGACATTTTTTGGTATAGTGGGAAATTGTTTGGTATAGTGGGAAATTTATTAAAAGCCAATAATAAGCCCAACATAACCTTCAATACATTTTCCGTATCCTAAAAACATTTGAAAACATAATTCACACCCTACGATCACAACCCCTTTTAAAATGTCATTTCCCACTATTCTGCAATATGTATCAATGGCCGCCTCCAAAATTTCCAGAAATACCAACAGGTTGTTGGCTGCGGCTATACCCACTATATCCAAACACGTCCATGTTGGTAACGCTGCGCGCTGACATGTTATATTGTTAAAACTTCAGTAAAAATTCGTATGCATATATTGAGATGAATGAACTATTTTAAAAACGCAAAACGTCGGTACACATCTGAAATATGTGCGGGCATTTATGGCATGGCATTTTAAAGTGTAGCTAAATATTGATAATAAGCCAATTTTGCGGATGGAAAGTATGCAGCTAAACTGTGAAAATGTCATACACCCTTACATCATTTCTCTTTCAAAATAGGTAACCGCAGACACGTTCGCATTGCGCGAAATCTGGCCTAGTCACAATAATGAGCTGTCAAATTGACTGTCGAGTATGCATAGTCGATTGACTGTCGAGTGTAATTTATGTAGTACATTAAATATAGTACACAAATTATAACAGGGGGGTTACTTAATTTCTTTTAATACATTGTTAGGTAGGTAACTATTACCACTTGTACCATTTGATGTTATCCAGCCCATTTCAGAAGTCGCAATGAGCCAGTCTTTCGGAATATTTTCTGCAAGTGATGGACGGTTTGTTTGATTCGGGATTGCAATTTGAGGGGGTATTTTTTTTGATCCTGGGAAATTTTTTTAAGTGATGGGAAATTTTTTTTATTGCTGAAATAGAATATAAAGCGGAATATAAAAAAGTGGGAAAAATACTGGGACATTTTTTGGTATAGTGGGAAATTTATTAAAAGCCAATAATAAGCCCAACATAACCTTCAATACATTTTCCGTATCCTAAAAACATTTGAAAACATAATTCACACCCTACGATCACAACCCCTTTTAAAATGTCATTTCCCACTATTCTGCAATATGTATCAATGGCCGCCTCCAAAATTTCCAGAAATACCAACAGGTTGTTGGCTGCGGCTATACCCACTATATCCAAACACGTCCATGTTGGTAACGCTGCGCGCTGACATGTTATATTGTTAAAACTTCAGTAAAAATTCGTATGCATATATTGAGATGAATGAACTATTTTAAAAACGCAAAACGTCGGTACACATCTGAAATATGTGCGGGCATTTATGGCATGGCATTTTAAAGTGTAGCTAAATATTGATAATAAGCCAATTTTGCGGATGGAAAGTATGCAGCTAAACTGTGAAAATGTCATACACCCTTACATCATTTCTCTTTCAAAATAGGTAACCGCAGACACGTTCGCATTGCGCGAAATCTGGCCTAGTCACAATAATGAGCTGTCAAATTGACTGTCGAGTATGCATAGTCGATTGACTGTCGAGTGTAATTTATGTAGTACATTAAATATAGTACACAAATTATAACACAGGGGATACTTAATTTCTTTTAATACATTGTTAGGTAGGTAACTATTACCACTTGTACCATTTGATGTTATCCAGCCCATTTCAGAAGTCGCAATGAGCCAGTCTTTCGGAATATTTTCTGCAAGTGATGGACGGTTTGTTTGATTCGGGATTGCAATTTGAGGGGGTATTTTTTTTGATCCTGGGAAATTTTTTTAAGTGATGGGAAATTTTTTTTATTGCTGAAATAGAATATAAAGCGGAATATAAAAAAGTGGGAAAAATACTGGGACATTTTTTGGTATAGTGGGAAATTGTTTGGTATAGTGGGAAATTTATTAAAAGCCAATAATAAGCCCAACATAACCTTCAATACATTTTCCGTATCCTAAAAACATTTGAAAACATAATTCACACCCTACGATCACAACCCCTTTTAAAATGTCATTTCCCACTATTCTGCAATATGTATCAATGGCCGCCTCCAAAATTTCCAGAAATACCAACAGGTTGTTGGCTGCGGCTATACCCACTATATCCAAACACGTCCATGTTGGTAACGCTGCGCGCTGACATGTTATATTGTTAAAACTTCAGTAAAAATTCGTATGCATATATTGAGATGAATGAACTATTTTAAAAACGCAAAACGTCGGTACACATCTGAAATATGTGCGGGCATTTATGGCATGGCATTTTAAAGTGTAGCTAAATATTGATAATAAACCAATTTTGCGGATGGAAAGTATGCAGCTAAACTGTGAAAATGTCATACACCCTTACATCATTTCTCTTTCAAAATAGGTAACCGCAGACACGTTCGCATTGCGCGAAATCTGGCCTAGTCACAATAATGAGCTGTCAAATTGACTGTCGAGTATGCATAGTCGATTGACTGTCGAGTGTAATTTATGTAGTACATTAAATATAGTACACAAATTATAACACAGGGGATACTTAATTTCTTTTAATACATTGTTAGGTAGGTAACTATTACCACTTGTACCATTTGATGTTATCCAGCCCATTTCAGAAGTCGCAATGAGCCAGTCTTTCGGAATATTTTCTGCAAGTGATGGACGGTTTGTTTGATTCGGGATTGCAATTTGAGGGGGTATTTTTTTTGATCCTGGGAAATTTTTTTAAGTGATGGGAAATTTTTTTTATTGCTGAAATAGAATATAAAGCGGAATATAAAAAAGTGGGAAAAATACTGGGACATTTTTTGGTATAGTGGGAAATTGTTTGGTATAGTGGGAAATTTATTAAAAGCCAATAATAAGCCCAACATAACCTTCAATACATTTTCCGTATCCTAAAAACATTTGAAAACATAATTCACACCCTACGATCACAACCCCTTTTAAAATGTCATTTCCCACTATTCTGCAATATGTATCAATGGCCGCCTCCAAAATTTCCAGAAATACCAACAGGTTCTCGGCTGCGGCTATACCCACTATATCCAAACACGTCCATGTTGGTAACGCTGCGCGCTGACATGTTATATTGTTAAAACTTCAGTAAAAATTCGTATGCATATATTGAGATGAATGAACTATTTTAAAAACGCAAAACGTCGGTACACATCTGAAATATGTGCGGGCATTTATGGCATGGCATTTTAAAGTGTAGCTAAATATTGATAATAAGCCAATTTTGCGGATGGAAAGTATGCAGCTAAACTGTGAAAATGTCATACACCCTTACATCATTTCTCTTTCAAAATAGGTAACCGCAGACACGTTCGCATTGCGCGAAATCTGGCCTAGTCACAATAATGAGCTGTCAAATTGACTGTCGAGTATGCATAGTCGATTGACTGTCGAGTGTAATTTATGTAGTACATTAAATATAGTACACAAATTATAACACAGGGGATACTTAATTTCTTTTAATACATTGTTAGGTAGGTAACTATTACCACTTGTACCATTTGATGTTATCCAGCCCATTTCAGAAGTCGCAATGAGCCAGTCTTTCGGAATATTTTCTGCAAGTGATGGACGGTTTGTTTGATTCGGGATTGCAATTTGAGGGGGTATTTTTTTTGATCCTGGGAAATTTTTTTAAGTGATGGGAAATTTTTTTTATTGCTGAAATAGAATATAAAGCGGAATATAAAAAAGTGGGAAAAATACTGGGACATTTTTTGGTATAGTGGGAAATTGTTTGGTATAGTGGGAAATTTATTAAAAGCCAGCAATAAGCCCAACATAACCTTCAATACATTTTCCGTATCCTAAAAACATTTGAAAACATAATTCACACCCTACGATCACAACCCCTTTTAAAATGTCATTTCCCACTATTCTGCAATATGTATCAATGGCCGCCTCCAAAATTTCCAGAAATACCAACAGGTTGTTGGCTGCGGCTATACCCACTATATCCAAACACGTCCATGTTGGTAACGCTGCGCGCTGACATGTTATATTGTTAAAACTTCAGTAAAAATTCGTATGCATATATTGAGATGAATGAACTATTTTAAAAACGCAAAACGTCGGTACACATCTGAAATATGTGCGGGCATTTATGGCATGGCATTTTAAAGTGTAGCTAAATATTGATAATAAGCCAATTTTGCGGATGGAAAGTATGCAGCTAAACTGTGAAAATGTCATACACCCTTACATCATTTCTCTTTCAAAATAGGTAACCGCAGACACGTTCGCATTGCGCGAAATCTGGCCTAGTCACAATAATGAGCTGTCAAATTGACTGTCGAGTATGCATAGTCGATTGACTGTCGAGTGTAATTTATGTAGTACATTAAATATAGTACACAAATTATAACACAGGGGATACTTAATTTCTTTTAATACATTGTTAGGTAGGTAACTATTACCACTTGTACCATTTGATGTTATCCAGCCCATTTCAGAAGTCGCAATGAGCCAGTCTTTCGGAATATTTTCTGCAAGTGATGGACGGTTTGTTTGATTCGGGATTGCAATTTGAGGGGGTATTTTTTTTGATCCTGGGAAATTTTTTTAAGTGATGGGAAATTTTTTTTATTGCTGAAATAGAATATAAAGCGGAATATAAAAAAGTGGGAAAAATACTGGGACATTTTTTGGTATAGTGGGAAATTGTTTGGTATAGTGGGAAATTTATTAAAAGCCAATAATAAGCCCAACATAACCTTCAATACATTTTCCGTATCCTAAAAACATTTGAAAACATAATTCACACCCTACGATCACAACCCCTTTTAAAATGTCATTTCCCACTATTCTGCAATATGTATCAATGGCCGCCTCCAAAATTTCCAGAAATACCAACAGGTTGTTGGCTGCGGCTATACCCACTATATCCAAACACGTCCATGTTGGTAACGCTGCGCGCTGACATGTTATATTGTTAAAACTTCAGTAAAAATTCGTATGCATATATTGAGATGAATGAACTATTTTAAAAACGCAAAACGTCGGTACACATCTGAAATATGTGCGGGCATTTATGGCATGGCATTTTAAAGTGTAGCTAAATATTGATAATAAGCCAATTTTGCGGATGGAAAGTATGCAGCTAAACTGTGAAAATGTCATACACCCTTACATCATTTCTCTTTCAAAATAGGTAACCGCAGACATGTTCGCATTGCGCGAAATCTGGCCTAGTCACAATAATGAGCTGTCAAATTGACTGTCGAGTATGCATAGTCGATTGACTGTCGAGTGTAATTTATGTAGTACATTAAATATAGTACACAAATTATAACACAGGGGATACTTAATTTCTTTTAATACATTGTTAGGTAGGTAACTATTACCACTTGTACCATTTGATGTTATCCAGCCCATTTCAGAAGTCGCAATGAGCCAGTCTTTCGGAATATTTTCTGCAAGTGATGGACGGTTTGTTTGATTCGGGATTGCAATTTGAGGGGGTATTTTTTTTGATCCTGGGAAATTTTTTTAAGTGATGGGAAATTTTTTTTATTGCTGAAATAGAATATAAAGCGGAATATAAAAAAGTGGGAAAAATACTGGGACATTTTTTGGTATAGTGGGAAATTGTTTGGTATAGTGGGAAATTTATTAAAAGCCAATAATAAGCCCAACATAACCTTCCATACATTTTCCGTATCCTAAAAACATTTGAAAACATAATTCACACCCTACGATCACAACCCCTTTTAAAATGTCATTTCCCACTATTCTGCAATATGTATCAATGGCCGCCTCCAAAATTTCCAGAAATACCAACAGGTTGTTGGCTGCGGCTATACCCACTATATCCAAACACGTCCATGTTGGTAACGCTGCGCGCTGACATGTTATATTGTTAAAACTTCAGTAAAAATTCGTATGCATATATTGAGATGAATGAACTATTTTAAAAACGCAAAACGTCGGTACACATCTGAAATATGTGCGGGCATTTATGGCATGGCATTTTAAAGTGTAGCTAAATATTGATAATAAGCCAATTTTGCGGATGGAAAGTATGCAGCTAAACTGTGAAAATGTCATACACCCTTACATCATTTCTCTTTCAAAATAGGTAACCGCAGACACGTTCGCATTGCGCGAAATCTGGCCTAGTCACAATAATGAGCTGTCAAATTGACTGTCGAGTATGCATAGTCGATTGACTGTCGAGTGTAATTTATGTAGTACATTAAATATAGTACACAAATTATAACACAGGGGATACTTAATTTCTTTTAATACATTGTTAGGTAGGTAACTATTACCACTTGTACCATTTGATGTTATCCAGCCCATTTCAGAAGTCGCAATGAGCCAGTCTTTCGGAATATTTTCTGCAAGTGATGGACGGTTTGTTTGATTCGGGATTGCAATTTGAGGGGGTATTTTTTTTGATCCTGGGAAATTTTTTTAAGTGATGGGAAATTTTTTTTATTGCTGAAATAGAATATAAAGCGGAATATAAAAAAGTGGGAAAAATACTGGGACATTTTTTGGTATAGTGGGAAATTGTTTGGTATAGTGGGAAATTTATTAAAAGCCAATAATAAGCCCAACATAACCTTCAATACATTTTCCGTATCCTAAAAACATTTGAAAACATAATTCACACCCTACGATCACAACCCCTTTTAAAATGTCATTTCCCACTATTCTGCAATATGTATCAATGGCCGCCTCCAAAATTTCCAGAAATACCAACAGGTTGTTGGCTGCGGCTATACCCACTATATCCAAACACGTCCATGTTGGTAACGCTGCGCGCTGACATGTTATATTGTTAAAACTTCAGTAAAAATTCGTATGCATATATTGAGATGAATGAACTATTTTAAAAACGCAAAACGTCGGTACACATCTGAAATATGTGCGGGCATTTATGGCATGGCATTTTAAAGTGTAGCTAAATATTGATAATAAGCCAATTTTGCGGATGGAAAGTATGCAGCTAAACTGTGAAAATGTCATACACCCTTACATCATTTCTCTTTCAAAATAGGTAACCGCAGACACGTTCGCATTGCGCGAAATCTGGCCTAGTCACAATAATGAGCTGTCAAATTGACTGTCGAGTATGCATAGTCGATTGACTGTCGAGTGTAATTTATGTAGTACATTAAATATAGTACACAAATTATAACACAGGGGATACTTAATTTCTTTTAATACATTGTTAGGTAGGTAACTATTACCACTTGTACCATTTGATGTTATCCAGCCCATTTCAGAAGTCGCAATGAGCCAGTCTTTCGGAATATTTTCTGCAAGTGATGGACGGTTTGTTTGATTCGGGATTGCAATTTGAGGGGGTATTTTTTTTGATCCTGGGAAATTTTTTTAAGTGATGGGAAATTTTTTTTATTGCTGAAATAGAATATAAAGCGGAATATAAAAAAGTGGGAAAAATACTGGGACATTTTTTGGTATAGTGGGAAATTGTTTGGTATAGTGGGAAATTTATTAAAAGCCAATAATAAGCCCAACATAACCTTCAATACATTTTCCGTATCCTAAAAACATTTGAAAACATAATTCACACCCTACGATCACAACCCCTTTTAAAATGTCATTTCCCACTATTCTGCAATATGTATCAATGGCCGCCTCCAAAATTTCCAGAAATACCAACAGGTTGTTGGCTGCGGCTATACCCACTATATCCAAACACGTCCATGTTGGTAACGCTGCGCGCTGACATGTTATATTGTTAAAACTTCAGTAAAAATTCGTATGCATATATTGAGATGAATGAACTATTTTAAAAACGCAAAACGTCGGTACACATCTGAAATATGTGCGGGCATTTATGGCATGGCATTTTAAAGTGTAGCTAAATATTGATAATAAGCCAATTTTGCGGATGGAAAGTATGCAGCTAAACTGTGAAAATGTCATACACCCTTACATCATTTCTCTTTCAAAATAGGTAACCGCAGACACGTTCGCATTGCGCGAAATCTGGCCTAGTCACAATAATGAGCTGTCAAATTGACTGTCGAGTATGCATAGTCGATTGACTGTCGAGTGTAATTTATGTAGTACATTAAATATAGTACACAAATTATAACACAGGGGATACTTAATTTCTTTTAATACATTGTTAGGTAGGTAACTATTACCACTTGTACCATTTGATGTTATCCAGCCCATTTCAGAAGTCGCAATGAGCCAGTCTTTCGGAATATTTTCTGCAAGTGATGGACGGTTTGTTTGATTCGGGATTCCAATTTGAGGGGGTATTTTTTTTGATCCTGGGAAATTTTTTTAAGTGATGGGAAATTTTTTTTATTGCTGAAATAGAATATAAAGCGGAATATAAAAAAGTGGGAAAAATACTGGGACATTTTTTGGTATAGTGGGAAATTGTTTGGTATAGTGGGAAATTTATTAAAAGCCAATAATAAGCCCAACATAACCTTCAATACATTTTCCGTATCCTAAAAACATTTGAAAACATAATTCACACCCTACGATCACAACCCCTTTTAAAATGTCATTTCCCACTATTCTGCAATATGTATCAATGGCCGCCTCCAAAATTTCCAGAAATACCAACAGGTTGTTGGCTGCGGCTATACCCACTATATCCAAACACGTCCATGTTGGTAACGCTGCGCGCTGACATGTTATATTGTTAAAACTTCAGTAAAAATTCGTATGCATATATTGAGATGAATGAACTATTTTAAAAACGCAAAACGTCGGTACACATCTGAAATATGTGCGGGCATTTATGGCATGGCATTTTAAAGTGTAGCTAAATATTGATAATAAGCCAATTTTGCGGATGGAAAGTATGCAGCTAAACTGTGAAAATGTCATACACCCTTACATCATTTCTCTTTCAAAATAGGTAACCGCAGACACGTTCGCATTGCGCGAAATCTGGCCTAGTCACAATAATGAGCTGTCAAATTGACTGTCGAGTATGCATAGTCGATTGACTGTCGAGTGTAATTTATGTAGTACATTAAATATAGTACACAAATTATAACACAGGGGATACTTAATTTCTTTTAATACATTGTTAGGTAGGTAACTATTACCACTTGTACCATTTGATGTTATCCAGCCCATTTCAGAAGTCGCAATGAGCCAGTCTTTCGGAATATTTTCTGCAAGTGATGGACGGTTTGTTTGATTCGGGATTGCAATTTGAGGGGGTATTTTTTTTGATCCTGGGAAATTTTTTTAAGTGATGGGAAATTTTTTTTATTGCTGAAATAGAATATAAAGCGGAATATAAAAAAGTGGGAAAAATACTGGGACATTTTTTGGTATAGTGGGAAATTGTTTGGTATAGTGGGAAATTTATTAAAAGCCAATAATAAGCCCAACATAACCTTCAATACATTTTCCGTATCCTAAAAACATTTGAAAACATAATTCACACCCTACGATCACAACCCCTTTTAAAATGTCATTTCCCACTATTCTGCAATATGTATCAATGGCCGCCTCCAAAATTTCCAGAAATACCAACAGGTTGTTGGCTGCGGCTATACCCACTATATCCAAACACGTTCATGTTGGTAACGCTGCGCGCTGACATGTTATATTGTTAAAACTTCAGTAAAAATTCGTATGCATATATTGAGATGAATGAACTATTTTAAAAACGCAAAACGTCGGTACACATCTGAAATATGTGCGGGCATTTATGGCATGGCATTTTAAAGTGTAGCTAAATATTGATAATAAGCCAATTTTGCGGATGGAAAGTATGCAGCTAAACTGTGAAAATGTCATACACCCTTACATCATTTCTCTTTCAAAATAGGTAACCGCAGACACGTTCGCATTGCGCGAAATCTGGCCTAGTCACAATAATGAGCTGTCAAATTGACTGTCGAGTATGCATAGTCGATTGACTGTCGAGTGTAATTTATGTAGTACATTAAATATAGTACACAAATTATAACACAGGGGATACTTAATTTCTTTTAATACATTGTTAGGTAGGTAACTATTACCACTTGTACCATTTGATGTTATCCAGCCCATTTCAGAAGTCGCAATGAGCCAGTCTTTCGGAATATTTTCTGCAAGTGATGGACGGTTTGTTTGATTCGGGATTGCAATTTGAGGGGGTATTTTTTTTGATCCTGGGAAATTTTTTTAAGTGATGGGAAATTTTTTTTATTGCTGAAATAGAATATAAAGCGGAATATAAAAAAGTGGGAAAAATACTGGGACATTTTTTGGTATAGTGGGAAATTGTTTGGTATAGTGGGAAATTTATTAAAAGCCAATAATAAGCCCAACATAACCTTCAATACATTTTCCGTATCCTAAAAACATTTGAAAACATAATTCACACCCTACGATCACAACCCCTTTTAAAATGTCATTTCCCACTATTCTGCAATATGTATCAATGGCCGCCTCCAAAATTTCCAGAAATACCAACAGGTTGTTGGCTGCGGCTATACCCACTATATCCAAACACGTCCATGTTGGTAACGCTGCGCGCTGACATGTTATATTGTTAAAACTTCAGTAAAAATTCGTATGCATATATTGAGATGAATGAACTATTTTAAAAACGCAAAACGTCGGTACACATCTGAAATATGTGCGGGCATTTATGGCATGGCATTTTAAAGTGTAGCTAAATATTGATAATAAGCCAATTTTGCGGATGGAAAGTATGCAGCTAAACTGTGAAAATGTCATACACCCTTACATCATTTCTCTTTCAAAATAGGTAACCGCAGACACGTTCGCATTGCGCGAAATCTGGCCTAGTCACAATAATGAGCTGTCAAATTGACTGTCGAGTATGCATTGTCGATTGACTGTCGAGTGTAATTTATGTAGTACATTAAATATAGTACACAAATTATAACACAGGGGATACTTAATTTCTTTTAATACATTGTTAGGTAGGTAACTATTACCACTTGTACCATTTGATGTTATCCAGCCCATTTCAGAAGTCGCAATGAGCCAGTCTTTCGGAATATTTTCTGCAAGTGATGGACGGTTTGTTTGATTCGGGATTGCAATTTGAGGGGGTATTTTTTTTGATCCTGGGAAATTTTTTTAAGTGATGGGAAATTTTTTTTATTGCTGAAATAGAATATAAAGCGGAATATAAAAAAGTGGGAAAAATACTGGGACATTTTTTGGTATAGTGGGAAATTGTTTGGTATAGTGGGAAATTTATTAAAAGCCAATAATAAGCCCAACATAACCTTCAATACATTTTCCGTATCCTAAAAACATTTGAAAACATAATTCACACCCTACGATCACAACCCCTTTTAAAATGTCATTTCCCACTATTCTGCAATATGTATCAATGGCCGCCTCCAAAATTTCCAGAAATACCAACAGGTTGTTGGCTGCGGCTATACCCACTATATCCAAACACGTCCATGTTGGTAACGCTGCGCGCTGACATGTTATATTGTTAAAACTTCAGTAAAAATTCGTATGCATATATTGAGATGAATGAACTATTTTAAAAACGCAAAACGTCGGTACACATCTGAAATATGTGCGGGCATTTATGGCATGGCATTTTAAAGTGTAGCTAAATATTGATAATAAGCCAATTTTGCGGATGGAAAGTATGCAGCTAAACTGTGAAAATGTCATACACCCTTACATCATTTCTCTTTCAAAATAGGTAACCGCAGACACGTTCGCATTGCGCGAAATCTGGCCTAGTCACAATAATGAGCTGTCAAATTGACTGTCGAGTATGCATAGTCGATTGACTGTCGAGTGTAATTTATGTAGTACATTAAATATAGTACACAAATTATAACACAGGGGATACTTAATTTCTTTTAATACATTGTTAGGTAGGTAACTATTACCACTTGTACCATTTGATGTTATCCAGCCCATTTCAGAAGTCGCAATGAGCCAGTCTTTCGGAATATTTTCTGCAAGTGATGGACGGTTTGTTTGATTCGGGATTGCAATTTGAGGGGGTATTTTTTTTGATCCTGGGAAATTTTTTTAAGTGATGGGAAATTTTTTTTATTGCTGAAATAGAATATAAAGCGGAATATAAAAAAGTGGGAAAAATACTGGGACATTTTTTGGTATAGTGGGAAATTGTTTGGTATAGTGGGAAATTTATTAAAAGCCAATAATAAGCCCAACATAACCTTCAATACATTTTCCGTATCCTAAAAACATTTGAAAACATAATTCACACCCTACGATCACAACCCCTTTTAAAATGTCATTTCCCACTATTCTGCAATATGTATCAATGGCCGCCTCCAAAATTTCCAGAAATACCAACAGGTTGTTGGCTGCGGCTATACCCACTATATCCAAACACGTCCATGTTGGTAACGCTGCGCGCTGACATGTTATATTGTTAAAACTTCAGTAAAAATTCGTATGCATATATTGAGATGAATGAACTATTTTAAAAACGCAAAACGTCGGTACACATCTGAAATATGTGCGGGCATTTATGGCATGGCATTTTAAAGTGTAGCTAAATATTGATAATAAGCCAATTTTGCGGATGGAAAGTATGCAGCTAAACTGTGAAAATGTCATACACCCTTACATCATTTCTCTTTCAAAATAGGTAACCGCAGACACGTTCGCATTGCGCGAAATCTGGCCTAGTCACAATAATGAGCTGTCAAATTGACTGTCGAGTATGCATAGTCGATTGACTGTCGAGTGTAATTTATGTAGTACATTAAATATAGTACACAAATTATAACACAGGGGATACTTAATTTCTTTTAATACATTGTTAGGTAGGTAACTATTACCACTTGTACCATTTGATGTTATCCAGCCCATTTCAGAAGTCGCAATGAGCCAGTCTTTCGGAATATTTTCTGCAAGTGATGGACGGTTTGTTTGATTCGGGATTGCAATTTGAGGGGGTATTTTTTTTGATCCTGGGAAATTTTTTTAAGTGATGGGAAATTTTTTTTATTGCTGAAATAGAATATAAAGCGGAATATAAAAAAGTGGGAAAAATACTGGGACATTTTTTGGTATAGTGGGAAATTGTTTGGTATAGTGGGAAATTTATTAAAAGCCAATAATAAGCCCAACATAACCTTCAATACATTTTCCGTATCCTAAAAACATTTGAAAACATAATTCACACCCTACGATCACAACCCCTTTTAAAATGTCATTTCCCACTATTCTGCAATATGTATCAATGGCCGCCTCCAAAATTTCCAGAAATACCAACAGGTTGTTGGCTGCGGCTATACCCACTATATCCAAACACGTCCATGTTGGTAACGCTGCGCGCTGACATGTTATATTGTTAAAACTTCAGTAAAAATTCGTATGCATATATTGAGATGAATGAACTATTTTAAAAACGCAAAACGTCGGTACACATCTGAAATATGTGCGGGCATTTATGGCATGGCATTTTAAAGTGTAGCTAAATATTGATAATAAGCCAATTTTGCGGATGGAAAGTATGCAGCTAAACTGTGAAAATGTCATACACCCTTACATCATTTCTCTTTCAAAATAGGTAACCGCAGACACGTTCGCATTGCGCGAAATCTGGCCTAGTCACAATAATGAGCTGTCAAATTGACTGTCGAGTATGCATAGTCGATTGACTGTCGAGTGTAATTTATGTAGTACATTAAATATAGTACACAAATTATAACACAGGGGATACTTAATTTCTTTTAATACATTGTTAGGTAGGTAACTATTACCACTTGTACCATTTGATGTTATCCAGCCCATTTCAGAAGTCGCAATGAGCCAGTCTTTCGGAATATTTTCTGCAAGTGATGGACGGTTTGTTTGATTCGGGATTGCAATTTGAGGGGGTATTTTTTTTGATCCTGGGAAATTTTTTTAAGTGATGGGAAATTTTTTTTATTGCTGAAATAGAATATAAAGCGGAATATAAAAAAGTGGGAAAAATACTGGGACATTTTTTGGTATAGTGGGAAATTGTTTGGTATAGTGGGAAATTTATTAAAAGCCAATAATAAGCCCAACATAACCTTCAATACATTTTCCGTATCCTAAAAACATTTGAAAACATAATTCACACCCTACGATCACAACCCCTTTTAAAATGTCATTTCCCACTATTCTGCAATATGTATCAATGGCCGCCTCCAAAATTTCCAGAAATACCAACAGGTTGTTGGCTGCGGCTATACCCACTATATCCAAACACGTCCATGTTGGTAACGCTGCGCGCTGACATGTTATATTGTTAAAACTTCAGTAAAAATTCGTATGCATATATTGAGATGAATGAACTATTTTAAAAACGCAAAACGTCGGTACACATCTGAAATATGTGCGGGCATTTATGGCATGGCATTTTAAAGTGTAGCTAAATATTGATAATAAGCCAATTTTGCGGATGGAAAGTATGCAGCTAAACTGTGAAAATGTCATACACCCTTACATCATTTCTCTTTCAAAATAGGTAACCGCAGACACGTTCGCATTGCGCGAAATCTGGCCTAGTCACAATAATGAGCTGTCAAATTGACTGTCGAGTATGCATAGTCGATTGACTGTCGAGTGTAATTTATGTAGTACATTAAATATAGTACACAAATTATAACACAGGGGATACTTAATTTCTTTTAATACATTGTTAGGTAGGTAACTATTACCACTTGTACCATTTGATGTTATCCAGCCCATTTCAGAAGTCGCAATGAGCCAGTCTTTCGGAATATTTTCTGCAAGTGATGGACGGTTTGTTTGATTCGGGATTGCAATTTGAGGGGGTATTTTTTTTGATCCTGGGAAATTTTTTTAAGTGATGGGAAATTTTTTTTATTGCTGAAATAGAATATAAAGCGGAATATAAAAAAGTGGGAAAAATACTGGGACATTTTTTGGTATAGTGGGAAATTGTTTGGTATAGTGGGAAATTTATTAAAAGCCAATAATAAGCCCAACATAACCTTCAATACATTTTCCGTATCCTAAAAACATTTGAAAACATAATTCACACCCTACGATCACAACCCCTTTTAAAATGTCATTTCCCACTATTCTGCAATATGTATCAATGGCCGCCTCCAAAATTTCCAGAAATACCAACAGGTTGTTGGCTGCGGCTATACCCACTATATCCAAACACGTCCATGTTGGTAACGCTGCGCGCTGACATGTTATATTGTTAAAACTTCAGTAAAAATTCGTATGCATATATTGAGATGAATGAACTATTTTAAAAACGCAAAACGTCGGTACACATCTGAAATATGTGCGGGCATTTATGGCATGGCATTTTAAAGTGTAGCTAAATATTGATAATAAGCCAATTTTGCGGATGGAAAGTATGCAGCTAAACTGTGAAAATGTCATACACCCTTACATCATTTCTCTTTCAAAATAGGTAACCGCAGACACGTTCGCATTGCGCGAAATCTGGCCTAGTCACAATAATGAGCTGTCAAATTGACTGTCGAGTATGCATAGTCGATTGACTGTCGAGTGTAATTTATGTAGTACATTAAATATAGTACACAAATTATAACACAGGGGATACTTAATTTCTTTTAATACATTGTTAGGTAGGTAACTATTACCACTTGTACCATTTGATGTTATCCAGCCCATTTCAGAAGTCGCAATGAGCCAGTCTTTCGGAATATTTTCTGCAAGTGATGGACGGTTTGTTTGATTCGGGATTGCAATTTGAGGGGGTATTTTTTTTGATCCTGGGAAATTTTTTTAAGTGATGGGAAATTTTTTTTATTGCTGAAATAGAATATAAAGCGGAATATAAAAAAGTGGGAAAAATACTGGGACATTTTTTGGTATAGTGGGAAATTGTTTGGTATAGTGGGAAATTTATTAAAAGCCAATAATAAGCCCAACATAACCTTCAATACATTTTCCGTATCCTAAAAACATTTGAAAACATAATTCACACCCTACGATCACAACCCCTTTTAAAATGTCATTTCCCACTATTCTGCAATATGTATCAATGGCCGCCTCCAAAATTTCCAGAAATACCAACAGGTTGTTGGCTGCGGCTATACCCACTATATCCAAACACGTCCATGTTGGTAACGCTGCGCGCTGACATGTTATATTGTTAAAACTTCAGTAAAAATTCGTATGCATATATTGAGATGAATGAACTATTTTAAAAACGCAAAACGTCGGTACACATCTGAAATATGTGCGGGCATTTATGGCATGGCATTTTAAAGTGTAGCTAAATATTGATAATAAGCCAATTTTGCGGATGGAAAGTATGCAGCTAAACTGTGAAAATGTCATACACCCTTACATCATTTCTCTTTCAAAATAGGTAACCGCAGACACGTTCGCATTGCGCGAAATCTGGCCTAGTCACAATAATGAGCTGTCAAATTGACTGTCGAGTATGCATAGTCGATTGACTGTCGAGTGTAATTTATGTAGTACATTAAATATAGTACACAAATTATAACACAGGGGATACTTAATTTCTTTTAATACATTGTTAGGTAGGTAACTATTACCACTTGTACCATTTGATGTTATCCAGCCCATTTCAGAAGTCGCAATGAGCCAGTCTTTCGGAATATTTTCTGCAAGTGATGGACGGTTTGTTTGATTCGGGATTGCAATTTGAGGGGGTATTTTTTTTGATCCTGGGAAATTTTTTTAAGTGATGGGAAATTTTTTTTATTGCTGAAATAGAATATAAAGCGGAATATAAAAAAGTGGGAAAAAATACTGGGACATTTTTTGGTATAGTGGGAAATTGTTTGGTATAGTGGGAAATTTATTAAAAGCCAATAATAAGCCCAACATAACCTTCAATACATTTTCCGTATCCTAAAAACATTTGAAAACATAATTCACACCCTACGATCACAACCCCTTTTAAAATGTCATTTCCCACTATTCTGCAATATGTATCAATGGCCGCCTCCAAAATTTCCAGAAATACCAACAGGTTGTTGGCTGCGGCTATACCCACTATATCCAAACACGTCCATGTTGGTAACGCTGCGCGCTGACATGTTATATTGTTAAAACTTCAGTAAAAATTCGTATGCATATATTGAGATGAATGAACTATTTTAAAAACGCAAAACGTCGGTACACATCTGAAATATGTGCGGGCATTTATGGCATGGCATTTTAAAGTGTAGCTAAATATTGATAATAAGCCAATTTTGCGGATGAAAAGTATGCAGCTAAACTGTGAAAATGTCATACACCCTTACATCATTTCTCTTTCAAAATAGGTAACCGCAGACACGTTCGCATTGCGCGAAATCTGGCCTAGTCACAATAATGAGCTGTCAAATTGACTGTCGAGTATGCATAGTCGATTGACTGTCGAGTGTAATTTATGTAGTACATTAAATATAGTACACAAATTATAACACAGGGGATACTTAATTTCTTTTAATACATTGTTAGGTAGGTAACTATTACCACTTGTACCATTTGATGTTATCCAGCCCATTTCAGAAGTCGCAATGAGCCAGTCTTTCGGAATATTTTCTGCAAGTGATGGACGGTTTGTTTGATTCGGGATTGCAATTTGAGGGGGTATTTTTTTTGATCCTGGGAAATTTTTTTAAGTGATGGGAAATTTTTTTTATTGCTGAAATAGAATATAAAGCGGAATATAAAAAAGTGGGAAAAATACTGGGACATTTTTTGGTATAGTGGGAAATTGTTTGGTATAGTGGGAAATTTATTAAAAGCCAATAATAAGCCCAACATAACCTTCAATACATTTTCCGTATCCTAAAAACATTTGAAAACATAATTCACACCCTACGATCACAACCCCTTTTAAAATGTCATTTCCCACTATTCTGCAATATGTATCAATGGCCGCCTCCAAAATTTCCAGAAATACCAACAGGTTGTTGGCTGCGGCTATACCCACTATATCCAAACACGTCCATGTTGGTAACGCTGCGCGCTGACATGTTATATTGTTAAAACTTCAGTAAAAATTCGTATGCATATATTGAGATGAATGAACTATTTTAAAAACGCAAAACGTCGGTACACATCTGAAATATGTGCGGGCATTTATGGCATGGCATTTTAAAGTGTAGCTAAATATTGATAATAAGCCAATTTTGCGGATGGAAAGTATGCAGCTAAACTGTGAAAATGTCATACACCCTTACATCATTTCTCTTTCAAAATAGGTAACCGCAGACACGTTCGCATTGCGCGAAATCTGGCCTAGTCACAATAATGAGCTGTCAAATTGACTGTCGAGTATGCATAGTCGATTGACTGTCGAGTGTAATTTATGTAGTACATTAAATATAGTACACAAATTATAACACAGGGGATACTTAATTTCTTTTAATACATTGTTAGGTAGGTAACTATTACCACTTGTACCATTTGATGTTATCCAGCCCATTTCAGAAGTCGCAATGAGCCAGTCTTTCGGAATATTTTCTGCAAGTGATGGACGGTTTGTTTGATTCGGGATTGCAATTTGAGGGGGTATTTTTTTTGATCCTGGGAAATTTTTTTAAGTGATGGGAAATTTTTTTTATTGCTGAAATAGAATATAAAGCGGAATATAAAAAAGTGGGAAAAATACTGGGACATTTTTTGGTATAGTGGGAAATTGTTTGGTATAGTGGGAAATTTATTAAAAGCCAATAATAAGCCCAACATAACCTTCAATACATTTTCCGTATCCTAAAAACATTTGAAAACATAATTCACACCCTACGATCACAACCCCTTTTAAAATGTCATTTCCCACTATTCTGCAATATGTATCAATGGCCGCCTCCAAAATTTCCAGAAATACCAACAGGTTGTTGGCTGCGGCTATACCCACTATATCCAAACACGTCCATGTTGGTAACGCTGCGCGCTGACATGTTATATTGTTAAAACTTCAGTAAAAATTCGTATGCATATATTGAGATGAATGAACTATTTTAAAAACGCAAAACGTCGGTACACATCTGAAATATGTGCGGGCATTTATGGCATGGCATTTTAAAGTGTAGCTAAATATTGATAATAAGCCAATTTTGCGGATGGAAAGTATGCAGCTAAACTGTGAAAATGTCATACACCCTTACATCATTTCTCTTTCAAAATAGGTAACCGCAGACACGTTCGCATTGCGCGAAATCTGGCCTAGTCACAATAATGAGCTGTCAAATTGACTGTCGAGTATGCATAGTCGATTGACTGTCGAGTGTAATTTATGTAGTACATTAAATATAGTACACAAATTATAACACAGGGGATACTTAATTTCTTTTAATACATTGTTAGGTAGGTAACTATTACCACTTGTACCATTTGATGTTATCCAGCCCATTTCAGAAGTCGCAATGAGCCAGTCTTTCGGAATATTTTCTGCAAGTGATGGACGGTTTGTTTGATTCGGGATTGCAATTTGAGGGGGTATTTTTTTTGATCCTGGGAAATTTTTTTAAGTGATGGGAAATTTTTTTTATTGCTGAAATAGAATATAAAGCGGAATATAAAAAAGTGGGAAAAATACTGGGACATTTTTTGGTATAGTGGGAAATTGTTTGGTATAGTGGGAAATTTATTAAAAGCCAATAATAAGCCCAACATAACCTTCAATACATTTTCCGTATCCTAAAAACATTTGAAAACATAATTCACACCCTACGATCACAACCCCTTTTAAAATGTCATTTCCCACTATTCTGCAATATGTATCAATGGCCGCCTCCAAAATTTCCAGAAATACCAACAGGTTGTTGGCTGCGGCTATACCCACTATATCCAAACACGTCCATGTTGGTAACGCTGCGCGCTGACATGTTATATTGTTAAAACTTCAGTAAAAATTCGTATGCATATATTGAGATGAATGAACTATTTTAAAAACGCAAAACGTCGGTACACATCTGAAATATGTGCGGGCATTTATGGCATGGCATTTTAAAGTGTAGCTAAATATTGATAATAAGCCAATTTTGCGGATGGAAAGTATGCAGCTAAACTGTGAAAATGTCATACACCCTTACATCATTTCTCTTTCAAAATAGGTAACCGCAGACACGTTCGCATTGCGCGAAATCTGGCCTAGTCACAATAATGAGCTGTCAAATTGACTGTCGAGTATGCATAGTCGATTGACTGTCGAGTGTAATTTATGTAGTACATTAAATATAGTACACAAATTATAACACAGGGGATACTTAATTTCTTTTAATACATTGTTAGGTAGGTAACTATTACCACTTGTACCATTTGATGTTATCCAGCCCATTTCAGAAGTCGCAATGAGCCAGTCTTTCGGAATATTTTCTGCAAGTGATGGACGGTTTGTTTGATTCGGGATTGCAATTTGAGGGGGTATTTTTTTTGATCCTGGGAAATTTTTTTAAGTGATGGGAAATTTTTTTTATTGCTGAAATAGAATATAAAGCGGAATATAAAAAAGTGGGAAAAATACTGGGACATTTTTTGGTATAGTGGGAAATTGTTTGGTATAGTGGGAAATTTATTAAAAGCCAATAATAAGCCCAACATAACCTTCAATACATTTTCCGTATCCTAAAAACATTTGAAAACATAATTCACACCCTACGATCACAACCCCTTTTAAAATGTCATTTCCCACTATTCTGCAATATGTATCAATGGCCGCCTCCAAAATTTCCAGAAATACCAACAGGTTGTTGGCTGCGGCTATACCCACTATATCCAAACACGTCCATGTTGGTAACGCTGCGCGCTGACATGTTATATTGTTAAAACTTCAGTAAAAATTCGTATGCATATATTGAGATGAATGAACTATTTTAAAAACGCAAAACGTCGGTACACATCTGAAATATGTGCGGGCATTTATGGCATGGCATTTTAAAGTGTAGCTAAATATTGATAATAAGCCAATTTTGCGAATGGAAAGTATGCAGCTAAACTGTGAAAATGTCATACACCCTTACATCATTTCTCTTTCAAAATAGGTAACCGCAGACACGTTCGCATTGCGCGAAATCTGGCCTAGTCACAATAATGAGCTGTCAAATTGACTGTCGAGTATGCATAGTCGATTGACTGTCGAGTGTAATTTATGCAGTACATTAAATATAGTACACAAATTATAACACAGGGGATACTTAATTTCTTTTAATACATTGTTAGGTAGGTAACTATTACCACTTGTACCATTTGATGTTATCCAGCCCATTTCAGAAGTCGCAATGAGCCAGTCTTTCGGAATATTTTCTGCAAGTGATGGACGGTTTGTTTGATTCGGGATTGCAATTTGAGGGGGTATTTTTTTTGATCCTGGGAAATTTTTTTAAGTGATGGGAAATTTTTTTTATTGCTGAAATAGAATATAAAGCGGAATATAAAAAAGTGGGAAAAATACTGGGACATTTTTTGGTATAGTGGGAAATTGTTTGGTATAGTGGGAAATTTATTAAAAGCCAATAATAAGCCCAACATAACCTTCAATACATTTTCCGTATCCTAAAAACATTTGAAAACATAATTCACACCCTACGATCACAACCCCTTTTAAAATGTCATTTCCCACTATTCTGCAATATGTATCAATGGCCGCCTCCAAAATTTCCAGAAATACCAACAGGTTGTTGGCTGCGGCTATACCCACTATATCCAAACACGTCCATGTTGGTAACGCTGCGCGCTGACATGTTATATTGTTAAAACTTCAGTAAAAATTCGTATGCATATATTGAGATGAATGAACTATTTTAAAAACGCAAAACGTCGGTACACATCTGAAATATGTGCGGGCATTTATGGCATGGCATTTTAAAGTGTAGCTAAATATTGATAATAAGCCAATTTTGCGGATGGAAAGTATGCAGCTAAACTGTGAAAATGTCATACACCCTTACATCATTTCTCTTTCAAAATAGGTAACCGCAGACACGTTCGCATTGCGCGAAATCTGGCCTAGTCACAATAATGAGCTGTCAAATTGACTGTCGAGTATGCATAGTCGATTGACTGTCGAGTGTAATTTATGTAGTACATTAAATATAGTACACAAATTATAACACAGGGGATACTTAATTTCTTTTAATACATTGTTAGGTAGGTAACTATTACCACTTGTACCATTTGATGTTATCCAGCCCATTTCAGAAGTCGCAATGAGCCAGTCTTTCGGAATATTTTCTGCAAGTGATGGACGGTTTGTTTGATTCGGGATTGCAATTTGAGGGGGTATTTTTTTTGATCCTGGGAAATTTTTTTAAGTGATGGGAAATTTTTTTTATTGCTGAAATAGAATATAAAGCGGAATATAAAAAAGTGGGAAAAATACTGGGACATTTTTTGGTATAGTGGGAAATTGTTTGGTATAGTGGGAAATTTATTAAAAGCCAATAATAAGCCCAACATAACCTTCAATACATTTTCCGTATCCTAAAAACATTTGAAAACATAATTCACACCCTACGATCACAACCCCTTTTAAAATGTCATTTCCCACTATTCTGCAATATGTATCAATGGCCGCCTCCAAAATTTCCAGAAATACCAACAGGTTGTTGGCTGCGGCTATACCCACTATATCCAAACACGTCCATGTTGGTAACGCTGCGCGCTGACATGTTATATTGTTAAAACTTCAGTAAAAATTCGTATGCATATATTGAGATGAATGAACTATTTTAAAAACGCAAAACGTCGGTACACATCTGAAATATGTGCGGGCATTTATGGCATGGCATTTTAAAGTGTAGCTAAATATTGATAATAAGCCAATTTTGCGGATGGAAAGTATGCAGCTAAACTGTGAAAATGTCATACACCCTTACATCATTTCTCTTTCAAAATAGGTAACCGCAGACACGTTCGCATTGCGCGAAATCTGGCCTAGTCACAATAATGAGCTGTCAAATTGACTGTCGAGTATGCATAGTCGATTGACTGTCGAGTGTAATTTATGTAGTACATTAAATATAGTACACAAATTATAACACAGGGGATACTTAATTTCTTTTAATACATTGTTAGGTAGGTAACTATTACCACTTGTACCATTTGATGTTATCCAGCCCATTTCAGAAGTCGCAATGAGCCAGTCTTTCGGAATATTTTCTGCAAGTGATGGACGGTTTGTTTGATTCGGGATTGCAATTTGAGGGGGTATTTTTTTTGATCCTGGGAAATTTTTTTAAGTGATGGGAAATTTTTTTTATTGCTGAAATAGAATATAAAGCGGAATATAAAAAAGTGGGAAAAAATACTGGGACATTTTTTGGTATAGTGGGAAATTGTTTGGTATAGTGGGAAATTTATTAAAAGCCAATAATAAGCCCAACATAACCTTCAATACATTTTCCGTATCCTAAAAACATTTGAAAACATAATTCACACCCTACGATCACAACCCCTTTTAAAATGTCATTTCCCACTATTCTGCAATATGTATCAATGGCCGCCTCCAAAATTTCCAGAAATACCAACAGGTTGTTGGCTGCGGCTATACCCACTATATCCAAACACGTCCATGTTGGTAACGCTGCGCGCTGACATGTTATATTGTTAAAACTTCAGTAAAAATTCGTATGCATATATTGAGATGAATGAACTATTTTAAAAACGCAAAACGTCGGTACACATCTGAAATATGTGCGGGCATTTATGGCATGGCATTTTAAAGTGTAGCTAAATATTGATAATAAGCCAATTTTGCGGATGGAAAGTATGCAGCTAAACTGTGAAAATGTCATACACCCTTACATCATTTCTCTTTCAAAATAGGTAACCGCAGACACGTTCGCATTGCGCGAAATCTGGCCTAGTCACAATAATGAGCTGTCAAATTGACTGTCGAGTATGCATAGTCGATTGACTGTCGAGTGTAATTTATGTAGTACATTAAATATAGTACACAAATTATAACACAGGGGATACTTAATTTCTTTTAATACATTGTTAGGTAGGTAACTATTACCACTTGTACCATTTGATGTTATCCAGCCCATTTCAGAAGTCGCAATGAGCCAGTCTTTCGGAATATTTTCTGCAAGTGATGGACGGTTTGTTTGATTCGGGATTGCAATTTGAGGGGGTATTTTTTTTGATCCTGGGAAATTTTTTTAAGTGATGGGAAATTTTTTTTATTGCTGAAATAGAATATAAAGCGGAATATAAAAAAGTGGGAAAAATACTGGGACATTTTTTGGTATAGTGGGAAATTGTTTGGTATAGTGGGAAATTTATTAAAAGCCAATAATAAGCCCAACATAACCTTCAATACATTTTCCGTATCCTAAAAACATTTGAAAACATAATTCACACCCTACGATCACAACCCCTTTTAAAATGTCATTTCCCACTATTCTGCAATATGTATCAATGGCCGCCTCCAAAATTTCCAGAAATACCAACAGGTTGTTGGCTGCGGCTATACCCACTATATCCAAACACGTCCATGTTGGTAACGCTGCGCGCTGACATGTTATATTGTTAAAACTTCAGTAAAAATTCGTATGCATATATTGAGATGAATGAACTATTTTAAAAACGCAAAACGTCGGTACACATCTGAAATATGTGCGGGCATTTATGGCATGGCATTTTAAAGTGTAGCTAAATATTGATAATAAGCCAATTTTGCGGATGGAAAGTATGCAGCTAAACTGTGAAAATGTCATACACCCTTACATCATTTCTCTTTCAAAATAGGTAACCGCAGACACGTTCGCATTGCGCGAAATCTGGCCTAGTCACAATAATGAGCTGTCAAATTGACTGTCGAGTATGCATAGTCGATTGACTGTCGAGTAATGAGCTGTCAAATTGACTGTCGAGTATGCATAGTCGATTGACTGTCGAGTATGCATAGTCGATTGACTGTCGAGTGTAATTTATGTAGTACATTAAATATAGTACACAAATTATAACACAGGGGATACTTAATTTCTTTTTGTTTTTCTTCTTGTTAAAACTTCAGTAAAAATTCGTATGCATATATTGAGATGAATGAACTATTTTAAAAACGCAAAACGTCGGTACACATCTGAAATATGTGCGGGCATTTATGGCATGGCATTTTAAAGTGTAGCTAAATATTGATAATAAGCCAATTTTGCGGATGGAAAGTATGCAGCTAAACTGTGAAAATGTCATACACCCTTACATCATTTCTCTTTCAAAATAGGTAACCGCAGACACGTTCGCATTGCGCGAAATCTGGCCTAGTCACAATAATGAGCTGTCAAATTGACTGTCGAGTATGCATAGTCGATTGACTGTCGAGTGTAATTTATGTAGTACATTAAATATAGTACACAAATTATAACACAGGGGATACTTAATTTCTTTTAATACATTGTTAGGTAGGTAACTATTACCACTTGTACCATTTGATGTTATCCAGCCCATTTCAGAAGTCGCAATGAGCCAGTCTTTCGGAATATTTTCTGCAAGTGATGGACGGTTTGGTTGATTCGGGATTGCAATTTGAGGGGGTATTTTTTTTGATCCTGGGAAATTTTTTTAAGTGATGGGAAATTTTTTTTATTGCTGAAATAGAATATAAAGCGGAATATAAAAAAGTGGGAAAAATACTGGGACATTTTTTGGTATAGTGGGAAATTGTTTGGTATAGTGGGAAATTTATTAAAAGCCAATAATAAGCCCAACATAACCTTCAATACATTTTCCGTATCCTAAAAACATTTGAAAACATAATTCACACCCTACGATCACAACCCCTTTTAAAATGTCATTTCCCACTATTCTGCAATATGTATCAATGGCCGCCTCCAAAATTTCCAGAAATACCAACAGGTTGTTGGCTGCGGCTATACCCACTATATCCAAACACGTCCATGTTGGTAACGCTGCGCGCTGACATGTTATATTGTTAAAACTTCAGTAAAAATTCGTATGCATATATTGAGATGAATGAACTATTTTAAAAACGCAAAACGTCGGTACACATCTGAAATATGTGCGGGCATTTATGGCATGGCATTTTAAAGTGTAGCTAAATATTGATAATAAGCCAATTTTGCGGATGGAAAGTATGCAGCTAAACTGTGAAAATGTCATACACCCTTACATCATTTCTCTTTCAAAATAGGTAACCGCAGACACGTTCGCATTGCGCGAAATCTGGCCTAGTCACAATAATGAGCTGTCAAATTGACTGTCGAGTATGCATAGTCGATTGACTGTCGAGTGTAATTTATGTAGTACATTAAATATAGTACACAAATTATAACACAGGGGATACTTAATTTCTTTTAATACATTGTTAGGTAGGTAACTATTACCACTTGTACCATTTGATGTTATCCAGCCCATTTCAGAAGTCGCAATGAGCCAGTCTTTCGGAATATTTTCTGCAAGTGATGGACGGTTTGTTTGATTCGGGATTGCAATTTGAGGGGGTATTTTTTTTGATCCTGGGAAATTTTTTTAAGTGATGGGAAATTTTTTTTATTGCTGAAATAGAATATAAAGCGGAATATAAAAAAGTGGGAAAAATACTGGGACATTTTTTGGTATAGTGGGAAATTGTTTGGTATAGTGGGAAATTTATTAAAAGCCAATAATAAGCCCAACATAACCTTCAATACATTTTCCGTATCCTAAAAACATTTGAAAACATAATTCACACCCTACGATCACAACCCCTTTTAAAATGTCATTTCCCACTATTCTGCAATATGTATCAATGGCCGCCTCCAAAATTTCCAGAAATACCAACAGGTTGTTGGCTGCGGCTATACCCACTATATCCAAACACGTCCATGTTGGTAACGCTGCGCGCTGACATGTTATATTGTTAAAACTTCAGTAAAAATTCGTATGCATATATTGAGATGAATGAACTATTTTAAAAACGCAAAACGTCGGTACACATCTGAAATATGTGCGGGCATTTATGGCATGGCATTTTAAAGTGTAGCTAAATATTGATAATAAGCCAATTTTGCGGATGGAAAGTATGCAGCTAAACTGTGAAAATGTCATACACCCTTACATCATTTCTCTTTCAAAATAGGTAACCGCAGACACGTTCGCATTGCGCGAAATCTGGCCTAGTCACAATAATGAGCTGTCAAATTGACTGTCGAGTATGCATAGTCGATTGACTGTCGAGTGTAATTTATGTAGTACATTAAATATAGTACACAAATTATAACACAGGGGATACTTAATTTCTTTTAATACATTGTTAGGTAGGTAACTATTACCACTTGTACCATTTGATGTTATCCAGCCCATTTCAGAAGTCGCAATGAGCCAGTCTTTCGGAATATTTTCTGCAAGTGATGGACGGTTTGTTTGATTCGGGATTGCAATTTGAGGGGGTATTTTTTTTGATCCTGGGAAATTTTTTTAAGTGATGGGAAATTTTTTTTATTGCTGAAATAGAATATAAAGCGGAATATAAAAAAGTGGGAAAAATACTGGGACATTTTTTGGTATAGTGGGAAATTGTTTGGTATAGTGGGAAATTTATTAAAAGCCAATAATAAGCCCAACATAACCTTCAATACATTTTCCGTATCCTAAAAACATTTGAAAACATAATTCACACCCTACGATCACAACCCCTTTTAAAATGTCATTTCCCACTATTCTGCAATATGTATCAATGGCCGCCTCCAAAATTTCCAGAAATACCAACAGGTTGTTGGCTGCGGCTATACCCACTATATCCAAACACGTCCATGTTGGTAACGCTGCGCGCTGACATGTTATATTGTTAAAACTTCAGTAAAAATTCGTATGCATATATTGAGATGAATGAACTATTTTAAAAACGCAAAACGTCGGTACACATCTGAAATATGTGCGGGCATTTATGGCATGGCATTTTAAAGTGTAGCTAAATATTGATAATAAGCCAATTTTGCGGATGGAAAGTATGCAGCTAAACTGTGAAAATGTCATACACCCTTACATCATTTCTCTTTCAAAATAGGTAACCGCAGACACGTTCGCATTGCGCGAAATCTGGCCTAGTCACAATAATGAGCTGTCAAATTGACTGTCGAGTATGCATAGTCGATTGACTGTCGAGTGTAATTTATGTAGTACATTAAATATAGTACACAAATTATAACACAGGGGATACTTAATTTCTTTTAATACATTGTTAGGTAGGTAACTATTACCACTTGTACCATTTGATGTTATCCAGCCCATTTCAGAAGTCGCAATGAGCCAGTCTTTCGGAATATTTTCTGCAAGTGATGGACGGTTTGTTTGATTCGGGATTGCAATTTGAGGGGGTATTTTTTTTGATCCTGGGAAATTTTTTTAAGTGATGGGAAATTTTTTTTATTGCTGAAATAGAATATAAAGGGAATATAAAAAAGTGGGAAAAATACTGGGACATTTTTTGGTATAGTGGGAAATTGTTTGGTATAGTGGGAAATTTATTAAAAGCCAATAATAAGCCCAACATAACCTTCAATACATTTTCCGTATCCTAAAAACATTTGAAAACATAATTCACACCCTACGATCACAACCCCTTTTAAAATGTCATTTCCCACTATTCTGCAATATGTATCAATGGCCGCCTCCAAAATTTCCAGAAATACCAACAGGTTGTTGGCTGCGGCTATACCCACTATATCCAAACACGTCCATGTTGGTAACGCTGCGCGCTGACATGTTATATTGTTAAAACTTCAGTAAAAATTCGTATGCATATATTGAGATGAATGAACTATTTTAAAAACGCAAAACGTCGGTACACATCTGAAATATGTGCGGGCATTTATGGCATGGCATTTTAAAGTGTAGCTAAATATTGATAATAAGCCAATTTTGCGGATGGAAAGTATGCAGCTAAACTGTGAAAATGTCATACACCCTTACATCATTTCTCTTTCAAAATAGGTAACCGCAGACACGTTCGCATTGCGCGAAATCTGGCCTAGTCACAATAATGAGCTGTCAAATTGACTGTCGAGTATGCATAGTCGATTGACTGTCGAGTGTAATTTATGTAGTACATTAAATATAGTACACAAATTATAACACAGGGGATACTTAATTTCTTTTAATACATTGTTAGGTAGGTAACTATTACCACTTGTACCATTTGATGTTATCCAGCCCATTTCAGAAGTCGCAATGAGCCAGTCTTTCGGAATATTTTCTGCAAGTGATGGACGGTTTGTTTGATTCGGGATTGCAATTTGAGGGGGTATTTTTTTTGATCCTGGGAAATTTTTTTAAGTGATGGGAAATTTTTTTTATTGCTGAAATAGAATATAAAGCGGAATATAAAAAAGTGGGAAAAATACTGGGACATTTTTTGGTATAGTGGGAAATTGTTTGGTATAGTGGGAAATTTATTAAAAGCCAATAATAAGCCCAACATAACCTTCAATACATTTTCCGTATCCTAAAAACATTTGAAAACATAATTCACACCCTACGATCACAACCCCTTTTAAAATGTCATTTCCCACTATTCTGCAATATGTATCAATGGCCGCCTCCAAAATTTCCAGAAATACCAACAGGTTGTTGGCTGCGGCTATACCCACTATATCCAAACACGTCCATGTTGGTAACGCTGCGCGCTGACATGTTATATTGTTAAAACTTCAGTAAAAATTCGTATGCATATATTGAGATGAATGAACTATTTTAAAAACGCAAAACGTCGGTACACATCTGAAATATGTGCGGGCATTTATGGCATGGCATTTTAAAGTGTAGCTAAATATTGATAATAAACCAATTTTGCGGATGGAAAGTATGCAGCTAAACTGTGAAAATGTCATACACCCTTACATCATTTCTCTTTCAAAATAGGTAACCGCAGACACGTTCGCATTGCGCGAAATCTGGCCTAGTCACAATAATGAGCTGTCAAATTGACTGTCGAGTATGCATAGTCGATTGACTGTCGAGTGTAATTTATGTAGTACATTAAATATAGTACACAAATTATAACACAGGGGATACTTAATTTCTTTTAATACATTGTTAGGTAGGTAACTATTACCACTTGTACCATTTGATGTTATCCAGCCCATTTCAGAAGTCGCAATGAGCCAGTCTTTCGGAATATTTTCTGCAAGTGATGGACGGTTTGTTTGATTCGGGATTGCAATTTGAGGGGGTATTTTTTTTGATCCTGGGAAATTTTTTTAAGTGATGGGAAATTTTTTTTATTGCTGAAATAGAATATAAAGCGGAATATAAAAAAGTGGGAAAAATACTGGGACATTTTTTGGTATAGTGGGAAATTGTTTGGTATAGTGGGAAATTTATTAAAAGCCAATAATAAGCCCAACATAACCTTCAATACATTTTCCGTATCCTAAAAACATTTGAAAACATAATTCACACCCTACGATCACAACCCCTTTTAAAATGTCATTTCCCACTATTCTGCAATATGTATCAATGGCCGCCTCCAAAATTTCCAGAAATACCAACAGGTTGTTGGCTGCGGCTATACCCACTATATCCAAACACGTCCATGTTGGTAACGCTGCGCGCTGACATGTTATATTGTTAAAACTTCAGTAAAAATTCGTATGCATATATTGAGATGAATGAACTATTTTAAAAACGCAAAACGTCGGTACACATCTGAAATATGTGCGGGCATTTATGGCATGGCATTTTAAAGTGTAGCTAAATATTGATAATAAGCCAATTTTGCGGATGGAAAGTATGCAGCTAAACTGTGAAAATGTCATACACCCTTACATCATTTCTCTTTCAAAATAGGTAACCGCAGACACGTTCGCATTGCGCGAAATCTGGCCTAGTCACAATAATGAGCTGTCAAATTGACTGTCGAGTATGCATAGTCGATTGACTGTCGAGTGTAATTTATGTAGTACATTAAATATAGTACACAAATTATAACACAGGGGATACTTAATTTCTTTTAATACATTGTTAGGTAGGTAACTATTACCACTTGTACCATTTGATGTTATCCAGCCCATTTCAGAAGTCGCAATGAGCCAGTCTTTCGGAATATTTTCTGCAAGTGATGGACGGTTTGTTTGATTCGGGATTGCAATTTGAGGGGGTATTTTTTTTGATCCTGGGAAATTTTTTTAAGTGATGGGAAATTTTTTTTATTGCTGAAATAGAATATAAAGCGGAATATAAAAAAGTGGGAAAAATACTGGGACATTTTTTGGTATAGTGGGAAATTGTTTGGTATAGTGGGAAATTTATTAAAAGCCAATAATAAGCCCAACATAACCTTCAATACATTTTCCGTATCCTAAAAACATTTGAAAACATAATTCACACCCTACGATCACAACCCCTTTTAAAATGTCATTTCCCACTATTCTGCAATATGTATCAATGGCCGCCTCCAAAATTTCCAGAAATACCAACAGGTTGTTGGCTGCGGCTATACCCACTATATCCAAACACGTCCATGTTGGTAACGCTGCGCGCTGACATGTTATATTGTTAAAACTTCAGTAAAAATTCGTATGCATATATTGAGATGAATGAACTATTTTAAAAACGCAAAACGTCGGTACACATCTGAAATATGTGCGGGCATTTATGGCATGGCATTTTAAAGTGTAGCTAAATATTGATAATAAGCCAATTTTGCGGATGGAAAGTATGCAGCTAAACTGTGAAAATGTCATACACCCTTACATCATTTCTCTTTCAAAATAGGTAACCGCAGACACGTTCGCATTGCGCGAAATCTGGCCTAGTCACAATAATGAGCTGTCAAATTGACTGTCGAGTATGCATAGTCGATTGACTGTCGAGTGTAATTTATGTAGTACATTAAATATAGTACACAAATTATAACACAGGGGATACTTAATTTCTTTTAATACATTGTTAGGTAGGTAACTATTACCACTTGTACCATTTGATGTTATCCAGCCCATTTCAGAAGTCGCAATGAGCCAGTCTTTCGGAATATTTTCTGCAAGTGATGGACGGTTTGTTTGATTCGGGATTGCAATTTGAGGGGGTATTTTTTTTGATCCTGGGAAATTTTTTTAAGTGATGGGAAATTTTTTTTATTGCTGAAATAGAATATAAAGCGGAATATAAAAAAGTGGGAAAAATACTTTGACATTTTTTGGTATAGTGGGAAATTGTTTGGTATAGTGGGAAATTTATTAAAAGCCAATAATAAGCCCAACATAACCTTCAATACATTTTCCGTATCCTAAAAACATTTGAAAACATAATTCACACCCTACGATCACAACCCCTTTTAAAATGTCATTTCCCACTATTCTGCAATATGTATCAATGGCCGCCTCCAAAATTTCCAGAAATACCAACAGGTTGTTGGCTGCGGCTATACCCACTATATCCAAACACGTCCATGTTGGTAACGCTGCGCGCTGACATGTTATATTGTTAAAACTTCAGTAAAAATTCGTATGCATATATTGAGATGAATGAACTATTTTAAAAACGCAAAACGTCGGTACACATCTGAAATATGTGCGGGCATTTATGGCATGGCATTTTAAAGTGTAGCTAAATATTGATAATAAGCCAATTTTGCGGATGAAAAGTATGCAGCTAAACTGTGAAAATGTCATACACCCTTACATCATTTCTCTTTCAAAATAGGTAACCGCAGACACGTTCGCATTGCGCGAAATCTGGCCTAGTCACAATAATGAGCTGTCAAATTGACTGTCGAGTATGCATAGTCGATTGACTGTCGAGTGTAATTTATGTAGTACATTAAATATAGTACACAAATTATAACACAGGGGATACTTAATTTCTTTTAATACATTGTTAGGTAGGTAACTATTACCACTTGTACCATTTGATGTTATCCAGCCCATTTCAGAAGTCGCAATGAGCCAGTCTTTCGGAATATTTTCTGCAAGTGATGGACGGTTTGTTTGATTCGGGATTGCAATTTGAGGGGGTATTTTTTTTGATCCTGGGAAATTTTTTTAAGTGATGGGAAATTTTTTTTATTGCTGAAATAGAATATAAAGCGGAATATAAAAAAGTGGGAAAAATACTGGGACATTTTTTGGTATAGTGGGAAATTGTTTGGTATAGTGGGAAATTTATTAAAAGCCAATAATAAGCCCAACATAACCTTCAATACATTTTCCGTATCCTAAAAACATTTGAAAACATAATTCACACCCTACGATCACAACCCCTTTTAAAATGTCATTTCCCACTATTCTGCAATATGTATCAATGGCCGCCTCCAAAATTTCCAGAAATACCAACAGGTTGTTGGCTGCGGCTATACCCACTATATCCAAACACGTCCATGTTGGTAACGCTGCGCGCTGACATGTTATATTGTTAAAACTTCAGTAAAAATTCGTATGCATATATTGAGATGAATGAACTATTTTAAAAACGCAAAACGTCGGTACACATCTGAAATATGTGCGGGCATTTATGGCATGGCATTTTAAAGTGTAGCTAAATATTGATAATAAGCCAATTTTGCGGATGGAAAGTATGCAGCTAAACTGTGAAAATGTCATACACCCTTACATCATTTCTCTTTCAAAATAGGTAACCGCAGACACGTTCGCATTGCGCGAAATCTGGCCTAGTCACAATAATGAGCTGTCAAATTGACTGTCGAGTATGCATAGTCGATTGACTGTCGAGTGTAATTTATGTAGTACATTAAATATAGTACACAAATTATAACACAGGGGATACTTAATTTCTTTTAATACATTGTTAGGTAGGTAACTATTACCACTTGTACCATTTGATGTTATCCAGCCCATTTCAGAAGTCGCAATGAGCCAGTCTTTCGGAATATTTTCTGCAAGTGATGGACGGTTTGTTTGTTTCGGGGTTGCAATTTGAGGTGGTAATGTCACTCCGTTGGCACTTATATGTGGCTTTGTAAGGTATTGAACCGATAACATTTTCTGTTTTCGGGGCCAAACCGAAAATTTGGTTTTTTTTTTTGAATATTCGTTTGGGGTCACCTAGGATATCTGAGCAGTTTATATCCTTTAAATACTCATGTATATCATGGAACCATTTGGGAATAAGTTCTTCGATTGCTCCGGGATTAGATGTTAATTCCACGATCCGTATACCTTCCACTTGATGTCGCTTCATAAAATTGAAGTCTTTCGTTTTTAAAAGGAGTTTTTTGTTCTCCTGTTTGACTAATTTTTGTTCCTCATCTAGGACTGCATTAATTTTTTGGCAAAACCGCATTTGTAAATATGTGTTAACCATTGTTCAAACCTTCAGTCCTCGCTTTTTGTGAGAAGAGTGCATTGACCCATCCGGAGACTGGAACACCAAACTCTCTGCTCGAATACTAAAACTAATGTCGCTTTTAGTACATTTGATAAGGTGTCTTAATTATATGTATGTTATGAACGTTTTATTGCTCGATTTAGTTGTAAGTGAGAAACGTAAAATTACTTATATTTCGTATATAGTATTTGAAGCCTGAAAAAGAAAAAAAAAACATCAGTTTGCATATAAAACACAAAGTTTCTCACAACACAACACTCCCAACAGTTTTATTTTTAGATATGTTCGACTACTGTGTTCGAAATAACAATCCCAGATACACTATATATAATATAATATAAATAAATAATATAGTATAAAAAATGCCCAAAAAATACTGGGAATTTTTTTTTGATCCTGGGAAATTTTTTTAAGTGATGGGAAATTTTTTTTATTGCTGAAATAGAATATAAAGCAGAATATAAAAAAGTGGGAAAAATACTGGGACATTTTTTGGTATAGTGGGAAATTTTTTGGTATAGTGGGAAATTGTTTGGTATAGTGGGAAATTTATTAAAAGCCAGCAATAAGCCCAACATAACCTTCAATACATTTTCCGTATCCTAAAAACATTTGAAAACATAATTCACACCCTACGATCACAACCCCTTTTAAAATGTCATTTCCCACTATTCTGCAATATGTATCAATGGCCGCCTCCAAAATTTCCAGAAATACCAACAGGTTGTTGGCTGCGGCTATACCCACTATATCCAAACACGTCCATGTTGGTAACGCTGCGCGCTGACATGTTATATTGTTAAAACTTCAGTAAAAATTCGTATGCATATATTGAGATGAATGAACTATTTTAAAAACGCAAAACGTCGGTACACATCTGAAATATGTGCGGGCATTTATGGCATGGCATTTTAAAGTGTAGCTAAATATTGATAATAAGCCAATTTTGCGGATGGAAAGTATGCAGCTAAACTGTGAAAATGTCATACACCCTTACATCATTTCTCTTTCAAAATAGGTAACCGCAGACACGTTCGCATTGCGCGAAATCTGGCCTAGTCACAATAATGAGCTGTCAAATTGACTGTCGAGTATGCATAGTCGATTGACTGTCGAGTGTAATTTATGTAGTACATTAAATATAGTACACAAATTATAACACAGGGGATACTTAATTTCTTTTAATACATTGTTAGGTAGGTAACTATTACCACTTGTACCATTTGATGTTATCCAGCCCATTTCAGAAGTCGCAATGAGCCAGTCTTTCGGAATATTTTCTGCAAGTGATGGACGGTTTGTTTGATTCGGGATTGCAATTTGAGGGGGTATTTTTTTTGATCCTGGGAAATTTTTTTAAGTGATGGGAAATTTTTTTTATTGCTGAAATAGAATATAAAGCGGAATATAAAAAAGTGGGAAAAATACTGGGACATTTTTTGGTATAGTGGGAAATTGTTTGGTATAGTGGGAAATTTATTAAAAGCCAGCAATAAGCCCAACATAACCTTCAATACATTTTCCGTATCCTAAAAACATTTGAAAACATAATTCACACCCTACGATCACAACCCCTTTTAAAATGTCATTTCCCACTATTCTGCAATATGTATCAATGGCCGCCTCCAAAATTTCCAGAAATACCAACAGGTTGTTGGCTGCGGCTATACCCACTATATCCAAACACGTCCATGTTGGTAACGCTGCGCGCTGACATGTTATATTGTTAAAACTTCAGTAAAAATTCGTATGCATATATTGAGATGAATGAACTATTTTAAAAACGCAAAACGTCGGTACACATCTGAAATATGTGCGGGCATTTATGGCATGGCATTTTAAAGTGTAGCTAAATATTGATAATAAGCCAATTTTGCGGATGGAAAGTATGCAGCTAAACTGTGAAAATGTCATACACCCTTACATCATTTCTCTTTCAAAATAGGTAACCGCAGACACGTTCGCATTGCGCGAAATCTGGCCTAGTCACAATAATGAGCTGTCAAATTGACTGTCGAGTATGCATAGTCGATTGACTGTCGAGTGTAATTTATGTAGTACATTAAATATAGTACACAAATTATAACACAGGGGATACTTAATTTCTTTTAATACATTGTTAGGTAGGTAACTATTACCACTTGTACCATTTGATGTTATCCAGCCCATTTCAGAAGTCGCAATGAGCCAGTCTTTCGGAATATTTTCTGCAAGTGATGGACGGTTTGTTTGATTCGGGATTGCAATTTGAGGGGGTATTTTTTTTGATCCTGGGAAATTTTTTTAAGTGATGGGAAATTTTTTTTATTGCTGAAATAGAATATAAAGCGGAATATAAAAAAGTGGGAAAAATACTGGGACATTTTTTGGTATAGTGGGAAATTGTTTGGTATAGTGGGAAATTTATTAAAAGCCAATAATAAGCCCAACATAACCTTCAATACATTTTCCGTATCCTAAAAACATTTGAAAACATAATTCACACCCTACGATCACAACCCCTTTTAAAATGTCATTTCCCACTATTCTGCAATATGTATCAATGGCCGCCTCCAAAATTTCCAGAAATACCAACAGGTTGTTGGCTGCGGCTATACCCACTATATCCAAACACGTCCATGTTGGTAACGCTGCGCGCTGACATGTTATATTGTTAAAACTTCAGTAAAAATTCGTATGCATATATTGAGATGAATGAACTATTTTAAAAACGCAAAACGTCGGTACACATCTGAAATATGTGCGGGCATTTATGGCATGGCATTTTAAAGTGTAGCTAAATATTGATAATAAGCCAATTTTGCGGATGAAAAGTATGCAGCTAAACTGTGAAAATGTCATACACCCTTACATCATTTCTCTTTCAAAATAGGTAACCGCAGACACGTTCGCATTGCGCGAAATCTGGCCTAGTCACAATAATGAGCTGTCAAATTGACTGTCGAGTATGCATAGTCGATTGACTGTCGAGTGTAATTTATGTAGTACATTAAATATAGTACACAAATTATAACACAGGGGATACTTAATTTCTTTTAATACATTGTTAGGTAGGTAACTATTACCACTTGTACCATTTGATGTTATCCAGCCCATTTCAGAAGTCGCAATGAGCCAGTCTTTCGGAATATTTTCTGCAAGTGATGGACGGTTTGTTTGATTCGGGATTGCAATTTGAGGGGGTATTTTTTTTGATCCTGGGAAATTTTTTTAAGTGATGGGAAATTTTTTTTATTGCTGAAATAGAATATAAAGCGGAATATAAAAAAGTGGGAAAAAATACTGGGACATTTTTTGGTATAGTGGGAAATTGTTTGGTATAGTGGGAAATTTATTAAAAGCCAATAATAAGCCCAACATAACCTTCAATACATTTTCCGTATCCTAAAAACATTTGAAAACATAATTCACACCCTACGATCACAACCCCTTTTAAAATGTCATTTCCCACTATTCTGCAATATGTATCAATGGCCGCCTCCAAAATTTCCAGAAATACCAACAGGTTGTTGGCTGCGGCTATACCCACTATATCCAAACACGTCCATGTTGGTAACGCTGCGCGCTGACATGTTATATTGTTAAAACTTCAGTAAAAATTCGTATGCATATATTGAGATGAATGAACTATTTTAAAAACGCAAAACGTCGGTACACATCTGAAATATGTGCGGGCATTTATGGCATGGCATTTTAAAGTGTAGCTAAATATTGATAATAAACCAATTTTGCGGATGGAAAGTATGCAGCTAAACTGTGAAAATGTCATACACCCTTACATCATTTCTCTTTCAAAATAGGTAACCGCAGACACGTTCGCATTGCGCGAAATCTGGCCTAGTCACAATAATGAGCTATCAAATTGACTGTCGAGTATGCATAGTCGATTGACTGTCGAGTGTAATTTATGTAGTACATTAAATATAGTACACAAATTATAACACAGGGGATACTTAATTTCTTTTAATACATTGTTAGGTAGGTAACTATTACCACTTGTACCATTTGATGTTATCCAGCCCATTTCAGAAGTCGCAATGAGCCAGTCTTTCGGAATATTTTCTGCAAGTGATGGACGGTTTGTTTGATTCGGGATTGCAATTTGAGGGGGTATTTTTTTTGATCCTGGGAAATTTTTTTAAGTGATGGGAAATTTTTTTTATTGCTGAAATAGAATATAAAGCGGAATATAAAAAAGTGGGAAAAATACTGGGACATTTTTTGGTATAGTGGGAAATTGTTTGGTATAGTGGGAAATTTATTAAAAGCCAATAATAAGCCCAACATAACCTTCAATACATTTTCCGTATCCTAAAAACATTTGAAAACATAATTCACACCCTACGATCACAACCCCTTTTAAAATGTCATTTCCCACTATTCTGCAATATGTATCAATGGCCGCCTCCAAAATTTCCAGAAATACCAACAGGTTGTTGGCTGCGGCTATACCCACTATATCCAAACACGTCCATGTTGGTAACGCTGCGCGCTGACATGTTATATTGTTAAAACTTCAGTAAAAATTCGTATGCATATATTGAGATGAATGAACTATTTTAAAAACGCAAAACGTCGGTACACATCTGAAATATGTGCGGGCATTTATGGCATGGCATTTTAAAGTGTAGCTAAATATTGATAATAAGCCAATTTTGCGGATGGAAAGTATGCAGCTAAACTGTGAAAATGTCATACACCCTTACATCATTTCTCTTTCAAAATAGGTAACCGCAGACACGTTCGCATTGCGCGAAATCTGGCCTAGTCACAATAATGAGCTGTCAAATTGACTGTCGAGTATGCATAGTCGATTGACTGTCGAGTGTAATTTATGTAGTACATTAAATATAGTACACAAATTATAACACAGGGGATACTTAATTTCTTTTAATACATTGTTAGGTAGGTAACTATTACCACTTGTACCATTTGATGTTATCCAGCCCATTTCAGAAGTCGCAATGAGCCAGTCTTTCGGAATATTTTCTGCAAGTGATGGACGGTTTGTTTGATTCGGGATTGCAATTTGAGGGGGTATTTTTTTTGATCCTGGGAAATTTTTTTAAGTGATGGGAAATTTTTTTTATTGCTGAAATAGAATATAAAGCGGAATATAAAAAAGTGGGAAAAATAATGGGACATTTTTTGGTATAGTGGGAAATTGTTTGGTATAGTGGGAAATTTATTAAAAGCCAATAATAAGCCCAACATAACCTTCAATACATTTTCCGTATCCTAAAAACATTTGAAAACATAATTCACACCCTACGATCACAACCCCTTTTAAAATGTCATTTCCCACTATTCTGCAATATGTATCAATGGCCGCCTCCAAAATTTCCAGAAATACCAACAGGTTGTTGGCTGCGGCTATACCCACTATATCCAAACACGTCCATGTTGGTAACGCTGCGCGCTGACATGTTATATTGTTAAAACTTCAGTAAAAATTCGTATGCATATATTGAGATGAATGAACTATTTTAAAAACGCAAAACGTCGGTACACATCTGAAATATGTGCGGGCATTTATGGCATGGCATTTTAAAGTGTAGCTAAATATTGATAATAAGCCAATTTTGCGGATGGAAAGTATGCAGCTAAACTGTGAAAATGTCATACACCCTTACATCATTTCTCTTTCAAAATAGGTAACCGCAGACACGTTCGCATTGCGCGAAATCTGGCCTAGTCACAATAATGAGCTGTCAAATTGACTGTCGAGTATGCATAGTCGATTGACTGTCGAGTGTAATTTATGTAGTACATTAAATATAGTACACAAATTATAACACAGGGGATACTTAATTTCTTTTAATACATTGTTAGGTAGGTAACTATTACCACTTGTACCATTTGATGTTATCCAGCCCATTTCAGAAGTCGCAATGAGCCAGTCTTTCGGAATATTTTCTGCAAGTGATGGACGGTTTGTTTGATTCGGGATTGCAATTTGAGGGGGTATTTTTTTTGATCCTGGGAAATTTTTTTAAGTGATGGGAAATTTTTTTTATTGCTGAAATAGAATATAAAGCGGAATATAAAAAAGTGGGAAAAATACTGGGACATTTTTTGGTATAGTGGGAAATTGTTTGGTATAGTGGGAAATTTATTAAAAGCCAATAATAAGCCCAACATAACCTTCAATACATTTTCCGTATCCTAAAAACATTTGAAAACATAATTCACACCCTACGATCACAACCCCTTTTAAAATGTCATTTCCCACTATTCTGCAATATGTATCAATGGCCGCCTCCAAAATTTCCAGAAATACCAACAGGTTGTTGGCTGCGGCTATACCCACTATATCCAAACACGTCCATGTTGGTAACGCTGCGCGCTGACATGTTATATTGTTAAAACTTCAGTAAAAATTCGTATGCATATATTGAGATGAATGAACTATTTTAAAAACGCAAAACGTCGGTACACATCTGAAATATGTGCGGGCATTTATGGCATGGCATTTTAAAGTGTAGCTAAATATTGATAATAAGCCAATTTTGCGGATGGAAAGTATGCAGCTAAACTGTGAAAATGTCATACACCCTTACATCATTTCTCTTTCAAAATAGGTAACCGCAGACACGTTCGCATTGCGCGAAATCTGGCCTAGTCACAATAATGAGCTGTCAAATTGACTGTCGAGTATGCATAGTCGATTGACTGTCGAGTGTAATTTATGTAGTACATTAAATATAGTACACAAATTATAACACAGGGGATACTTAATTTCTTTTAATACATTGTTAGGTAGGTAACTATTACCACTTGTACCATTTGATGTTATCCAGCCCATTTCAGAAGTCGCAATGAGCCAGTCTTTCGGAATATTTTCTGCAAGTGATGGACGGTTTGTTTGATTCGGGATTGCAATTTGAGGGGGTATTTTTTTTGATCCTGGGAAATTTTTTTAAGTGATGGGAAATTTTTTTTATTGCTGAAATAGAATATAAAGCGGAATATAAAAAAGTGGGAAAAATACTGGGACATTTTTTGGTATAGTGGGAAATTGTTTGGTATAGTGGGAAATTTATTAAAAGCCAATAATAAGCCCAACATAACCTTCAATACATTTTCCGTATCCTAAAAACATTTGAAAACATAATTCACACCCTACGATCACAACCCCTTTTAAAATGTCATTTCCCACTATTCTGCAATATGTATCAATGGCCGCCTCCAAAATTTCCAGAAATACCAACAGGTTGTTGGCTGCGGCTATACCCACTATATCCAAACACGTCCATGTTGGTAACGCTGCGCGCTGACATGTTATATTGTTAAAACTTCAGTAAAAATTCGTATGCATATATTGAGATGAATGAACTATTTTAAAAACGCAAAACGTCGGTACACATCTGAAATATGTGCGGGCATTTATGGCATGGCATTTTAAAGTGTAGCTAAATATTGATAATAAGCCAATTTTGCGGATGGAAAGTATGCAGCTAAACTGTGAAAATGTCATACACCCTTACATCATTTCTCTTTCAAAATAGGTAACCGCAGACACGTTCGCATTGCGCGAAATCTGGCCTAGTCACAATAATGAGCTGTCAAATTGACTGTCGAGTATGCATAGTCGATTGACTGTCGAGTGTAATTTATGTAGTACATTAAATATAGTACACAAATTATAACACAGGGGATACTTAATTTCTTTTAATACATTGTTAGGTAGGTAACTATTACCACTTGTACCATTTGATGTTATCCAGCCCATTTCAGAAGTCGCAATGAGCCAGTCTTTCGGAATATTTTCTGCAAGTGATGGACGGTTTGTTTGATTCGGGATTGCAATTTGAGGGGGTATTTTTTTTGATCCTGGGAAATTTTTTTAAGTGATGGGAAATTTTTTTTATTGCTGTAATAGAATATAAAGCGGAATATAAAAAAGTGGGAAAAATACTGGGACATTTTTTGGTATAGTGGGAAATTGTTTGGTATAGTGGGAAATTTATTAAAAGCCAATAATAAGCCCAACATAACCTTCAATACATTTTCCGTATCCTAAAAACATTTGAAAACATAATTCACACCCTACGATCACAACCCCTTTTAAAAAGTCATTTCCCACTATTCTGCAATATGTATCAATGGCCGCCTCCAAAATTTCCAGAAATACCAACAGGTTGTTGGCTGCGGCTATACCCACTATATCCAAACACGTCCATGTTGGTAACGCTGCGCGCTGACATGTTATATTGTTAAAACTTCAGTAAAAATTCGTATGCATATATTGAGATGAATGAACTATTTTAAAAACGCAAAACGTCGGTACACATCTGAAATATGTGCGGGCATTTATGGCATGGCATTTTAAAGTGTAGCTAAATATTGATAATAAGCCAATTTTGCGGATGGAAAGTATGCAGCTAAACTGTGAAAATGTCATACACCCTTACATCATTTCTCTTTCAAAATAGGTAACCGCAGACACGTTCGCATTGCGCGAAATCTGGCCTAGTCACAATAATGAGCTGTCAAATTGACTGTCGAGTATGCATAGTCGATTGACTGTCGAGTGTAATTTATGTAGTACATTAAATATAGTACACAAATTATAACACAGGGGATACTTAATTTCTTTTAATACATTGTTAGGTAGGTAACTATTACCACTTGTACCATTTGATGTTATCCAGCCCATTTCAGAAGTCGCAATGAGCCAGTCTTTCGGAATATTTTCTGCAAGTGATGGACGGTTTGTTTGATTCGTGATTGCAATTTGAGGGGGTATTTTTTTTGATCCTGGGAAATTTTTTTAAGTGATGGGAAATTTTTTTTATTGCTGAAATAGAATATAAAGCGGAATATAAAAAAGTGGGAAAAATACTGGGACATTTTTTGGTATAGTGGGAAATTGTTTGGTATAGTGGGAAATTTATTAAAAGCCAATAATAAGCCCAACATAACCTTCAATACATTTTCCGTATCCTAAAAACATTTGAAAACATAATTCACACCCTACGATCACAACCCCTTTTAAAATGTCATTTCCCACTATTCTGCAATATGTATCAATGGCCGCCTCCAAAATTTCCAGAAATACCAACAGGTTGTTGGCTGCGGCTATACCCACTATATCCAAACACGTCCATGTTGGTAACGCTGCGCGCTGACATGTTATATTGTTAAAACTTCAGTAAAAATTCGTATGCATATATTGAGATGAATGAACTATTTTAAAAACGCAAAACGTCGGTACACATCTGAAATATGTGCGGGCATTTATGGCATGGCATTTTAAAGTGTAGCTAAATATTGATAATAAGCCAATTTTGCGGATGGAAAGTATGCAGCTAAACTGTGAAAATGTCATACACCCTTACATCATTTCTCTTTCAAAATAGGTAACCGCAGACACGTTCGCATTGCGCGAAATCTGGCCTAGTCACAATAATGAGCTGTCAAATTGACTGTCGAGTATGCATAGTCGATTGACTGTCGAGTGTAATTTATGTAGTACATTAAATATAGTACACAAATTATAACACAGGGGATACTTAATTTCTTTTAATACATTGTTAGGTAGGTAACTATTACCACTTGTACCATTTGATGTTATCCAGCCCATTTCAGAAGTCGCAATGAGCCAGTCTTTCGGAATATTTTCTGCAAGTGATGGACGGTTTGTTTGATTCGGGATTGCAATTTGAGGGGGTATTTTTTTTGATCCTGGGAAATTTTTTTAAGTGATGGGAAATTTTTTTTATTGCTGAAATAGAATATAAAGCGGAATATAAAAAAGTGGGAAAAATACTGGGACATTTTTTGGTATAGTGGGAAATTGTTTGGTATAGTGGGAAATTTATTAAAAGCCAATAATAAGCCCAACATAACCTTCAATACATTTTCCGTATCCTAAAAACATTTGAAAACATAATTCACACCCTACGATCACAACCCCTTTTAAAATGTCATTTCCCACTATTCTGCAATATGTATCAATGGCCGCCTCCAAAATTTCCAGAAATACCAACAGGTTGTTGGCTGCGGCTATACCCACTATATCCAAACACGTCCATGTTGGTAACGCTGCGCGCTGACATGTTATATTGTTAAAACTTCAGTAAAAATTCGTATGCATATATTGAGATGAATGAACTATTTTAAAAACGCAAAACGTCGGTACACATCTGAAATATGTGCGGGCATTTATGGCATGGCATTTTAAAGTGTAGCTAAATATTGATAATAAGCCAATTTTGCGGATGGAAAGTATGCAGCTAAACTGTGAAAATGTCATACACCCTTACATCATTTCTCTTTCAAAATAGGTAACCGCAGACACGTTCGCATTGCGCGAAATCTGGCCTAGTCACAATAATGAGCTGTCAAATTGACTGTCGAGTATGCATAGTCGATTGACTGTCGAGTGTAATTTATGTAGTACATTAAATATAGTACACAAATTATAACACAGGGGATACTTAATTTCTTTTAATACATTGTTAGGTAGGTAACTATTACCACTTGTACCATTTGATGTTATCCAGCCCATTTCAGAAGTCGCAATGAGCCAGTCTTTCGGAATATTTTCTGCAAGTGATGGACGGTTTGTTTGATTCGGGATTGCAATTTGAGGGGGTATTTTTTTTGATCCTGGGAAATTTTTTTAAGTGATGGGAAATTTTTTTTATTGCTGAAATAGAATATAAAGCGGAATATAAAAAAGTGGGAAAAATACTGGGACATTTTTTGGTATAGTGGGAAATTGTTTGGTATAGTGGGAAATTTATTAAAAGCCAATAATAAGCCCAACATAACCTTCAATACATTTTCCGTATCCTAAAAACATTTGAAAACATAATTCACACCCTACGATCACAACCCCTTTTAAAATGTCATTTCCCACTATTCTGCAATATGTATCAATGGCCGCCTCCAAAATTTCCAGAAATACCAACAGGTTGTTGGCTGCGGCTATACCCACTATATCCAAACACGTCCATGTTGGTAACGCTGCGCGCTGACATGTTATATTGTTAAAACTTCAGTAAAAATTCGTATGCATATATTGAGATGAATGAACTATTTTAAAAACGCAAAACGTCGGTACACATCTGAAATATGTGCGGGCATTTATGGCATGGCATTTTAAAGTGTAGCTAAATATTGATAATAAGCCAATTTTGCGGATGGAAAGTATGCAGCTAAACTGTGAAAATGTCATACACCCTTACATCATTTCTCTTTCAAAATAGGTAACCGCAGACACGTTCGCATTGCGCGAAATCTGGCCTAGTCACAATAATGAGCTGTCAAATTGACTGTCGAGTATGCATAGTCGATTGACTGTCGAGTGTAATTTATGTAGTACATTAAATATAGTACACAAATTATAACACAGGGGATACTTAATTTCTTTTAATACATTGTTAGGTAGGTAACTATTACCACTTGTACCATTTGATGTTATCCAGCCCATTTCAGAAGTCGCAATGAGCCAGTCTTTCGGAATATTTTCTGCAAGTGATGGACGGTTTGTTTGATTCGGGATTGCAATTTGAGGGGGTATTTTTTTTGATCCTGGGAAATTTTTTTAAGTGATGGGAAATTTTTTTTATTGCTGAAATAGAATATAAAGCGGAATATAAAAAAGTGGGAAAAATACTGGGACATTTTTTGGTATAGTGGGAAATTGTTTGGTATAGTGGGAAATTTATTAAAAGCCAATAATAAGCCCAACATAACCTTCAATACATTTTCCGTATCCTAAAAACATTTGAAAACATAATTCACACCCTACGATCACAACCCCTTTTAAAATGTCATTTCCCACTATTCTGCAATATGTATCAATGGCCGCCTCCAAAATTTCCAGAAATACCAACAGGTTGTTGGCTGCGGCTATACCCACTATATCCAAACACGTCCATGTTGGTAACGCTGCGCGCTGACATGTTATATTGTTAAAACTTCAGTAAAAATTCGTATGCATATATTGAGATGAATGAACTATTTTAAAAACGCAAAACGTCGGTACACATCTGAAATATGTGCGGGCATTTATGGCATGGCATTTTAAAGTGTAGCTAAATATTGATAATAAGCCAATTTTGCGGATGGAAAGTATGCAGCTAAACTGTGAAAATGTCATACACCCTTACATCATTTCTCTTTCAAAATAGGTAACCGCAGACACGTTCGCATTGCGCGAAATCTGGCCTAGTCACAATAATGAGCTGTCAAATTGACTGTCGAGTATGCATAGTCGATTGACTGTCGAGTGTAATTTATGTAGTACATTAAATATAGTACACAAATTATAACACAGGGGATACTTAATTTCTTTTAATACATTGTTAGGTAGGTAACTATTACCACTTGTACCATTTGATGTTATCCAGCCCATTTCAGAAGTCGCAATGAGCCAGTCTTTCGGAATATTTTCTGCAAGTGATGGACGGTTTGTTTGATTCGGGATTGCAATTTGAGGGGGTATTTTTTTTGATCCTGGGAAATTTTTTTAAGTGATGGGAAATTTTTTTTATTGCTGAAATAGAATATAAAGCGGAATATAAAAAAGTGGGAAAAAATACTGGGACATTTTTTGGTATAGTGGGAAATTGTTTGGTATAGTGGGAAATTTATTAAAAGCCAATAATAAGCCCAACATAACCTTCAATACATTTTCCGTATCCTAAAAACATTTGAAAACATAATTCACACCCTACGATCACAACCCCTTTTAAAATGTCATTTCCCACTATTCTGCAATATGTATCAATGGCCGCCTCCAAAATTTCCAGAAATACCAACAGGTTGTTGGCTGCGGCTATACCCACTATATCCAAACACGTCCATGTTGGTAACGCTGCGCGCTGACATGTTATATTGTTAAAACTTCAGTAAAAATTCGTATGCATATATTGAGATGAATGAACTATTTTAAAAACGCAAAACGTCGGTACACATCTGAAATATGTGCGGGCATTTATGGCATGGCATTTTAAAGTGTAGCTAAATATTGATAATAAGCCAATTTTGCGGATGGAAAGTATGCAGCTAAACTGTGAAAATGTCATACACCCTTACATCATTTCTCTTTCAAAATAGGTAACCGCAGACACGTTCGCATTGCGCGAAATCTGGCCTAGTCACAATAATGAGCTATCAAATTGACTGTCGAGTATGCATAGTCGATTGACTGTCGAGTGTAATTTATGTAGTACATTAAATATAGTACACAAATTATAACACAGGGGATACTTAATTTCTTTTAATACATTGTTAGGTAGGTAACTATTACCACTTGTACCATTTGATGTTATCCAGCCCATTTCAGAAGTCGCAATGAGCCAGTCTTTCGGAATATTTTCTGCAAGTGATGGACGGTTTGTTTGATTCGGGATTGCAATTTGAGGGGGTATTTTTTTTTGATCCTGGGAAATTTTTTTAAGTGATGGGAAATTTTTTTTATTGCTGAAATAGAATATAAAGCGGAATATAAAAAAGTGGGAAAAATACTGGGACATTTTTTGGTATAGTGGGAAATTGTTTGGTATAGTGGGAAATTTATTAAAAGCCAATAATAAGCCCAACATAACCTTCAATACATTTTCCGTATCCTAAAAACATTTGAAAACATAATTCACACCCTACGATCACAACCCCTTTTAAAATGTCATTTCCCACTATTCTGCAATATGTATCAATGGCCGCCTCCAAAATTTCCAGAAATACCAACAGGTTGTTGGCTGCGGCTATACCCACTATATCCAAACACGTCCATGTTGGTAACGCTGCGCGCTGACATGTTATATTGTTAAAACTTCAGTAAAAATTCGTATGCATATATTGAGATGAATGAACTATTTTAAAAACGCAAAACGTCGGTACACATCTGAAATATGTGCGGGCATTTATGGCATGGCATTTTAAAGTGTAGCTAAATATTGATAATAAGCCAATTTTGCGGATGGAAAGTATGCAGCTAAACTGTGAAAATGTCATACACCCTTACATCATTTCTCTTTCAAAATAGGTAACCGCAGACACGTTCGCATTGCGCGAAATCTGGCCTAGTCACAATAATGAGCTGTCAAATTGACTGTCGAGTATGCATAGTCGATTGACTGTCGAGTGTAATTTATGTAGTACATTAAATATAGTACACAAATTATAACACAGGGGATACTTAATTTCTTTTAATACATTGTTAGGTAGGTAACTATTACCACTTGTACCATTTGATGTTATCCAGCCCATTTCAGAAGTCGCAATGAGCCAGTCTTTCGGAATATTTTCTGCAAGTGATGGACGGTTTGTTTGATTCGGGATTGCAATTTGAGGGGGTATTTTTTTTGATCCTGGGAAATTTTTTTAAGTGATGGGAAATTTTTTTTATTGCTGAAATAGAATATAAAGCGGAATATAAAAAAGTGGGAAAAATACTGGGACATTTTTTGGTATAGTGGGAAATTGTTTGGTATAGTGGGAAATTTATTAAAAGCCAATAATAAGCCCAACATAACCTTCAATACATTTTCCGTATCCTAAAAACATTTGAAAACATAATTCACACCCTACGATCACAACCCCTTTTAAAATGTCATTTCCCACTATTCTGCAATATGTATCAATGGCCGCCTCCAAAATTTCCAGAAATACCAACAGGTTGTTGGCTGCGGCTATACCCACTATATCCAAACACGTCCATGTTGGTAACGCTGCGCGCTGACATGTTATATTGTTAAAACTTCAGTAAAAATTCGTATGCATATATTGAGATGAATGAACTATTTTAAAAACGCAAAACGTCGGTACACATCTGAAATATGTGCGGGCATTTATGGCATGGCATTTTAAAGTGTAGCTAAATATTGATAATAAGCCAATTTTGCGGATGGAAAGTATGCAGCTAAACTGTGAAAATGTCATACACCCTTACATCATTTCTCTTTCAAAATAGGTAACCGCAGACACGTTCGCATTGCGCGAAATCTGGCCTAGTCACAATAATGAGCTGTCAAATTGACTGTCGAGTATGCATAGTCGATTGACTGTCGAGTGTAATTTATGTAGTACATTAAATATAGTACACAAATTATAACACAGGGGATACTTAATTTCTTTTAATACATTGTTAGGTAGGTAACTATTACCACTTGTACCATTTGATGTTATCCAGCCCATTTCAGAAGTCGCAATGAGCCAGTCTTTCGGAATATTTTCTGCAAGTGATGGACGGTTTGTTTGATTCGGGATTGCAATTTGAGGGGGTATTTTTTTTGATCCTGGGAAATTTTTTTAAGTGATGGGAAATTTTTTTTATTGCTGAAATAGAATATAAAGCGGAATATAAAAAAGTGGGAAAAATACTGGGACATTTTTTGGTATAGTGGGAAATTGTTTGGTATAGTGGGAAATTTATTAAAAGCCAATAATAAGCCCAACATAACCTTCAATACATTTTCCGTATCCTAAAAACATTTGAAAACATAATTCACACCCTACGATCACAACCCCTTTTAAAATGTCATTTCCCACTATTCTGCAATATGTATCAATGGCCGCCTCCAAAATTTCCAGAAATACCAACAGGTTGTTGGCTGCGGCTATACCCACTATATCCAAACACGTCCATGTTGGTAACGCTGCGCGCTGACATGTTATATTGTTAAAACTTCAGTAAAAATTCGTATGCATATATTGAGATGAATGAACTATTTTAAAAACGCAAAACGTCGGTACACATCTGAAATATGTGCGGGCATTTATGGCATGGCATTTTAAAGTGTAGCTAAATATTGATAATAAGCCAATTTTGCGGATGGAAAGTATGCAGCTAAACTGTGAAAATGTCATACACCCTTACATCATTTCTCTTTCAAAATAGGTAACCGCAGACACGTTCGCATTGCGCGAAATCTGGCCTAGTCACAATAATGAGCTGTCAAATTGACTGTCGAGTATGCATAGTCGATTGACTGTCGAGTGTAATTTATGTAGTACATTAAATATAGTACACAAATTATAACACAGGGGATACTTAATTTCTTTTAATACATTGTTAGGTAGGTAACTATTACCACTTGTACCATTTGATGTTATCCAGCCCATTTCAGAAGTCGCAATGAGCCAGTCTTTCGGAATATTTTCTGCAAGTGATGGACGGTTTGTTTGATTCGGGATTGCAATTTGAGGGGGTATTTTTTTTGATCCTGGGAAATTTTTTTAAGTGATGGGAAATTTTTTTTATTGCTGAAATAGAATATAAAGCGGAATATAAAAAAGTGGGAAAAATACTGGGACATTTTTTGGTATAGTGGGAAATTGTTTGGTATAGTGGGAAATTTATTAAAAGCCAATAATAAGCCCAACATAACCTTCAATACATTTTCCGTATCCTAAAAACATTTGAAAACATAATTCACACCCTACGATCACAACCCCTTTTAAAATGTCATTTCCCACTATTCTGCAATATGTATCAATGGCCGCCTCCAAAATTTCCAGAAATACCAACAGGTTGTTGGCTGCGGCTATACCCACTATATCCAAACACGTCCATGTTGGTAACGCTGCGCGCTGACATGTTATATTGTTAAAACTTCAGTAAAAATTCGTATGCATATATTGAGATGAATGAACTATTTTAAAAACGCAAAACGTCGGTACACATCTGAAATATGTGCGGGCATTTATGGCATGGCATTTTAAAGTGTAGCTAAATATTGATAATAAGCCAATTTTGCGGATGGAAAGTATGCAGCTAAACTGTGAAAATGTCATACACCCTTACATCATTTCTCTTTCAAAATAGGTAACCGCAGACACGTTCGCATTGCGCGAAATCTGGCCTAGTCACAATAATGAGCTGTCAAATTGACTGTCGAGTATGCATAGTCGATTGACTGTCGAGTGTAATTTATGTAGTACATTAAATATAGTACACAAATTATAACACAGGGGATACTTAATTTCTTTTAATACATTGTTAGGTAGGTAACTATTACCACTTGTACCATTTGATGTTATCCAGCCCATTTCAGAAGTCGCAATGAGCCAGTCTTTCGGAATATTTTCTGCAAGTGATGGACGGTTTGTTTGATTCGGGATTGCAATTTGAGGGGGTATTTTTTTTGATCCTGGGAAATTTTTTTAAGTGATGGGAAATTTTTTTTATTGCTGAAATAGAATATAAAGCGGAATATAAAAAAGTGGGAAAAATACTGGGACATTTTTTGGTATAGTGGGAAATTGTTTGGTATAGTGGGAAATTTATTAAAAGCCAATAATAAGCCCAACATAACCTTCAATACATTTTCCGTATCCTAAAAACATTTGAAAACATAATTCACACCCTACGATCACAACCCCTTTTAAAATGTCATTTCCCACTATTCTGCAATATGTATCAATGGCCGCCTCCAAAATTTCCAGAAATACCAACAGGTTGTTGGCTGCGGCTATACCCACTATATCCAAACACGTCCATGTTGGTAACGCTGCGCGCTGACATGTTATATTGTTAAAACTTCAGTAAAAATTCGTATGCATATATTGAGATGAATGAACTATTTTAAAAACGCAAAACGTCGGTACACATCTGAAATATGTGCGGGCATTTATGGCATGGCATTTTAAAGTGTAGCTAAATATTGATAATAAGCCAATTTTGCGGATGGAAAGTATGCAGCTAAACTGTGAAAATGTCATACACCCTTACATCATTTCTCTTTCAAAATAGGTAACCGCAGACACGTTCGCATTGCGCGAAATCTGGCCTAGTCACAATAATGAGCTGTCAAATTGACTGTCGAGTATGCATAGTCGATTGACTGTCGAGTGTAATTTATGTAGTACATTAAATATAGTACACAAATTATAACACAGGGGATACTTAATTTCTTTTAATACATTGTTAGGTAGGTAACTATTACCACTTGTACCATTTGATGTTATCCAGCCCATTTCAGAAGTCGCAATGAGCCAGTCTTTCGGAATATTTTCTGCAAGTGATGGACGGTTTGTTTGATTCGGGATTGCAATTTGAGGGGGTATTTTTTTTGATCCTGGGAAATTTTTTTAAGTGATGGGAAATTTTTTTTATTGCTGAAATAGAATATAAAGCGGAATATAAAAAAGTGGGAAAAATACTGGGACATTTTTTGGTATAGTGGGAAATTGTTTGGTATAGTGGGAAATTTATTAAAAGCCAATAATAAGCCCAACATAACCTTCAATACATTTTCCGTATCCTAAAAACATTTGAAAACATAATTCACACCCTACGATCACAACCCCTTTTAAAATGTCATTTCCCACTATTCTGCAATATGTATCAATGGCCGCCTCCAAAATTTCCAGAAATACCAACAGGTTGTTGGCTGCGGCTATACCCACTATATCCAAACACGTCCATGTTGGTAACGCTGCGCGCTGACATGTTATATTGTTAAAACTTCAGTAAAAATTCGTATGCATATATTGAGATGAATGAACTATTTTAAAAACGCAAAACGTCGGTACACATCTGAAATATGTGCGGGCATTTATGGCATGGCATTTTAAAGTGTAGCTAAATATTGATAATAAGCCAATTTTGCGGATGGAAAGTATGCAGCTAAACTGTGAAAATGTCATACACCCTTACATCATTTCTCTTTCAAAATAGGTAACCGCAGACACGTTCGCATTGCGCGAAATCTGGCCTAGTCACAATAATGAGCTGTCAAATTGACTGTCGAGTATGCATAGTCGATTGACTGTCGAGTGTAATTTATGTAGTACATTAAATATAGTACACAAATTATAACACAGGGGATACTTAATTTCTTTTAATACATTGTTAGGTAGGTAACTATTACCACTTGTACCATTTGATGTTATCCAGCCCATTTCAGAAGTCGCAATGAGCCAGTCTTTCGGAATATTTTCTGCAAGTGATGGACGGTTTGTTTGATTCGGGATTGCAATTTGAGGGGGTATTTTTTTTGATCCTGGGAAATTTTTTTAAGTGATGGGAAATTTTTTTTATTGCTGAAATAGAATATAAAGCGGAATATAAAAAAGTGGGAAAAATACTGGGACATTTTTTGGTATAGTGGGAAATTGTTTGGTATAGTGGGAAATTTATTAAAAGCCAATAATAAGCCCAACATAACCTTCAATACATTTTCCGTATCCTAAAAACATTTGAAAACATAATTCACACCCTACGATCACAACCCCTTTTAAAATGTCATTTCCCACTATTCTGCAATATGTATCAATGGCCGCCTCCAAAATTTCCAGAAATACCAACAGGTTGTTGGCTGCGGCTATACCCACTATATCCAAACACGTCCATGTTGGTAACGCTGCGCGCTGACATGTTATATTGTTAAAACTTCAGTAAAAATTCGTATGCATATATTGAGATGAATGAACTATTTTAAAAACGCAAAACGTCGGTACACATCTGAAATATGTGCGGGCATTTATGGCATGGCATTTTAAAGTGTAGCTAAATATTGATAATAAGCCAATTTTGCGGATGGAAAGTATGCAGCTAAACTGTGAAAATGTCATACACCCTTACATCATTTCTCTTTCAAAATAGGTAACCGCAGACACGTTCGCATTGCGCGAAATCTGGCCTAGTCACAATAATGAGCTGTCAAATTGACTGTCGAGTATGCATAGTCGATTGACTGTCGAGTGTAATTTATGTAGTACATTAAATATAGTACACAAATTATAACACAGGGGATACTTAATTTCTTTTAATACATTGTTAGGTAGGTAACTATTACCACTTGTACCATTTGATGTTATCCAGCCCATTTCAGAAGTCGCAATGAGCCAGTCTTTCGGAATATTTTCTGCAAGTGATGGACGGTTTGTTTGATTCGGGATTGCAATTTGAGGGGGTATTTTTTTTGATCCTGGGAAATTTTTTTAAGTGATGGGAAATTTTTTTTATTGCTGAAATAGAATATAAAGCGGAATATAAAAAAGTGGGAAAAATACTGGGACATTTTTTGGTATAGTGGGAAATTGTTTGGTATAGTGGGAAATTTATTAAAAGCCAATAATAAGCCCAACATAACCTTCAATACATTTTCCGTATCCTAAAAACATTTGAAAACATAATTCACACCCTACGATCACAACCCCTTTTAAAATGTCATTTCCCACTATTCTGCAATATGTATCAATGGCCGCCTCCAAAATTTCCAGAAATACCAACAGGTTGTTGGCTGCGGCTATACCCACTATATCCAAACACGTCCATGTTGGTAACGCTGCGCGCTGACATGTTATATTGTTAAAACTTCAGTAAAAATTCGTATGCATATATTGAGATGAATGAACTATTTTAAAAACGCAAAACGTCGGTACACATCTGAAATATGTGCGGGCATTTATGGCATGGCATTTTAAAGTGTAGCTAAATATTGATAATAAGCCAATTTTGCGGATGGAAAGTATGCAGCTAAACTGTGAAAATGTCATACACCCTTACATCATTTCTCTTTCAAAATAGGTAACCGCAGACACGTTCGCATTGCGCGAAATCTGGCCTAGTCACAATAATGAGCTGTCAAATTGACTGTCGAGTATGCATAGTCGATTGACTGTCGAGTGTAATTTATGTAGTACATTAAATATAGTACACAAATTATAACACAGGGGATACTTAATTTCTTTTAATACATTGTTAGGTAGGTAACTATTACCACTTGTACCATTTGATGTTATCCAGCCCATTTCAGAAGTCGCAATGAGCCAGTCTTTCGGAATATTTTCTGCAAGTGTTGGACGGTTTGTTTGATTCGGGATTGCAATTTGAGGGGGTATTTTTTTTGATCCTGGGAAATTTTTTTAAGTGATGGGAAATTTTTTTTATTGCTGAAATAGAATATAAAGCGGAATATAAAAAAGTGGGAAAAATACTGGGACATTTTTTGGTATAGTGGGAAATTGTTTGGTATAGTGGGAAATTTATTAAAAGCCAATAATAAGCCCAACATAACCTTCAATACATTTTCCGTATCCTAAAAACATTTGAAAACATAATTCACACCCTACGATCACAACCCCTTTTAAAATGTCATTTCCCACTATTCTGCAATATGTATCAATGGCCGCCTCCAAAATTTCCAGAAATACCAACAGGTTGTTGGCTGCGGCTATACCCACTATATCCAAACACGTCCATGTTGGTAACGCTGCGCGCTGACATGTTATATTGTTAAAACTTCAGTAAAAATTCGTATGCATATATTGAGATGAATGAACTATTTTAAAAACGCAAAACGTCGGTACACATCTGAAATATGTGCGGGCATTTATGGCATGGCATTTTAAAGTGTAGCTAAATATTGATAATAAGCCAATTTTGCGGATGGAAAGTATGCAGCTAAACTGTGAAAATGTCATACACCCTTACATCATTTCTCTTTCAAAATAGGTAACCGCAGACACGTTCGCATTGCGCGAAATCTGGCCTAGTCACAATAATGAGCTGTCAAATTGACTGTCGAGTATGCATAGTCGATTGACTGTCGAGTGTAATTTATGTAGTACATTAAATATAGTACACAAATTATAACACAGGGGATACTTAATTTCTTTTAATACATTGTTAGGTAGGTAACTATTACCACTTGTACCATTTGATGTTATCCAGCCCATTTCAGAAGTCGCAATGAGCCAGTCTTTCGGAATATTTTCTGCAAGTGATGGACGGTTTGTTTGATTCGGGATTGCAATTTGAGGGGGTATTTTTTTTGATCCTGGGAAATTTTTTTAAGTGATGGGAAATTTTTTTTATTGCTGAAATAGAATATAAAGCGGAATATAAAAAAGTGGGAAAAATACTGGGACATTTTTTGGTATAGTGGGAAATTGTTTGGTATAGTGGGAAATTTATTAAAAGCCAATAATAAGCCCAACATAACCTTCAATACATTTTCCGTATCCTAAAAACATTTGAAAACATAATTCACACCCTACGATCACAACCCCTTTTAAAATGTCATTTCCCACTATTCTGCAATATGTATCAATGGCCGCCTCCAAAATTTCCAGAAATACCAACAGGTTGTTGGCTGCGGCTATACCCACTATATCCAAACACGTCCATGTTGGTAACGCTGCGCGCTGACATGTTATATTGTTAAAACTTCAGTAAAAATTCGTATGCATATATTGAGATGAATGAACTATTTTAAAAACGCAAAACGTCGGTACACATCTGAAATATGTGCGGGCATTTATGGCATGGCATTTTAAAGTGTAGCTAAATATTGATAATAAGCCAATTTTGCGGATGGAAAGTATGCAGCTAAACTGTGAAAATGTCATACACCCTTACATCATTTCTCTTTCAAAATAGGTAACCGCAGACACGTTCGCATTGCGCGAAATCTGGCCTAGTCACAATAATGAGCTGTCAAATTGACTGTCGAGTATGCATAGTCGATTGACTGTCGAGTGTAATTTATGTAGTACATTAAATATAGTACACAAATTATAACACAGGGGATACTTAATTTCTTTTAATACATTGTTAGGTAGGTAACTATTACCACTTGTACCATTTGATGTTATCCAGCCCATTTCAGAAGTCGCAATGAGCCAGTCTTTCGGAATATTTTCTGCAAGTGATGGACGGTTTGTTTGATTCGGGATTGCAATTTGAGGGGGTATTTTTTTTGATCCTGGGAAATTTTTTTAAGTGATGGGAAATTTTTTTTATTGCTGAAATAGAATATAAAGCGGAATATAAAAAAGTGGGAAAAATACTGGGACATTTTTTGGTATAGTGGGAAATTGTTTGGTATAGTGGGAAATTTATTAAAAGCCAATAATAAGCCCAACATAACCTTCAATACATTTTCCGTATCCTAAAAACATTTGAAAACATAATTCACACCCTACGATCACAACCCCTTTTAAAATGTCATTTCCCACTATTCTGCAATATGTATCAATGGCCGCCTCCAAAATTTCCAGAAATACCAACAGGTTGTTGGCTGCGGCTATACCCACTATATCCAAACACGTCCATGTTGGTAACGCTGCGCGCTGACATGTTATATTGTTAAAACTTCAGTAAAAATTCGTATGCATATATTGAGATGAATGAACTATTTTAAAAACGCAAAACGTCGGTACACATCTGAAATATGTGCGGGCATTTATGGCATGGCATTTTAAAGTGTAGCTAAATATTGATAATAAGCCAATTTTGCGGATGGAAAGTATGCAGCTAAACTGTGAAAATGTCATACACCCTTACATCATTTCTCTTTCAAAATAGGTAACCGCAGACACGTTCGCATTGCGCGAAATCTGGCCTAGTCACAATAATGAGCTGTCAAATTGACTGTCGAGTATGCATAGTCGATTGACTGTCGAGTGTAATTTATGTAGTACATTAAATATAGTACACAAATTATAACACAGGGGATACTTAATTTCTTTTAATACATTGTTAGGTAGGTAACTATTACCACTTGTACCATTTGATGTTATCCAGCCCATTTCAGAAGTCGCAATGAGCCAGTCTTTCGGAATATTTTCTGCAAGTGATGGACGGTTTGTTTGATTCGGGATTGCAATTTGAGGGGGTATTTTTTTTGATCCTGGGAAATTTTTTTAAGTGATGGGAAATTTTTTTTATTGCTGAAATAGAATATAAAGCGGAATATAAAAAAGTGGGAAAAATACTGGGACATTTTTTGGTATAGTGGGAAATTGTTTGGTATAGTGGGAAATTTATTAAAAGCCAATAATAAGCCCAACATAACCTTCAATACATTTTCCGTATCCTAAAAACATTTGAAAACATAATTCACACCCTACGATCACAACCCCTTTTAAAATGTCATTTCCCACTATTCTGCAATATGTATCAATGGCCGCCTCCAAAATTTCCAGAAATACCAACAGGTTGTTGGCTGCGGCTATACCCACTATATCCAAACACGTCCATGTTGGTAACGCTGCGCGCTGACATGTTATATTGTTAAAACTTCAGTAAAAATTCGTATGCATATATTGAGATGAATGAACTATTTTAAAAACGCAAAACGTCGGTACACATCTGAAATATGTGCGGGCATTTATGGCATGGCATTTTAAAGTGTAGCTAAATATTGATAATAAGCCAATTTTGCGGATGGAAAGTATGCAGCTAAACTGTGAAAATGTCATACACCCTTACATCATTTCTCTTTCAAAATAGGTAACCGCAGACACGTTCGCATTGCGCGAAATCTGGCCTAGTCACAATAATGAGCTGTCAAATTGACTGTCGAGTATGCATAGTCGATTGACTGTCGAGTGTAATTTATGTAGTACATTAAATATAGTACACAAATTATAACACAGGGGATACTTAATTTCTTTTAATACATTGTTAGGTAGGTAACTATTACCACTTGTACCATTTGATGTTATCCAGCCCATTTCAGAAGTCGCAATGAGCCAGTCTTTCGGAATATTTTCTGCAAGTGATGGACGGTTTGTTTGATTCGGGATTGCAATTTGAGGGGGTATTTTTTTTGATCCTGGGAAATTTTTTTAAGTGATGGGAAATTTTTTTTATTGCTGAAATAGAATATAAAGCGGAATATAAAAAAGTGGGAAAAATACTGGGACATTTTTTGGTATAGTGGGAAATTGTTTGGTATAGTGGGAAATTTATTAAAAGCCAATAATAAGCCCAACATAACCTTCAATACATTTTCCGTATCCTAAAAACATTTGAAAACATAATTCACACCCTACGATCACAACCCCTTTTAAAATGTCATTTCCCACTATTCTGCAATATGTATCAATGGCCGCCTCCAAAATTTCCAGAAATACCAACAGGTTGTTGGCTGCGGCTATACCCACTATATCCAAACACGTCCATGTTGGTAACGCTGCGCGCTGACATGTTATATTGTTAAAACTTCAGTAAAAATTCGTATGCATATATTGAGATGAATGAACTATTTTAAAAACGCAAAACGTCGGTACACATCTGAAATATGTGCGGGCATTTATGGCATGGCATTTTAAAGTGTAGCTAAATATTGATAATAAGCCAATTTTGCGGATGGAAAGTATGCAGCTAAACTGTGAAAATGTCATACACCCTTACATCATTTCTCTTTCAAAATAGGTAACCGCAGACACGTTCGCATTGCGCGAAATCTGGCCTAGTCACAATAATGAGCTGTCAAATTGACTGTCGAGTATGCATAGTCGATTGACTGTCGAGTGTAATTTATGTAGTACATTAAATATAGTACACAAATTATAACACAGGGGATACTTAATTTCTTTTAATACATTGTTAGGTAGGTAACTATTACCACTTGTACCATTTGATGTTATCCAGCCCATTTCAGAAGTCGCAATGAGCCAGTCTTTCGGAATATTTTCTGCAAGTGATGGACGGTTTGTTTGATTCGGGATTGCAATTTGAGGGGGTATTTTTTTTGATCCTGGGAAATTTTTTTAAGTGATGGGAAATTTTTTTTATTGCTGAAATAGAATATAAAGCGGAATATAAAAAAGTGGGAAAAAATACTGGGACATTTTTTGGTATAGTGGGAAATTGTTTGGTATAGTGGGAAATTTATTAAAAGCCAATAATAAGCCCAACATAACCTTCAATACATTTTCCGTATCCTAAAAACATTTGAAAACATAATTCACACCCTACGATCACAACCCCTTTTAAAATGTCATTTCCCACTATTCTGCAATATGTATCAATGGCCGCCTCCAAAATTTCCAGAAATACCAACAGGTTGTTGGCTGCGGCTATACCCACTATATCCAAACACGTCCATGTTGGTAACGCTGCGCGCTGACATGTTATATTGTTAAAACTTCAGTAAAAATTCGTATGCATATATTGAGATGAATGAACTATTTTAAAAACGCAAAACGTCGGTACACATCTGAAATATGTGCGGGCATTTATGGCATGGCATTTTAAAGTGTAGCTAAATATTGATAATAAGCCAATTTTGCGGATGGAAAGTATGCAGCTAAACTGTGAAAATGTCATACACCCTTACATCATTTCTCTTTCAAAATAGGTAACCGCAGACACGTTCGCATTGCGCGAAATCTGGCCTAGTCACAATAATGAGCTGTCAAATTGACTGTCGAGTATGCATAGTCGATTGACTGTCGAGTGTAATTTATGTAGTACATTAAATATAGTACACAAATTATAACACAGGGGATACTTAATTTCTTTTAATACATTGTTAGGTAGGTAACTATTACCACTTGTACCATTTGATGTTATCCAGCCCATTTCAGAAGTCGCAATGAGCCAGTCTTTCGGAATATTTTCTGCAAGTGATGGACGGTTTGTTTGATTCGGGATTGCAATTTGAGGGGGTATTTTTTTTGATCCTGGGAAATTTTTTTAAGTGATGGGAAATTTTTTTTATTGCTGAAATAGAATATAAAGCGGAATATAAAAAAGTGGGAAAAATACTGGGACATTTTTTGGTATAGTGGGAAATTGTTTGGTATAGTGGGAAATTTATTAAAAGCCAATAATAAGCCCAACATAACCTTCAATACATTTTCCGTATCCTAAAAACATTTGAAAACATAATTCACACCCTACGATCACAACCCCTTTTAAAATGTCATTTCCCACTATTCTGCAATATGTATCAATGGCCGCCTCCAAAATTTCCAGAAATACCAACAGGTTGTTGGCTGCGGCTATACCCACTATATCCAAACACGTCCATGTTGGTAACGCTGCGCGCTGACATGTTATATTGTTAAAACTTCAGTAAAAATTCGTATGCATATATTGAGATGAATGAACTATTTTAAAAACGCAAAACGTCGGTACACATCTGAAATATGTGCGGGCATTTATGGCATGGCATTTTAAAGTGTAGCTAAATATTGATAATAAGCCAATTTTGCGGATGGAAAGTATGCAGCTAAACTGTGAAAATGTCATACACCCTTACATCATTTCTCTTTCAAAATAGGTAACCGCAGACACGTTCGCATTGCGCGAAATCTGGCCTAGTCACAATAATGAGCTGTCAAATTGACTGTCGAGTATGCATAGTCGATTGACTGTCGAGTGTAATTTATGTAGTACATTAAATATAGTACACAAATTATAACACAGGGGATACTTAATTTCTTTTAATACATTGTTAGGTAGGTAACTATTACCACTTGTACCATTTGATGTTATCCAGCCCATTTCAGAAGTCGCAATGAGCCAGTCTTTCGGAATATTTTCTGCAAGTGATGGACGGTTTGTTTGATTCGGGATTGCAATTTGAGGGGGTATTTTTTTTGATCCTGGGAAATTTTTTTAAGTGATGGGAAATTTTTTTTATTGCTGAAATAGAATATAAAGCGGAATATAAAAAAGTGGGAAAAATACTGGGACATTTTTTGGTATAGTGGGAAATTGTTTGGTATAGTGGGAAATTTATTAAAAGCCAATAATAAGCCCAACATAACCTTCAATACATTTTCCGTATCCTAAAAACATTTGAAAACATAATTCACACCCTACGATCACAACCCCTTTTAAAATGTCATTTGCCACTATTCTGCAATATGTATCAATGGCCGCCTCCAAAATTTCCAGAAATACCAACAGGTTGTTGGCTGCGGCTATACCCACTATATCCAAACACGTCCATGTTGGTAACGCTGCGCGCTGACATGTTATATTGTTAAAACTTCAGTAAAAATTCGTATGCATATATTGAGATGAATTAACTATTTTAAAAACGCAAAACGTCGGTACACATCTGAAATATGTGCGGGCATTTATGGCATGGCATTTTAAAGTGTAGCTAAATATTGATAATAAGCCAATTTTGCGGATGGAAAGTATGCAGCTAAACTGTGAAAATGTCATACACCCTTACATCATTTCTCTTTCAAAATAGGTAACCGCAGACACGTTCGCATTGCGCGAAATCTGGCCTAGTCACAATAATGAGCTGTCAAATTGACTGTCGAGTATGCATAGTCGATTGACTGTCGAGTGTAATTTATGTAGTACATTAAATATAGTACACAAATTATAACACAGGGGATACTTAATTTCTTTTAATACATTGTTAGGTAGGTAACTATTACCACTTGTACCATTTGATGTTATCCAGCCCATTTCAGAAGTCGCAATGAGCCAGTCTTTCGGAATATTTTCTGCAAGTGATGGACGGTTTGTTTGATTCGGGATTGCAATTTGAGGGGGTATTTTTTTTGATCCTGGGAAATTTTTTTAAGTGATGGGAAATTTTTTTTATTGCTGAAATAGAATATAAAGCGGAATATAAAAAAGTGGGAAAAAATACTGGGACATTTTTTGGTATAGTGGGAAATTGTTTGGTATAGTGGGAAATTTATTAAAAGCCAATAATAAGCCCAACATAACCTTCAATACATTTTCCGTATCCTAAAAACATTTGAAAACATAATTCACACCCTACGATCACAACCCCTTTTAAAATGTCATTTCCCACTATTCTGCAATATGTATCAATGGCCGCCTCCAAAATTTCCAGAAATACCAACAGGTTGTTGGCTGCGGCTATACCCACTATATCCAAACACGTCCATGTTGGTAACGCTGCGCGCTGACATGTTATATTGTTAAAACTTCAGTAAAAATTCGTATGCATATATTGAGATGAATGAACTATTTTAAAAACGCAAAACGTCGGTACACATCTGAAATATGTGCGGGCATTTATGGCATGGCATTTTAAAGTGTAGCTAAATATTGATAATAAGCCAATTTTGCGGATGGAAAGTATGCAGCTAAACTGTGAAAATGTCATACACCCTTACATCATTTCTCTTTCAAAATAGGTAACCGCAGACACGTTCGCATTGCGCGAAATCTGGCCTAGTCACAATAATGAGCTGTCAAATTGACTGTCGAGTATGCATAGTCGATTGACTGTCGAGTGTAATTTATGTAGTACATTAAATATAGTACACAAATTATAACACAGGGGATACTTAATTTCTTTTAATACATTGTTAGGTAGGTAACTATTACCACTTGTACCATTTGATGTTATCCAGCCCATTTCAGAAGTCGCAATGAGCCAGTCTTTCGGAATATTTTCTGCAAGTGATGGACGGTTTGTTTGATTCGGGATTGCAATTTGAGGGGGTATTTTTTTTGATCCTGGGAAATTTTTTTAAGTGATGGGAAATTTTTTTTATTGCTGAAATAGAATATAAAGCGGAATATAAAAAAGTGGGAAAAATACTGGGACATTTTTTGGTATAGTGGGAAATTGTTTGGTATAGTGGGAAATTTATTAAAAGCCAATAATAAGCCCAACATAACCTTCAATACATTTTCCGTATCCTAAAAACATTTGAAAACATAATTCACACCCTACGATCACAACCCCTTTTAAAATGTCATTTCCCACTATTCTGCAATATGTATCAATGGCCGCCTCCAAAATTTCCAGAAATACCAACAGGTTGTTGGCTGCGGCTATACCCACTATATCCAAACACGTCCATGTTGGTAACGCTGCGCGCTGACATGTTATATTGTTAAAACTTCAGTAAAAATTCGTATGCATATATTGAGATGAATGAACTATTTTAAAAACGCAAAACGTCGGTACACATCTGAAATATGTGCGGGCATTTATGGCATGGCATTTTAAAGTGTAGCTAAATATTGATAATAAGCCAATTTTGCGGATGGAAAGTATGCAGCTAAACTGTGAAAATGTCATACACCCTTACATCATTTCTCTTTCAAAATAGGTAACCGCAGACACGTTCGCATTGCGCGAAATCTGGCCTAGTCACAATAATGAGCTGTCAAATTGACTGTCGAGTATGCATAGTCGATTGACTGTCGAGTGTAATTTATGTAGTACATTAAATATAGTACACAAATTATAACACAGGGGATACTTAATTTCTTTTAATACATTGTTAGGTAGGTAACTATTACCACTTGTACCATTTGATGTTATCCAGCCCATTTCAGAAGTCGCAATGAGCCAGTCTTTCGGAATATTTTCTGCAAGTGATGGACGGTTTGTTTGATTCGGGATTGCAATTTGAGGGGGTATTTTTTTTGATCCTGGGAAATTTTTTTAAGTGATGGGAAATTTTTTTTATTGCTGAAATAGAATATAAAGCGGAATATAAAAAAGTGGGAAAAATACTGGGACATTTTTTGGTATAGTGGGAAATTGTTTGGTATAGTGGGAAATTTATTAAAAGCCAATAATAAGCCCAACATAACCTTCAATACATTTTCCGTATCCTAAAAACATTTGAAAACATAATTCACACCCTACGATCACAACCCCTTTTAAAATGTCATTTCCCACTATTCTGCAATATGTATCAATGGCCGCCTCCAAAATTTCCAGAAATACCAACAGGTTGTTGGCTGCGGCTATACCCACTATATCCAAACACGTCCATGTTGGTAACGCTGCGCGCTGACATGTTATATTGTTAAAACTTCAGTAAAAATTCGTATGCATATATTGAGATGAATGAACTATTTTAAAAACGCAAAACGTCGGTACACATCTGAAATATGTGCGGGCATTTATGGCATGGCATTTTAAAGTGTAGCTAAATATTGATAATAAGCCAATTTTGCGGATGGAAAGTATGCAGCTAAACTGTGAAAATGTCATACACCCTTACATCATTTCTCTTTCAAAATAGGTAACCGCAGACACGTTCGCATTGCGCGAAATCTGGCCTAGTCACAATAATGAGCTGTCAAATTGACTGTCGAGTATGCATAGTCGATTGACTGTCGAGTGTAATTTATGTAGTACATTAAATATAGTACACAAATTATAACACAGGGGATACTTAATTTCTTTTAATACATTGTTAGGTAGGTAACTATTACCACTTGTACCATTTGATGTTATCCAGCCCATTTCAGAAGTCGCAATGAGCCAGTCTTTCGGAATATTTTCTGCAAGTGATGGACGGTTTGTTTGATTCGGGATTGCAATTTGAGGGGGTATTTTTTTTGATCCTGGGAAATTTTTTTAAGTGATGGGAAATTTTTTTTATTGCTGAAATAGAATATAAAGGGAATATAAAAAAGTGGGAAAAATACTGGGACATTTTTTGGTATAGTGGGAAATTGTTTGGTATAGTGGGAAATTTATTAAAAGCCAATAATAAGCCCAACATAACCTTCAATACATTTTCCGTATCCTAAAAACATTTGAAAACATAATTCACACCCTACGATCACAACCCCTTTTAAAATGTCATTTCCCACTATTCTGCAATATGTATCAATGGCCGCCTCCAAAATTTCCAGAAATACCAACAGGTTGTTGGCTGCGGCTATACCCACTATATCCAAACACGTCCATGTTGGTAACGCTGCGCGCTGACATGTTATATTGTTAAAACTTCAGTAAAAATTCGTATGCATATATTGAGATGAATGAACTATTTTAAAAACGCAAAACGTCGGTACACATCTGAAATATGTGCGGGCATTTATGGCATGGCATTTTAAAGTGTAGCTAAATATTGATAATAAGCCAATTTTGCGAATGGAAAGTATGCAGCTAAACTGTGAAAATGTCATACACCCTTACATCATTTCTCTTTCAAAATAGGTAACCGCAGACACGTTCGCATTGCGCGAAATCTGGCCTAGTCACAATAATGAGCTGTCAAATTGACTGTCGAGTATGCATAGTCGATTGACTGTCGAGTGTAATTTATGTAGTACATTAAATATAGTACACAAATTATAACACAGGGGATACTTAATTTCTTTTAATACATTGTTAGGTAGGTAACTATTACCACTTGTACCATTTGATGTTATCCAGCCCATTTCAGAAGTCGCAATGAGCCAGTCTTTCGGAATATTTTCTGCAAGTGATGGACGGTTTGTTTGATTCGGGATTGCAATTTGAGGGGGTATTTTTTTTGATCCTGGGAAATTTTTTTAAGTGATGGGAAATTTTTTTTATTGCTGAAATAGAATATAAAGCGGAATATAAAAAAGTGGGAAAAATACTGGGACATTTTTTGGTATAGTGGGAAATTGTTTGGTATAGTGGGAAATTTATTAAAAGCCAATAATAAGCCCAACATAACCTTCAATACATTTTCCGTATCCTAAAAACATTTGAAAACATAATTCACACCCTACGATCACAACCCCTTTTAAAATGTCATTTCCCACTATTCTGCAATATGTATCAATGGCCGCCTCCAAAATTTCCAGAAATACCAACAGGTTGTTGGCTGCGGCTATACCCACTATATCCAAACACGTCCATGTTGGTAACGCTGCGCGCTGACATGTTATATTGTTAAAACTTCAGTAAAAATTCGTATGCATATATTGAGATGAATGAACTATTTTAAAAACGCAAAACGTCGGTACACATCTGAAATATGTGCGGGCATTTATGGCATGGCATTTTAAAGTGTAGCTAAATATTGATAATAAGCCAATTTTGCGGATGGAAAGTATGCAGCTAAACTGTGAAAATGTCATACACCCTTACATCATTTCTCTTTCAAAATAGGTAACCGCAGACACGTTCGCATTGCGCGAAATCTGGCCTAGTCACAATAATGAGCTGTCAAATTGACTGTCGAGTATGCATAGTCGATTGACTGTCGAGTGTAATTTATGTAGTACATTAAATATAGTACACAAATTATAACACAGGGGATACTTAATTTCTTTTAATACATTGTTAGGTAGGTAACTATTACCACTTGTACCATTTGATGTTATCCAGCCCATTTCAGAAGTCGCAATGAGCCAGTCTTTCGGAATATTTTCTGCAAGTGATGGACGGTTTGTTTGATTCGGGATTGCAATTTGAGGGGGTATTTTTTTTGATCCTGGGAAATTTTTTTAAGTGATGGGAAATTTTTTTTATTGCTGAAATAGAATATAAAGCGGAATATAAAAAAGTGGGAAAAATACTGGGACATTTTTTGGTATAGTGGGAAATTGTTTGGTATAGTGGGAAATTTATTAAAAGCCAATAATAAGCCCAACATAACCTTCAATACATTTTCCGTATCCTAAAAACATTTGAAAACATAATTCACACCCTACGATCACAACCCCTTTTAAAATGTCATTTCCCACTATTCTGCAATATGTATCAATGGCCGCCTCCAAAATTTCCAGAAATACCAACAGGTTGTTGGCTGCGGCTATACCCACTATATCCAAACACGTCCATGTTGGTAACGCTGCGCGCTGACATGTTATATTGTTAAAACTTCAGTAAAAATTCGTATGCATATATTGAGATGAATGAACTATTTTAAAAACGCAAAACGTCGGTACACATCTGAAATATGTGCGGGCATTTATGGCATGGCATTTTAAAGTGTAGCTAAATATTGATAATAAGCCAATTTTGCGGATGGAAAGTATGCAGCTAAACTGTGAAAATGTCATACACCCTTACATCATTTCTCTTTCAAAATAGGTAACCGCAGACACGTTCGCATTGCGCGAAATCTGGCCTAGTCACAATAATGAGCTGTCAAATTGACTGTCGAGTATGCATAGTCGATTGACTGTCGAGTGTAATTTATGTAGTACATTAAATATAGTACACAAATTATAACACAGGGGATACTTAATTTCTTTTAATACATTGTTAGGTAGGTAACTATTACCACTTGTACCATTTGATGTTATCCAGCCCATTTCAGAAGTCGCAATGAGCCAGTCTTTCGGAATATTTTCTGCAAGTGATGGAGGTTTGTTTGATTCGGGATTGCAATTTGAGGGGGTATTTTTTTTGATCCTGGGAAATTTTTTTAAGTGATGGGAAATTTTTTTTATTGCTGAAATAGAATATAAAGCGGAATATAAAAAAGTGGGAAAAATACTGGGACATTTTTTGGTATAGTGGGAAATTGTTTGGTATAGTGGGAAATTTATTAAAAGCCAATAATAAGCCCAACATAACCTTCAATACATTTTCCGTATCCTAAAAACATTTGAAAACATAATTCACACCCTACGATCACAACCCCTTTTAAAATGTCATTTCCCACTATTCTGCAATATGTATCAATGGCCGCCTCCAAAATTTCCAGAAATACCAACAGGTTGTTGGCTGCGGCTATACCCACTATATCCAAACACGTCCATGTTGGTAACGCTGCGCGCTGACATGTTATATTGTTAAAACTTCAGTAAAAATTCGTATGCATATATTGAGATGAATGAACTATTTTAAAAACGCAAAACGTCGGTACACATCTGAAATATGTGCGGGCATTTATGGCATGGCATTTTAAAGTGTAGCTAAATATTGATAATAAGCCAATTTTGCGGATGGAAAGTATGCAGCTAAACTGTGAAAATGTCATACACCCTTACATCATTTCTCTTTCAAAATAGGTAACCGCAGACACGTTCGCATTGCGCGAAATCTGGCCTAGTCACAATAATGAGCTGTCAAATTGACTGTCGAGTATGCATAGTCGATTGACTGTCGAGTGTAATTTATGTAGTACATTAAATATAGTACACAAATTATAACACAGGGGATACTTAATTTCTTTTAATACATTGTTAGGTAGGTAACTATTACCACTTGTACCATTTGATGTTATCCAGCCCATTTCAGAAGTCGCAATGAGCCAGTCTTTCGGAATATTTTCTGCAAGTGATGGACGGTTTGTTTGATTCGGGATTGCAATTTGAGGGGGTATTTTTTTTGATCCTGGGAAATTTTTTTAAGTGATGGGAAATTTTTTTTATTGCTGAAATAGAATATAAAGCGGAATATAAAAAAGTGGGAAAAATACTGGGACATTTTTTGGTATAGTGGGAAATTGTTTGGTATAGTGGGAAATTTATTAAAAGCCAATAATAAGCCCAACATAACCTTCAATACATTTTCCGTATCCTAAAAACATTTGAAAACATAATTCACACCCTACGATCACAACCCCTTTTAAAATGTCATTTCCCACTATTCTGCAATATGTATCAATGGCCGCCTCCAAAATTTCCAGAAATACCAACAGGTTGTTGGCTGCGGCTATACCCACTATATCCAAACACGTCCATGTTGGTAACGCTGCGCGCTGACATGTTATATTGTTAAAACTTCAGTAAAAATTCGTATGCATATATTGAGATGAATGAACTATTTTAAAAACGCAAAACGTCGGTACACATCTGAAATATGTGCGGGCATTTATGGCATGGCATTTTAAAGTGTAGCTAAATATTGATAATAAGCCAATTTTGCGGATGGAAAGTATGCAGCTAAACTGTGAAAATGTCATACACCCTTACATCATTTCTCTTTCAAAATAGGTAACCGCAGACACGTTCGCATTGCGCGAAATCTGGCCTAGTCACAATAATGAGCTGTCAAATTGACTGTCGAGTATGCATAGTCGATTGACTGTCGAGTGTAATTTATGTAGTACATTAAATATAGTACACAAATTATAACACAGGGGATACTTAATTTCTTTTAATACATTGTTAGGTAGGTAACTATTACCACTTGTACCATTTGATGTTATCCAGCCCATTTCAGAAGTCGCAATGAGCCAGTCTTTCGGAATATTTTCTGCAAGTGATGGACGGTTTGTTTGATTCGGGATTGCAATTTGAGGGGGTATTTTTTTTGATCCTGGGAAATTTTTTTAAGTGATGGGAAATTTTTTTTATTGCTGAAATAGAATATAAAGCGGAATATAAAAAAGTGGGAAAAATACTGGGACATTTTTTGGTATAGTGGGAAATTGTTTGGTATAGTGGGAAATTTATTAAAAGCCAATAATAAGCCCAACATAACCTTCAATACATTTTCCGTATCCTAAAAACATTTGAAAACATAATTCACACCCTACGATCACAACCCCTTTTAAAATGTCATTTCCCACTATTCTGCAATATGTATCAATGGCCGCCTCCAAAATTTCCAGAAATACCAACAGGTTGTTGGCTGCGGCTATACCCACTATATCCAAACACGTCCATGTTGGTAACGCTGCGCGCTGACATGTTATATTGTTAAAACTTCAGTAAAAATTCGTATGCATATATTGAGATGAATGAACTATTTTAAAAACGCAAAACGTCGGTACACATCTGAAATATGTGCGGGCATTTATGGCATGGCATTTTAAAGTGTAGCTAAATATTGATAATAAGCCAATTTTGCGGATGGAAAGTATGCAGCTAAACTGTGAAAATGTCATACACCCTTACATCATTTCTCTTTCAAAATAGGTAACCGCAGACACGTTCGCATTGCGCGAAATCTGGCCTAGTCACAATAATGAGCTGTCAAATTGACTGTCGAGTATGCATAGTCGATTGACTGTCGAGTGTAATTTATGTAGTACATTAAATATAGTACACAAATTATAACACAGGGGATACTTAATTTCTTTTAATACATTGTTAGGTAGGTAACTATTACCACTTGTACCATTTGATGTTATCCAGCCCATTTCAGAAGTCGCAATGAGCCAGTCTTTCGGAATATTTTCTGCAAGTGATGGACGGTTTGTTTGATTCGGGATTGCAATTTGAGGGGGTATTTTTTTTGATCCTGGGAAATTTTTTTAAGTGATGGGAAATTTTTTTTATTGCTGAAATAGAATATAAAGCGGAATATAAAAAAGTGGGAAAAATACTGGGACATTTTTTGGTATAGTGGGAAATTGTTTGGTATAGTGGGAAATTTATTAAAAGCCAATAATAAGCCCAACATAACCTTCAATACATTTTCCGTATCCTAAAAACATTTGAAAACATAATTCACACCCTACGATCACAACCCCTTTTAAAATGTCATTTCCCACTATTCTGCAATATGTATCAATGGCCGCCTCCAAAATTTCCAGAAATACCAACAGGTTGTTGGCTGCGGCTATACCCACTATATCCAAACACGTCCATGTTGGTAACGCTGCGCGCTGACATGTTATATTGTTAAAACTTCAGTAAAAATTCGTATGCATATATTGAGATGAATGAACTATTTTAAAAACGCAAAACGTCGGTACACATCTGAAATATGTGCGGGCATTTATGGCATGGCATTTTAAAGTGTAGCTAAATATTGATAATAAGCCAATTTTGCGGATGGAAAGTATGCAGCTAAACTGTGAAAATGTCATACACCCTTACATCATTTCTCTTTCAAAATAGGTAACCGCAGACACGTTCGCATTGCGCGAAATCTGGCCTAGTCACAATAATGAGCTGTCAAATTGACTGTCGAGTATGCATAGTCGATTGACTGTCGAGTGTAATTTATGTAGTACATTAAATATAGTACACAAATTATAACACAGGGGATACTTAATTTCTTTTAATACATTGTTAGGTAGGTAACTATTACCACTTGTACCATTTGATGTTATCCAGCCCATTTCAGAAGTCGCAATGAGCCAGTCTTTCGGAATATTTTCTGCAAGTGATGGACGGTTTGTTTGATTCGGGATTGCAATTTGAGGGGGTATTTTTTTTGATCCTGGGAAATTTTTTTAAGTGATGGGAAATTTTTTTTATTGCTGAAATAGAATATAAAGCGGAATATAAAAAAGTGGGAAAAATACTGGGACATTTTTTGGTATAGTGGGAAATTGTTTGGTATAGTGGGAAATTTATTAAAAGCCAATAATAAGCCCAACATAACCTTCAATACATTTTCCGTATCCTAAAAACATTTGAAAACATAATTCACACCCTACGATCACAACCCCTTTTAAAATGTCATTTCCCACTATTCTGCAATATGTATCAATGGCCGCCTCCAAAATTTCCAGAAATACCAACAGGTTGTTGGCTGCGGCTATACCCACTATATCCAAACACGTCCATGTTGGTAACGCTGCGCGCTGACATGTTATATTGTTAAAACTTCAGTAAAAATTCGTATGCATATATTGAGATGAATGAACTATTTTAAAAACGCAAAACGTCGGTACACATCTGAAATATGTGCGGGCATTTATGGCATGGCATTTTAAAGTGTAGCTAAATATTGATAATAAGCCAATTTTGCGGATGGAAAGTATGCAGCTAAACTGTGAAAATGTCATACACCCTTACATCATTTCTCTTTCAAAATAGGTAACCGCAGACACGTTCGCATTGCGCGAAATCTGGCCTAGTCACAATAATGAGCTGTCAAATTGACTGTCGAGTATGCATAGTCGATTGACTGTCGAGTGTAATTTATGTAGTACATTAAATATAGTACACAAATTATAACACAGGGGATACTTAATTTCTTTTAATACATTGTTAGGTAGGTAACTATTACCACTTGTACCATTTGATGTTATCCAGCCCATTTCAGAAGTCGCAATGAGCCAGTCTTTCGGAATATTTTCTGCAAGTGATGGACGGTTTGTTTGATTCGGGATTGCAATTTGAGGGGGTATTTTTTTTGATCCTGGGAAATTTTTTTAAGTGATGGGAAATTTTTTTTATTGCTGAAATAGAATATAAAGCGGAATATAAAAAAGTGGGAAAAATACTGGGACATTTTTTGGTATAGTGGGAAATTGTTTGGTATAGTGGGAAATTTATTAAAAGCCAATAATAAGCCCAACATAACCTTCAATACATTTTCCGTATCCTAAAAACATTTGAAAACATAATTCACACCCTACGATCACAACCCCTTTTAAAATGTCATTTCCCACTATTCTGCAATATGTATCAATGGCCGCCTCCAAAATTTCCAGAAATACCAACAGGTTGTTGGCTGCGGCTATACCCACTATATCCAAACACGTCCATGTTGGTAACGCTGCGCGCTGACATGTTATATTGTTAAAACTTCAGTAAAAATTCGTATGCATATATTGAGATGAATGAACTATTTTAAAAACGCAAAACGTCGGTACACATCTGAAATATGTGCGGGCATTTATGGCATGGCATTTTAAAGTGTAGCTAAATATTGATAATAAGCCAATTTTGCGGATGGAAAGTATGCAGCTAAACTGTGAAAATGTCATACACCCTTACATCATTTCTCTTTCAAAATAGGTAACCGCAGACACGTTCGCATTGCGCGAAATCTGGCCTAGTCACAATAATGAGCTGTCAAATTGACTGTCGAGTATGCATAGTCGATTGACTGTCGAGTGTAATTTATGTAGTACATTAAATATAGTACACAAATTATAACACAGGGGATACTTAATTTCTTTTAATACATTGTTAGGTAGGTAACTATTACCACTTGTACCATTTGATGTTATCCAGCCCATTTCAGAAGTCGCAATGAGCCAGTCTTTCGGAATATTTTCTGCAAGTGATGGACGGTTTGTTTGATTCGGGATTGCAATTTGAGGGGGTATTTTTTTTGATCCTGGGAAATTTTTTTAAGTGATGGGAAATTTTTTTTATTGCTGAAATAGAATATAAAGCGGAATATAAAAAAGTGGGAAAAAATACTGGGACATTTTTTGGTATAGTGGGAAATTGTTTGGTATAGTGGGAAATTTATTAAAAGCCAATAATAAGCCCAACATAACCTTCAATACATTTTCCGTATCCTAAAAACATTTGAAAACATAATTCACACCCTACGATCACAACCCCTTTTAAAATGTCATTTCCCACTATTCTGCAATATGTATCAATGGCCGCCTCCAAAATTTCCAGAAATACCAACAGGTTGTTGGCTGCGGCTATACCCACTATATCCAAACACGTCCATGTTGGTAACGCTGCGCGCTGACATGTTATATTGTTAAAACTTCAGTAAAAATTCGTATGCATATATTGAGATGAATGAACTATTTTAAAAACGCAAAACGTCGGTACACATCTGAAATATGTGCGGGCATTTATGGCATGGCATTTTAAAGTGTAGCTAAATATTGATAATAAGCCAATTTTGCGGATGGAAAGTATGCAGCTAAACTGTGAAAATGTCATACACCCTTACATCATTTCTCTTTCAAAATAGGTAACCGCAGACACGTTCGCATTGCGCGAAATCTGGCCTAGTCACAATAATGAGCTGTCAAATTGACTGTCGAGTATGCATAGTCGATTGACTGTCGAGTGTAATTTATGTAGTACATTAAATATAGTACACAAATTATAACACAGGGGATACTTAATTTCTTTTAATACATTGTTAGGTAGGTAACTATTACCACTTGTACCATTTGATGTTATCCAGCCCATTTCAGAAGTCGCAATGAGCCAGTCTTTCGGAATATTTTCTGCAAGTGATGGACGGTTTGTTTGATTCGGGATTGCAATTTGAGGGGGTATTTTTTTTGATCCTGGGAAATTTTTTTAAGTGATGGGAAATTTTTTTTATTGCTGAAATAGAATATAAAGCGGAATATAAAAAAGTGGGAAAAATACTGGGACATTTTTTGGTATAGTGGGAAATTGTTTGGTATAGTGGGAAATTTATTAAAAGCCAATAATAAGCCCAACATAACCTTCAATACATTTTCCGTATCCTAAAAACATTTGAAAACATAATTCACACCCTACGATCACAACCCCTTTTAAAATGTCATTTCCCACTATTCTGCAATATGTATCAATGGCCGCCTCCAAAATTTCCAGAAATACCAACAGGTTGTTGGCTGCGGCTATACCCACTATATCCAAACACGTCCATGTTGGTAACGCTGCGCGCTGACATGTTATATTGTTAAAACTTCAGTAAAAATTCGTATGCATATATTGAGATGAATGAACTATTTTAAAAACGCAAAACGTCGGTACACATCTGAAATATGTGCGGGCATTTATGGCATGGCATTTTAAAGTGTAGCTAAATATTGATAATAAGCCAATTTTGCGGATGGAAAGTATGCAGCTAAACTGTGAAAATGTCATACACCCTTACATCATTTCTCTTTCAAAATAGGTAACCGCAGACACGTTCGCATTGCGCGAAATCTGGCCTAGTCACAATAATGAGCTGTCAAATTGACTGTCGAGTATGCATAGTCGATTGACTGTCGAGTGTAATTTATGTAGTACATTAAATATAGTACACAAATTATAACACAGGGGATACTTAATTTCTTTTAATACATTGTTAGGTAGGTAACTATTACCACTTGTACCATTTGATGTTATCCAGCCCATTTCAGAAGTCGCAATGAGCCAGTCTTTCGGAATATTTTCTGCAAGTGATGGACGGTTTGTTTGATTCGGGATTGCAATTTGAGGGGGTATTTTTTTTGATCCTGGGAAATTTTTTTAAGTGATGGGAAATTTTTTTTATTGCTGAAATAGAATATAAAGCGGAATATAAAAAAGTGGGAAAAATACTGGGACATTTTTTGGTATAGTGGGAAATTGTTTGGTATAGGCGGAAATTTATTAAAAGCCAATAATAAGCCCAACATAACCTTCAATACATTTTCCGTATAATAAAAACAATTGAAAACATAATTCACACCCTACGATCACAACCCCTTTTAAAATGTCATTTCCCACTATTCTGCAATATGTATCAATGGCCGCCTCCAAAATTTCCAGAAATACCAACAGGTTGTTGGCTGCGGCTATACCCACTATATCCAAACACGTCCATGTTGGTAACGCTGCGCGCTGACATGTTATATTGTTAAAACTTCAGTAAAAATTCGTATGCATATATTGAGATGAATGAACTATTTTAAAAACGCAAAACGTCGGTACACATCTGAAATATGTGCGGGCATTTATGGCATGGCATTTTAAAGTGTAGCTAAATATTGATAATAAGCCAATTTTGCCGATGGAAAGTATGCAGCTAAACTGTGAAAATGTCATACACCCTTACATCATTTCTCTTTCAAAATAGGTAACCGCAGACACGTTCGCATTGCGCGAAATCTGGCCTAGTCACAATAATGAGCTGTCAAATTGACTGTCGAGTATGCATAGTCGATTGACTGTCGAGTGTAATGTATGTAGTACATTAAATATAGTACACAAATCATAACACAGGGGATACTTAATTTCTTTTAATACATTGTTAGGTAGGTAACTATTACCACTTGTACCATTTGATGTTATCCAGCCCATTTCAGAAGTCGCAATGAGCCAGTCTTTCGGAATATTTTCTGCAAGTGATGGACGGTTTGTTTGATTCGGGATTGCAATTTGAGGGGGTATTTTTTTTGATCCTGGGAATTTTTTTTAAGTGATGGGAAATTTTTTTTATTGCTGAAATAGAATATAAAGCGGAATATAAAAAAGTGGGAAAAATACTGGGACATTTTTTGGTATAGTGGGAAATTGTTTGGTATAGTGGGAAATTTATTAAAAGCCAATAATAAGCCCAACATAACCTTCAATACATTTTCCGTATCCTAAAAACATTTGAAAACATAATTCACACCCTACGATCACAACCCCTTTTAAAATGTCATTTCCCACTATTCTGCAATATGTATCAATGGCCGCCTCCAAAATTTCCAGAAATACCAACAGGTTGTTGGCTGCGGCTATACCCACTATATCCAAACACGTCCATGTTGGTAACGCTGCGCGCTGACATGTTATATTGTTAAAACTTCAGTAAAAATTCGTATGCATATATTGAGATGAATGAACTATTTTAAAAACGCAAAACGTCGGTACACATCTGAAATATGTGCGGGCATTTATGGCATGGCATTTTAAAGTGTAGCTAAATATTGATAATAAGCCAATTTTGCGGATGGAAAGTATGCAGCTAAACTGTGAAAATGTCATACACCCTTACATCATTTCTCTTTCAAAATAGGTAACCGCAGACACGTTCGCATTGCGCGAAATCTGGCCTAGTCACAATAATGAGCTGTCAAATTGACTGTCGAGTATGCATAGTCGATTGACTGTCGAGTGTAATTTATGTAGTACATTAAATATAGTACACAAATTATAACACAGGGGATACTTAATTTCTTTTAATACATTGTTAGGTAGGTAACTATTACCACTTGTACCATTTGATGTTATCCAGCCCATTTCAGAAGTCGCAATGAGCCAGTCTTTCGGAATATTTTCTGCAAGTGATGGACGGTTTGTTTGATTCGGGATTGCAATTTGAGGGGGTATTTTTTTTGATCCTGGGAAATTTTTTTAAGTGATGGGAAATTTTTTTTATTGCTGAAATAGAATATAAAGCGGAATATAAAAAAGTGGGAAAAATACTGGGACATTTTTTGGTATAGTGGGAAATTGTTTGGTATAGTGGGAAATTTATTAAAAGCCAATAATAAGCCCAACATAACCTTCAATACATTTTCCGTATCCTAAAAACATTTGAAAACATAATTCACACCCTACGATCACAACCCCTTTTAAAATGTCATTTCCCACTATTCTGCAATATGTATCAATGGCCGCCTCCAAAATTTCCAGAAATACCAACAGGTTGTTGGCTGCGGCTATACCCACTATATCCAAACACGTCCATGTTGGTAACGCTGCGCGCTGACATGTTATATTGTTAAAACTTCAGTAAAAATTCGTATGCATATATTGAGATGAATGAACTATTTTAAAAACGCAAAACGTCGGTACACATCTGAAATATGTGCGGGCATTTATGGCATGGCATTTTAAAGTGTAGCTAAATATTGATAATAAGCCAATTTTGCGGATGGAAAGTATGCAGCTAAACTGTGAAAATGTCATACACCCTTACATCATTTCTCTTTCAAAATAGGTAACCGCAGACACGTTCGCATTGCGCGAAATCTGGCCTAGTCACAATAATGAGCTGTCAAATTGACTGTCGAGTATGCATAGTCGATTGACTGTCGAGTGTAATTTATGTAGTACATTAAATATAGTACACAAATTATAACACAGGGGATACTTAATTTCTTTTAATACATTGTTAGGTAGGTAACTATTACCACTTGTACCATTTGATGTTATCCAGCCCATTTCAGAAGTCGCAATGAGCCAGTCTTTCGGAATATTTTCTGCAAGTGATGGACGGTTTGTTTGATTCGGGATTGCAATTTGAGGGGGTATTTTTTTTGATCCTGGGAAATTTTTTTAAGTGATGGGAAATTTTTTTTATTGCTGAAATAGAATATAAAGCGGAATATAAAAAAGTGGGAAAAATACTGGGACATTTTTTGGTATAGTGGGAAATTGTTTGGTATAGTGGGAAATTTATTAAAAGCCAATAATAAGCCCAACATAACCTTCAATACATTTTCCGTATCCTAAAAACATTTGAAAACATAATTCACACCCTACGATCACAACCCCTTTTAAAATGTCATTTCCCACTATTCTGCAATATGTATCAATGGCCGCCTCCAAAATTTCCAGAAATACCAACAGGTTGTTGGCTGCGGCTATACCCACTATATCCAAACACGTCCATGTTGGTAACGCTGCGCGCTGACATGTTATATTGTTAAAACTTCAGTAAAAATTCGTATGCATATATTGAGATGAATGAACTATTTTAAAAACGCAAAACGTCGGTACACATCTGAAATATGTGCGGGCATTTATGGCATGGCATTTTAAAGTGTAGCTAAATATTGATAATAAGCCAATTTTGCGGATGGAAAGTATGCAGCTAAACTGTGAAAATGTCATACACCCTTACATCATTTCTCTTTCAAAATAGGTAACCGCAGACACGTTCGCATTGCGCGAAATCTGGCCTAGTCACAATAATGAGCTGTCAAATTGACTGTCGAGTATGCATAGTCGATTGACTGTCGAGTGTAATTTATGTAGTACATTAAATATAGTACACAAATTATAACACAGGGGATACTTAATTTCTTTTAATACATTGTTAGGTAGGTAACTATTACCACTTGTACCATTTGATGTTATCCAGCCCATTTCAGAAGTCGCAATGAGCCAGTCTTTCGGAATATTTTCTGCAAGTGATGGACGGTTTGTTTGATTCGGGATTGCAATTTGAGGGGGTATTTTTTTTGATCCTGGGAAATTTTTTTAAGTGATGGGAAATTTTTTTTATTGTTGAAATAGAATATAAAGCGGAATATAAAAAAGTGGGAAAAATACTGGGACATTTTTTGGTATAGTGGGAAATTGTTTGGTATAGTGGGAAATTTATTAAAAGCCAATAATAAGCCCAACATAACCTTCAATACATTTTCCGTATCCTAAAAACATTTGAAAACATAATTCACACCCTACGATCACAACCCCTTTTAAAATGTCATTTCCCACTATTCTGCAATATGTATCAATGGCCGCCTCCAAAATTTCCAGAAATACCAACAGGTTGTTGGCTGCGGCTATACCCACTATATCCAAACACGTCCATGTTGGTAACGCTGCGCGCTGACATGTTATATTGTTAAAACTTCAGTAAAAATTCGTATGCATATATTGAGATGAATGAACTATTTTAAAAACGCAAAACGTCGGTACACATCTGAAATATGTGCGGGCATTTATGGCATGGCATTTTAAAGTGTAGCTAAATATTGATAATAAGCCAATTTTGCGGATGGAAAGTATGCAGCTAAACTGTGAAAATGTCATACACCCTTACATCATTTCTCTTTCAAAATAGGTAACCGCAGACACGTTCGCATTGCGCGAAATCTGGCCTAGTCACAATAATGAGCTGTCAAATTGACTGTCGAGTATGCATAGTCGATTGACTGTCGAGTGTAATTTATGTAGTACATTAAATATAGTACACAAATTATAACACAGGGGATACTTAATTTCTTTTAATACATTGTTAGGTAGGTAACTATTACCACTTGTACCATTTGATGTTATCCAGCCCATTTCAGAAGTCGCAATGAGCCAGTCTTTCGGAATATTTTCTGCAAGTGATGGACGGTTTGTTTGATTCGGGATTGCAATTTGAGGGGGTATTTTTTTTGATCCTGGGAAATTTTTTTAAGTGATGGGAAATTTTTTTTATTGCTGAAATAGAATATAAAGCGGAATATAAAAAAGTGGGAAAAATACTGGGACATTTTTTGGTATAGTGGGAAATTGTTTGGTATAGTGGGAAATTTATTAAAAGCCAATAATAAGCCCAACATAACCTTCAATACATTTTCCGTATCCTAAAAACATTTGAAAACATAATTCACACCCTACGATCACAATCCCTTTTAAAATGTCATTTCCCACTATTCTGCAATATGTATCAATGGCCGCCTCCAAAATTTCCAGAAATACCAACAGGTTGTTGGCTGCGGCTATACCCACTATATCCAAACACGTCCATGTTGGTAACGCTGCGCGCTGACATGTTATATTGTTAAAACTTCAGTAAAAATTCGTATGCATATATTGAGATGAATGAACTATTTTAAAAACGCAAAACGTCGGTACACATCTGAAATATGTGCGGGCATTTATGGCATGGCATTTTAAAGTGTAGCTAAATATTGATAATAAGCCAATTTTGCGGATGGAAAGTATGCAGCTAAACTGTGAAAATGTCATACACCCTTACATCATTTCTCTTTCAAAATAGGTAACCGCAGACACGTTCGCATTGCGCGAAATCTGGCCTAGTCACAATAATGAGCTGTCAAATTGACTGTCGAGTATGCATAGTCGATTGACTGTCGAGTGTAATTTATGTAGTACATTAAATATAGTACACAAATTATAACACAGGGGATACTTAATTTCTTTTAATACATTGTTAGGTAGGTAACTATTACCACTTGTACCATTTGATGTTATCCAGCCCATTTCAGAAGTCGCAATGAGCCAGTCTTTCGGAATATTTTCTGCAAGTGATGGACGGTTTGTTTGATTCGGGATTGCAATTTGAGGGGGTATTTTTTTTGATCCTGGGAAATTTTTTTAAGTGATGGGAAATTTTTTTTATTGCTGAAATAGAATATAAAGCGGAATATAAAAAAGTGGGAAAAATACTGGGACATTTTTTGGTATAGTGGGAAATTGTTTGGTATAGTGGGAAATTTATTAAAAGCCAATAATAAGCCCAACATAACCTTCAATACATTTTCCGTATCCTAAAAACATTTGAAAACATAATTCACACCCTACGATCACAACCCCTTTTAAAATGTCATTTCCCACTATTCTGCAATATGTATCAATGGCCGCCTCCAAAATTTCCAGAAATACCAACAGGTTGTTGGCTGCGGCTATACCCACTATATCCAAACACGTCCATGTTGGTAACGCTGCGCGCTGACATGTTATATTGTTAAAACTTCAGTAAAAATTCGTATGCATATATTGAGATGAATGAACTATTTTAAAAACGCAAAACGTCGGTACACATCTGAAATATGTGCGGGCATTTATGGCATGGCATTTTAAAGTGTAGCTAAATATTGATAATAAGCCAATTTTGCGGATGGAAAGTATGCAGCTAAACTGTGAAAATGTCATACACCCTTACATCATTTCTCTTTCAAAATAGGTAACCGCAGACACGTTCGCATTGCGCGAAATCTGGCCTAGTCACAATAATGAGCTGTCAAATTGACTGTCGAGTATGCATAGTCGATTGACTGTCGAGTGTAATTTATGTAGTACATTAAATATAGTACACAAATTATAACACAGGGGATACTTAATTTCTTTTAATACATTGTTAGGTAGGTAACTATTACCACTTGTACCATTTGATGTTATCCAGCCCATTTCAGAAGTCGCAATGAGCCAGTCTTTCGGAATATTTTCTGCAAGTGATGGACGGTTTGTTTGATTCGGGATTGCAATTTGAGGGGGTATTTTTTTTGATCCTGGGAAATTTTTTTAAGTGATGGGAAATTTTTTTTATTGCTGAAATAGAATATAAAGCGGAATATAAAAAAGTGGGAAAAATACTGGGACATTTTTTGGTATAGTGGGAAATTGTTTGGTATAGTGGGAAATTTATTAAAAGCCAATAATAAGCCCAACATAACCTTCAATACATTTTCCGTATCCTAAAAACATTTGAAAACATAATTCACACCCTACGATCACAACCCCTTTTAAAATGTCATTTCCCACTATTCTGCAATATGTATCAATGGCCGCCTCCAAAATTTCCAGAAATACCAACAGGTTGTTGGCTGCGGCTATACCCACTATATCCAAACACGTCCATGTTGGTAACGCTGCGCGCTGACATGTTATATTGTTAAAACTTCAGTAAAAATTCGTATGCATATATTGAGATGAATGAACTATTTTAAAAACGCAAAACGTCGGTACACATCTGAAATATGTGCGGGCATTTATGGCATGGCATTTTAAAGTGTAGCTAAATATTGATAATAAGCCAATTTTGCGGATGGAAAGTATGCAGCTAAACTGTGAAAATGTCATACACCCTTACATCATTTCTCTTTCAAAATAGGTAACCGCAGACACGTTCGCATTGCGCGAAATCTGGCCTAGTCACAATAATGAGCTGTCAAATTGACTGTCGAGTATGCATAGTCGATTGACTGTCGAGTGTAATTTATGTAGTACATTAAATATAGTACACAAATTATAACACAGGGGATACTTAATTTCTTTTAATACATTGTTAGGTAGGTAACTATTACCACTTGTACCATTTGATGTTATCCAGCCCATTTCAGAAGTCGCAATGAGCCAGTCTTTCGGAATATTTTCTGCAAGTGATGGACGGTTTGTTTGATTCGGGATTGCAATTTGAGGGGGTATTTTTTTTGATCCTGGGAAATTTTTTTAAGTGATGGGATATTTTTTTATTGCTGAAATAGAATATAAAGCGGAATATAAAAAAGTGGGAAAAATACTGGGACATTTTTTGGTATAGTGGGAAATTGTTTGGTATAGTGGGAAATTTATTAAAAGCCAATAATAAGCCCAACATAACCTTCAATACATTTTCCGTATCCTAAAAACATTTGAAAACATAATTCACACCCTACGATCACAACCCCTTTTAAAATGTCATTTCCCACTATTCTGCAATATGTATCAATGGCCGCCTCCAAAATTTCCAGAAATACCAACAGGTTGTTGGCTGCGGCTATACCCACTATATCCAAACACGTCCATGTTGGTAACGCTGCGCGCTGACATGTTATATTGTTAAAACTTCAGTAAAAATTCGTATGCATATATTGAGATGAATGAACTATTTTAAAAACGCAAAACGTCGGTACACATCTGAAATATGTGCGGGCATTTATGGCATGGCATTTTAAAGTGTAGCTAAATATTGATAATAAGCCAATTTTGCGGATGGAAAGTATGCAGCTAAACTGTGAAAATGTCATACACCCTTACATCATTTCTCTTTCAAAATAGGTAACCGCAGACACGTTCGCATTGCGCGAAATCTGGCCTAGTCACAATAATGAGCTGTCAAATTGACTGTCGAGTATGCATAGTCGATTGACTGTCGAGTAATGAGCTGTCAAATTGACTGTCGAGTATGCATAGTCGATTGACTGTCGAGTATGCATAGTCGATTGACTGTCGAGTGTAATTTATGTAGTACATTAAATATAGTACACAAATTATAACACAGGGGATACTTAATTTCTTTTAATACATTGTTACATGGTCCTTTCCACAAGTCGAATGGCTGCTAGGCTTTGCAACACGTAGTTGACTAGCGCCTTAGACTTAGAACTGTTGGTGTGTATTTATTGCAGTTTTGATATGATTAAGGTAACTATTACCACTTGTACCATTTGATGTTATCCAGCCCATTTCAGAAGTCGCAATGAGCCAGTCTTTCGGAATATTTTCTGCAAGTGATGGACGGTTTGTTTGTTTCGGGGTTGCAATTTGAGGTGGTAATGTCACTCCGTTGGCACTTATATGTGGCTTTGTAAGGTATTGAACCGATAACATTTTCTGTTTTCGGGGCCAAACCGAAAATTTGGTTTTTTTTTTTGAATATTCGTTTGGGGTCACCTAGGATATCTGAGCAGTTTATATCCTTTAAATACTCATGTATATCATGGAACCATTTGGGAATAAGTTCTTCGATTGCTCCGGGATTAGATGTTAATTCCACGATCCGTATACCTTCCACTTGATGTCGCTTCATAAAATTGAAGTCTTTCGTTTTTAAAAGGAGTTTTTTGTTCTCCTGTTTGACTAATTTTTGTTCCTCATCTAGGACTGCATTAATGTTTTGGCAAAACCGCATTTGTAAATGTGTGTTAACCATTGTTCAAACCTTCAGTCCTCGCTTTTTGTGAGAAGAGTGCATTGACCCATCCGGAGACTGGAACACCAAACTCTCTGCTCGAATACTAAAACTATTGTCGCTTTTAGTACATTTGATAAGGTGTCTTAATTATATGTATGTTATGAACGTTTTATTGCTCGATTTAGTTGTAAGTGAGAAACGTAAAATTACTTATATTTCGTATATAGTATTTGAAGCCTGAAAAAGAAAAAAAAACATCAGTTTGCATATAAAACACAAAGTTTCTCACAACACAACACTCCCAACAGTTTTATTTTTAGATATGTTCGACTACTGTGTTCGAAATAACAATCCCAGATACACTATATATAATATAATATAAATAAATAATATAGTATAAAAAATGCCCAAAAAATACTGGGAATTTTTTTTTGATCCTGGGAAATTTTTTTAAGTGATGGGAAATTTTTTTTATTGCTGAAATAGAATATAAAGCAGAATATAAAAAAGTGGGAAAAATACTGGGACATTTTTTGGTATAGTGGGAAATTGTTTGGTATAGTGGGAAATTTATTAAAAGCCAATAATAAGCCCAACATAACCTTCAATACATTTTCCGTATCCTAAAAACATTTGAAAACATAATTCACACCCTACGATCACAACCCCTTTTAAAATGTCATTTCCCACTATTCTGCAATATGTATCAATGGCCGCCTCCAAAATTTCCAGAAATACCAACAGGTTGTTGGCTGCGGCTATACCCACTATATCCAAACACGTCCATGTTGGTAACGCTGCGCGCTGACATGTTATATTGTTAAAACTTCAGTAAAAATTCGTATGCATATATTGAGATGAATGAACTATTTTAAAAACGCAAAACGTCGGTACACATCTGAAATATGTGCGGGCATTTATGGCATGGCATTTTAAAGTGTAGCTAAATATTGATAATAAGCCAATTTTGCGGATGGAAAGTATGCAGCTAAGCTGTGAAAATGTCATACATCCTTACATCATTTCTCTTTCAAAAATGTGACCGCAGATACGTTCGCACAGCGCGAAATCTGGCCTAGTCACAGTAATCAGCTGTCAAGTTGACTGTCGAGAATTTCAAAGCCAAAGGACACATTTTAGTGCAATTATATTTATTCAATGTGGTATATTTAAGAGCTTGATAATTACATAGAAAATGTGACTAAATTATACCACAGGGTTACTTAATTTCATTTTGCAGTAACATGGTCTTTTTCCCCAGGAAGAACGGCTGCTAGGCTGGTAAATGTACTATCGCATAGAAGTGTGGTGTGTATGTTTTGATATGATAATGGTAACTATAAGCTTTTGTACTTTTTGTGTTGTTTAATACATTCTGTTCACTACAATATCGCTCAATTAGATGCAAAATTCCGCGCATGAAAGTTAAGGACATGCAGCATATAAGTGGTGATCAATACACTTCTCCAATGGAATTAAGGTTATTCCGACATGATGAATGTGCATATGACCTGTCTTCATTGTTATAATATCATCTAATACCATTGGGCAATCCTTTTATAGAATTAGATGCAAGATATTGTTGATTTGTTCGCTGTAAAATCGACGAAAGCGCAGCACGTCTTTACATGACACATACATACATAAGTTCTGTAATAGATTATTGTCCATTTCTACCGGATGCATGTTAGTATTGCTTATATATGTTTCAGTTTCCTCTTTTGGCTGCTAAACTGAATGAAATGGTGCGGGCAAAGGATATTCGTTATGCAACGGGATTTTGCGCACAAGTGTTACAATTTTTGCCTGCAGATTTGAGTAGCAGAAATATTAATAAAAGCATTTTTTTAAAATTGTTACTTGTGTTAGATTTTATTGAAAAGTTGAAGTGAAACGTAAAAAATACATGAAGGAGAAAGTCTTAATTTTTCGCCTTTTCTTTATTTAATGATTTAAGTACATGGCAAGTCTTAATTATAGCAGTTTATTTAAACATGAAAACATCAGTTAGTAGAGAAAAATATAATTAGTTAAATAGGTAGACATATCCTCAGGAATGTGTTCATACATTAAAGTGTTATCTAAAATATTTTAAATTGAGGACTGGTCACTGGTTGGTATATTTTTGGACGAGTCTGAATGAAATGTTGTTTGTGTGAACTGTTTGTTGTTGGTATTCAAATTGAGCTGATTGTCTATGAGATTCGAGGTTGTTGAAAAGGTTGTGTCTGTTGATGTTGTTGTTGATGAAGTCTGAATGAAATGTTGCTTTTGTGAACTGTTTATTGTTGGTATTCAAATTGAGCTGATTGTCTATGAGATTCGAGGTTGGTGAAAAGGTTGTGTCTGTTGATGTTGTTGTTGATGATGCAGTTGTTTCGGTTGAGGTCGCATGTTGAATGTTCTATTTCGTATCAGACACAATTTTGGGCAGAAGTGTATAGTTTGTGTCATTTCTTAGAAGGTCGTTCTTTAGAGATGATAATACTTGTAGTGTTGTATCAATTTTTTGAATATTTAAAGTATTTGGTTTATCGATATGTGTGTCTTCAGATAGGAGCGCAATGTTTTGTAATGTGATCTGTACTTGTCTATTATAGTAGTTATAACTTGTATACTGTGATTTTGTCATAGGACGCACCGTTCTCGAGAAATAAGCTGTCAAAACTTAGATACGCAACAACAGACAAACAAATTTCCCTTATTCTTTTAAAAAATTTGCCCAAATAACGGTAAATTAGTGGATTTTCCAATTCCATCTTCTAGAGCAAGTCATAAGCTACAAAATTGTATGCTGTAGTTTTGTCGTAGGATGCACCGTTCTCGAGAAATAAGCTGTCAAAACTTAGATACGCAACACCAGAGAAACAAATCCAACACGCGGTAGTCAATACAAAATCGTAACTCTCCTGTCTTCTTCTTAGCAAACACTACCGGTGAGGCGTACTCGGAATCACTAGGCCTAATAATCGTCCTTTCTAACAGGTCAGTAATCGTTTCCTGAAGTACATTTTTCAAAATAAGATAACCTCCTCGGGGTACAGTGGAAGGGCTTCTCATCGGTTAATACTATCGCCATTTCGTATTTCACATCTGGCAAATCGGGACGCTAACAGTTTACATAACACCGGTTAAACATATTAGTTATATCCTCTTTTGTTCTTAAATACAAATTCTCGCCTATTTCTATTTCTACTTTATCGCATTCAACTTCCATCAAATCGAATTCATACATTTTATTTTTCCATAGATTAACATTCTGACAAACATTTTTATTCTCTACATTTAACTTTATACCAATTTCCGTTTCATCCGTTTCATTCCGTTTCATTTGTAAACTTAACCTAGCTTTAGATATGAAATACCTGCCCAAGACTACGGGATACACCATTGTTTCATCCGATACTACACATATATTCAATGAAATATATTCAATTTCCAGTAAAACTCTAATGCTTATTCTCCCAAAAATAACTAATTTTGTTCCATTTATTCCATGGTAATTCATTACATTTTTATTCATAACATCAATAGAATCAGCAACATACTTCGAACGGACAAAACTGATGTTCCTGTGTCAATTAGGCAATCTAATAAAATTGTACTATTATTATGATTTATAATGTATGGATAATTGTCTTGCTAATTCATTTTTTTACCCATCCTGTACTTGGTGAATCATCTCCTTCGTCTTGTTTTTTGGGCAGTCTTCAGCATAATGTCCGTGTAATACTGTTTGTTTGATTCGGGATTGCAATTTGAGGTGGTAATGTCACTTCGTTGGCACTTATATGTGGCTTTGTAAGGTATTGAACCGATAACATTTTCTGTTTTCGGGGCCAAACCAAAAATTTGGTTTTTTTTTTGAATATTCGTTTGGGGTCACCTAGGATGTCTGAGCAGTTTATATCCTTTAAATACTCTTGTATATCATGGAACCATTTGGGAATAAGTTCTTCGATTGCTCCGGGATTAGATGTTAATTCCTCGATCCGTATGCCTTCCACTTGATGTCGCTTCATAAAATTGAAGTCTTTCGTTTTTAAAAGGAGTTTTTTGTTCTCCTGTTTGACTAATTTTTGTTCCTCATCTAGGACTGCATTAATTTTTTGGCAAAACCGCATTTGTAAATATGTGTTAACCATTGTTCAAACCTTCAGTCCTCGCTTTTTGTGAGAAGAGTGCATTGACCCATCCGGAGACTGGAACACCAAACTCTCTGCTCGAATACTAAAACTAATGTCGCTTTTAGTACATTTGATAAGGTGTCTTAATTATATGTATGTTATGAACGTTTTATTGCTCGATTTAGTTGTAAGTGAGAAACGTAAAATTACTTATATTTCGTATATAGTATTTGAAGCCTGAAAAAGAAAAAAAAAACATCAGTTTGCATATAAAACACAAAGTTTCTCACAACACAACACTCCCAACAGTTTTATTTTTAGATATGTTCGACTACTGTGTTCGAAATAACAATCCCAGATACACTATATATAATATAATATAAATAAATAATATAGTATAAAAATGCCCAAAAAATACTGGGAATTTTTTTTTGATCCTGGGAAATTTTTTTAAGTGATGGGAAATTTTTTTTATTGCTGAAATAGAATATAAAGCAGAATATAAAAAAGTGGGAAAAATACTGGGACATTTTTTGGTATAGTGGGAAATTTTTTGGTATAGTGGGAAATTGTTTGGTATAGTGGGAAATTTATTAAAAGCCAGCAATAAGCCCAACATAACCTTCAATACATTTTCCGTATCCTAAAAACATTTGAAAACATAATTCACACCCTACGATCACAACCCCTTTTAAAATGTCATTTCCCACTATTCTGCAATATGTATCAATGGCCGCCTCCAAAATTTCCAGAAATACCAACAGGTTGTTGGCTGCGGCTATACCCACTATATCCAAACACGTCCATGTTGGTAACGCTGCGCGCTGACATGTTATATTGTTAAAACTTCAGTAAAAATTCGTATGCATATATTGAGATGAATGAACTATTTTAAAAACGCAAAACGTCGGTACACATCTGAAATATGTGCGGGCATTTATGGCATGGCATTTTAAAGTGTAGCTAAATATTGATAATAAGCCAATTTTGCGGATGGAAAGTATGCAGCTAAACTGTGAAAATGTCATACACCCTTACATCATTTCTCTTTCAAAATAGGTAACCGCAGACACGTTCGCATTGCGCGAAATCTGGCCTAGTCACAATAATGAGCTGTCAAATTGACTGTCGAGTATGCATAGTCGATTGACTGTCGAGTGTAATGTATGTAGTACATTAAATATAGTACACAAATCATAACACAGGGGATACTTAATTTCTTTTAATACATTGTTAGGTAGGTAACTATTACCACTTGTACCATTTGATGTTATCCAGCCCATTTCAGAAGTCGCAATGAGCCAGTCTTTCGGAATATTTTCTGCAAGTGATGGACGGTTTGTTTGATTCGGGATTGCAATTTGAGGGGGTATTTTTTTTGATCCTGGGAAATTTTTTTAAGTGATGGGAAATTTTTTTTATTGCTGAAATAGAATATAAAGCGGAATATAAAAAAGTGGGAAAAATACTGGGACATTTTTTGGTATAGTGGGAAATTGTTTGGTATAGTGGGAAATTTATTAAAAGCCAATAATAAGCCCAACATAACCTTCAATACATTTTCCGTATCCTAAAAACATTTGAAAACATAATTCACACCCTACGATCACAACCCCTTTTAAAATGTCATTTCCCACTATTCTGCAATATGTATCAATGGCCGCCTCCAAAATTTCCAGAAATACCAACAGGTTGTTGGCTGCGGCTATACCCACTATATCCAAACACGTCCATGTTGGTAACGCTGCGCGCTGACATGTTATATTGTTAAAACTTCAGTAAAAATTCGTATGCATATATTGAGATGAATGAACTATTTTAAAAACGCAAAACGTCGGTACACATCTGAAATATGTGCGGGCATTTATGGCATGGCATTTTAAAGTGTAGCTAAATATTGATAATAAGCCAATTTTGCGGATGGAAAGTATGCAGCTAAACTGTGAAAATGTCATACACCCTTACATCATTTCTCTTTCAAAATAGGTAACCGCAGACACGTTCGCATTGCGCGAAATCTGGCCTAGTCACAATAATGAGCTGTCAAATTGACTGTCGAGTATGCATAGTCGATTGACTGTCGAGTGTAATTTATGTAGTACATTAAATATAGTACACAAATTATAACACAGGGGATACTTAATTTCTTTTAATACATTGTTAGGTAGGTAACTATTACCACTTGTACCATTTGATGTTATCCAGCCCATTTCAGAAGTCGCAATGAGCCAGTCTTTCGGAATATTTTCTGCAAGTGATGGACGGTTTGTTTGATTCGGGATTGCAATTTGAGGGGGTATTTTTTTTGATCCTGGGAAATTTTTTTAAGTGATGGGAAATTTTTTTTATTGCTGAAATAGAATATAAAGCGGAATATAAAAAAGTGGGAAAAATACTGGGACATTTTTTGGTATAGTGGGAAATTGTTTGGTATAGTGGGAAATTTATTAAAAGCCAATAATAAGCCCAACATAACCTTCAATACATTTTCCGTATCCTAAAAACATTTGAAAACATAATTCACACCCTACGATCACAACCCCTTTTAAAATGTCATTTCCCACTATTCTGCAATATGTATCAATGGCCGCCTCCAAAATTTCCAGAAATACCAACAGGTTGTTGGCTGCGGCTATACCCACTATATCCAAACACGTCCATGTTGGTAACGCTGCGCGCTGACATGTTATATTGTTAAAACTTCAGTAAAAATTCGTATGCATATATTGAGATGAATGAACTATTTTAAAAACGCAAAACGTCGGTACACATCTGAAATATGTGCGGGCATTTATGGCATGGCATTTTAAAGTGTAGCTAAATATTGATAATAAGCCAATTTTGCGGATGGAAAGTATGCAGCTAAACTGTGAAAATGTCATACACCCTTACATCATTTCTCTTTCAAAATAGGTAACCGCAGACACGTTCGCATTGCGCGAAATCTGGCCTAGTCACAATAATGAGCTGTCAAATTGACTGTCGAGTATGCATAGTCGATTGACTGTCGAGTGTAATTTATGTAGTACATTAAATATAGTACACAAATTATAACACAGGGGATACTTAATTTCTTTTAATACATTGTTAGGTAGGTAACTATTACCACTTGTACCATTTGATGTTATCCAGCCCATTTCAGAAGTCGCAATGAGAAAGTCTTTCGGAATATTTTCTGCAAGTGATGGACGGTTTGTTTGATTCGGGATTGCAATTTGAGGGGGTATTTTTTTTGATCCTGGGAAATTTTTTTAAGTGATGGGAAATTTTTTTTATTGCTGAAATAGAATATAAAGCGGAATATAAAAAAGTGGGAAAAATACTGGGACATTTTTTGGTATAGTGGGAAATTGTTTGGTATAGTGGGAAATTTATTAAAAGCCAATAATAAGCCCAACATAACCTTCAATACATTTTCCGTATCCTAAAAACATTTGAAAACATAATTCACACCCTACGATCACAACCCCTTTTAAAATGTCATTTCCCACTATTCTGCAATATGTATCAATGGCCGCCTCCAAAATTTCCAGAAATACCAACAGGTTGTTGGCTGCGGCTATACCCACTATATCCAAACACGTCCATGTTGGTAACGCTGCGCGCTGACATGTTATATTGTTAAAACTTCAGTAAAAATTCGTATGCATATATTGAGATGAATGAACTATTTTAAAAACGCAAAACGTCGGTACACATCTGAAATATGTGCGGGCATTTATGGCATGGCATTTTAAAGTGTAGCTAAATATTGATAATAAGCCAATTTTGCGGATGGAAAGTATGCAGCTAAACTGTGAAAATGTCATACACCCTTACATCATTTCTCTTTCAAAATAGGTAACCGCAGACACGTTCGCATTGCGCGAAATCTGGCCTAGTCACAATAATGAGCTGTCAAATTGACTGTCGAGTATGCATAGTCGATTGACTGTCGAGTGTAATTTATGTAGTACATTAAATATAGTACACAAATTATAACACAGGGGATACTTAATTTCTTTTAATACATTGTTAGGTAGGTAACTATTACCACTTGTACCATTTGATGTTATCCAGCCCATTTCAGAAGTCGCAATGAGCCAGTCTTTCGGAATATTTTCTGCAAGTGATGGACGGTTTGTTTGATTCGGGATTGCAATTTGAGGGGGTATTTTTTTTGATCCTGGGAAATTTTTTTAAGTGATGGGAAATTTTTTTTATTGCTGAAATAGAATATAAAGCGGAATATAAAAAAGTGGGAAAAATACTGGGACATTTTTTGGTATAGTGGGAAATTGTTTGGTATAGTGGGAAATTTATTAAAAGCCAATAATAAGCCCAACATAACCTTCAATACATTTTCCGTATCCTAAAAACATTTGAAAACATAATTCACACCCTACGATCACAACCCCTTTTAAAATGTCATTTCCCACTATTCTGCAATATGTATCAATGGCCGCCTCCAAAATTTCCAGAAATACCAACAGGTTGTTGGCTGCGGCTATACCCACTATATCCAAACACGTCCATGTTGGTAACGCTGCGCGCTGACATGTTATATTGTTAAAACTTCAGTAAAAATTCGTATGCATATATTGAGATGAATGAACTATTTTAAAAACGCAAAACGTCGGTACACATCTGAAATATGTGCGGGCATTTATGGCATGGCATTTTAAAGTGTAGCTAAATATTGATAATAAGCCAATTTTGCGGATGGAAAGTATGCAGCTAAACTGTGAAAATGTCATACACCCTTACATCATTTCTCTTTCAAAATAGGTAACCGCAGACACGTTCGCATTGCGCGAAATCTGGCCTAGTCACAATAATGAGCTGTCAAATTGACTGTCGAGTATGCATAGTCGATTGACTGTCGAGTGTAATTTATGTAGTACATTAAATATAGTACACAAATTATAACACAGGGGATACTTAATTTCTTTTAATACATTGTTAGGTAGGTAACTATTACCACTTGTACCATTTGATGTTATCCAGCCCATTTCAGAAGTCGCAATGAGCCAGTCTTTCGGAATATTTTCTGCAAGTGATGGACGGTTTGTTTGATTCGGGATTGCAATTTGAGGGGGTATTTTTTTTGATCCTGGGAAATTTTTTTAAGTGATGGGAAATTTTTTTTATTGCTGAAATAGAATATAAAGCGGAATATAAAAAAGTGGGAAAAATACTGGGACATTTTTTGGTATAGTGGGAAATTGTTTGGTATAGTGGGAAATTTATTAAAAGCCAATAATAAGCCCAACATAACCTTCAATACATTTTCCGTATCCTAAAAACATTTGAAAACATAATTCACACCCTACGATCACAACCCCTTTTAAAATGTCATTTCCCACTATTCTGCAATATGTATCAATGGCCGCCTCCAAAATTTCCAGAAATACCAACAGGTTGTTGGCTGCGGCTATACCCACTATATCCAAACACGTCCATGTTGGTAACGCTGCGCGCTGACATGTTATATTGTTAAAACTTCAGTAAAAATTCGTATGCATATATTGAGATGAATGAACTATTTTAAAAACGCAAAACGTCGGTACACATCTGAAATATGTGCGGGCATTTATGGCATGGCATTTTAAAGTGTAGCTAAATATTGATAATAAGCCAATTTTGCGGATGGAAAGTATGCAGCTAAACTGTGAAAATGTCATACACCCTTACATCATTTCTCTTTCAAAATAGGTAACCGCAGACACGTTCGCATTGCGCGAAATCTGGCCTAGTCACAATAATGAGCTGTCAAATTGACTGTCGAGTATGCATAGTCGATTGACTGTCGAGTGTAATTTATGTAGTACATTAAATATAGTACACAAATTATAACACAGGGGATACTTAATTTCTTTTAATACATTGTTAGGTAGGTAACTATTACCACTTGTACCATTTGATGTTATCCAGCCCATTTCAGAAGTCGCAATGAGCCAGTCTTTCGGAATATTTTCTGCAAGTGATGGACGGTTTGTTTGATTCGGGATTGCAATTTGAGGGGGTATTTTTTTTGATCCTGGGAAATTTTTTTAAGTGATGGGAAATTTTTTTTATTGCTGAAATAGAATATAAAGCGGAATATAAAAAAGTGGGAAAAATACTGGGACATTTTTTGGTATAGTGGGAAATTGTTTGGTATAGTGGGAAATTTATTAAAAGCCAATAATAAGCCCAACATAACCTTCAATACATTTTCCGTATCCTAAAAACATTTGAAAACATAATTCACACCCTACGATCACAACCCCTTTTAAAATGTCATTTCCCACTATTCTGCAATATGTATCAATGGCCGCCTCCAAAATTTCCAGAAATACCAACAGGTTGTTGGCTGCGGCTATACCCACTATATCCAAACACGTCCATGTTGGTAACGCTGCGCGCTGACATGTTATATTGTTAAAACTTCAGTAAAAATTCGTATGCATATATTGAGATGAATGAACTATTTTAAAAACGCAAAACGTCGGTACACATCTGAAATATGTGCGGGCATTTATGGCATGGCATTTTAAAGTGTAGCTAAATATTGATAATAAGCCAATTTTGCGGATGGAAAGTATGCAGCTAAACTGTGAAAATGTCATACACCCTTACATCATTTCTCTTTCAAAATAGGTAACCGCAGACACGTTCGCATTGCGCGAAATCTGGCCTAGTCACAATAATGAGCTGTCAAATTGACTGTCGAGTATGCATAGTCGATTGACTGTCGAGTGTAATTTATGTAGTACATTAAATATAGTACACAAATTATAACACAGGGGATACTTAATTTCTTTTAATACATTGTTAGGTAGGTAACTATTACCACTTGTACCATTTGATGTTATCCAGCCCATTTCAGAAGTCGCAATGAGCCAGTCTTTCGGAATATTTTCTGCAAGTGATGGACGGTTTGTTTGATTCGGGATTGCAATTTGAGGGGGTATTTTTTTTGATCCTGGGAAATTTTTTTAAGTGATGGGAAATTTTTTTTATTGCTGAAATAGAATATAAAGCGGAATATAAAAAAGTGGGAAAAATACTGGGACATTTTTTGGTATAGTGGGAAATTGTTTGGTATAGTGGGAAATTTATTAAAAGCCAATAATAAGCCCAACATAACCTTCAATACATTTTCCGTATCCTAAAAACATTTGAAAACATAATTCACACCCTACGATCACAACCCCTTTTAAAATGTCATTTCCCACTATTCTGCAATATGTATCAATGGCCGCCTCCAAAATTTCCAGAAATACCAACAGGTTGTTGGCTGCGGCTATACCCACTATATCCAAACACGTCCATGTTGGTAACGCTGCGCGCTGACATGTTATATTGTTAAAACTTCAGTAAAAATTCGTATGCATATATTGAGATGAATGAACTATTTTAAAAACGCAAAACGTCGGTACACATCTGAAATATGTGCGGGCATTTATGGCATGGCATTTTAAAGTGTAGCTAAATATTGATAATAAGCCAATTTTGCGGATGGAAAGTATGCAGCTAAACTGTGAAAATGTCATACACCCTTACATCATTTCTCTTTCAAAATAGGTAACCGCAGACACGTTCGCATTGCGCGAAATCTGGCCTAGTCACAATAATGAGCTGTCAAATTGACTGTCGAGTATGCATAGTCGATTGACTGTCGAGTGTAATTTATGTAGTACATTAAATATAGTACACAAATTATAACACAGGGGATACTTAATTTCTTTTAATACATTGTTAGGTAGGTAACTATTACCACTTGTACCATTTGATGTTATCCAGCCCATTTCAGAAGTCGCAATGAGCCAGTCTTTCGGAATATTTTCTGCAAGTGATGGACGGTTTGTTTGATTCGGGATTGCAATTTGAGGGGGTATTTTTTTTGATCCTGGGAAATTTTTTTAAGTGATGGGAAATTTTTTTTATTGCTGAAATAGAATATAAAGCGGAATATAAAAAAGTGGGAAAAATACTGGGACATTTTTTGGTATAGTGGGAAATTGTTTGGTATAGTGGGAAATTTATTAAAAGCCAATAATAAGCCCAACATAACCTTCAATACATTTTCCGTATCCTAAAAACATTTGAAAACATAATTCACACCCTACGATCACAACCCCTTTTAAAATGTCATTTCCCACTATTCTGCAATATGTATCAATGGCCGCCTCCAAAATTTCCAGAAATACCAACAGGTTGTTGGCTGCGGCTATACCCACTATATCCAAACACGTCCATGTTGGTAACGCTGCGCGCTGACATGTTATATTGTTAAAACTTCAGTAAAAATTCGTATGCATATATTGAGATGAATGAACTATTTTAAAAACGCAAAACGTCGGTACACATCTGAAATATGTGCGGGCATTTATGGCATGGCATTTTAAAGTGTAGCTAAATATTGATAATAAGCCAATTTTGCGGATGGAAAGTATGCAGCTAAACTGTGAAAATGTCATACACCCTTACATCATTTCTCTTTCAAAATAGGTAACCGCAGACACGTTCGCATTGCGCGAAATCTGGCCTAGTCACAATAATGAGCTGTCAAATTGACTGTCGAGTATGCATAGTCGATTGACTGTCGAGTGTAATTTATGTAGTACATTAAATATAGTACACAAATTATAACACAGGGGATACTTAATTTCTTTTAATACATTGTTAGGTAGGTAACTATTACCACTTGTACCATTTGATGTTATCCAGCCCATTTCAGAAGTCGCAATGAGCCAGTCTTTCGGAATATTTTCTGCAAGTGATGGACGGTTTGTTTGATTCGGGATTGCAATTTGAGGGGGTATTTTTTTTGATCCTGGGAAATTTTTTTAAGTGATGGGAAATTTTTTTTATTGCTGAAATAGAATATAAAGCGGAATATAAAAAAGTGGGAAAAATACTGGGACATTTTTTGGTATAGTGGGAAATTGTTTGGTATAGTGGGAAATTTATTAAAAGCCAATAATAAGCCCAACATAACCTTCAATACATTTTCCGTATCCTAAAAACATTTGAAAACATAATTCACACCCTACGATCACAACCCCTTTTAAAATGTCATTTCCCACTATTCTGCAATATGTATCAATGGCCGCCTCCAAAATTTCCAGAAATACCAACAGGTTGTTGGCTGCGGCTATACCCACTATATCCAAACACGTCCATGTTGGTAACGCTGCGCGCTGACATGTTATATTGTTAAAACTTCAGTAAAAATTCGTATGCATATATTGAGATGAATGAACTATTTTAAAAACGCAAAACGTCGGTACACATCTGAAATATGTGCGGGCATTTATGGCATGGCATTTTAAAGTGTAGCTAAATATTGATAATAAGCCAATTTTGCGGATGGAAAGTATGCAGCTAAACTGTGAAAATGTCATACACCCTTACATCATTTCTCTTTCAAAATAGGTAACCGCAGACACGTTCGCATTGCGCGAAATCTGGCCTAGTCACAATAATGAGCTGTCAAATTGACTGTCGAGTATGCATAGTCGATTGACTGTCGAGTGTAATTTATGTAGTACATTAAATATAGTACACAAATTATAACACAGGGGATACTTAATTTCTTTTAATACATTGTTAGGTAGGTAACTATTACCACTTGTACCATTTGATGTTATCCAGCCCATTTCAGAAGTCGCAATGAGCCAGTCTTTCGGAATATTTTCTGCAAGTGATGGACGGTTTGTTTGATTCGGGATTGCAATTTGAGGGGGTATTTTTTTTGATCCTGGGAAATTTTTTTAAGTGATGGGAAATTTTTTTTATTGCTGAAATAGAATATAAAGCGGAATATAAAAAAGTGGGAAAAATACTGGGACATTTTTTGGTATAGTGGGAAATTGTTTGGTATAGTGGGAAATTTATTAAAAGCCAATAATAAGCCCAACATAACCTTCAATACATTTTCCGTATCCTAAAAACATTTGAAAACATAATTCACACCCTACGATCACAACCCCTTTTAAAATGTCATTTCCCACTATTCTGCAATATGTATCAATGGCCGCCTCCAAAATTTCCAGAAATACCAACAGGTTGTTGGCTGCGGCTATACCCACTATATCCAAACACGTCCATGTTGGTAACGCTGCGCGCTGACATGTTATATTGTTAAAACTTCAGTAAAAATTCGTATGCATATATTGAGATGAATGAACTATTTTAAAAACGCAAAACGTCGGTACACATCTGAAATATGTGCGGGCATTTATGGCATGGCATTTTAAAGTGTAGCTAAATATTGATAATAAGCCAATTTTGCGGATGGAAAGTATGCAGCTAAACTGTGAAAATGTCATACACCCTTACATCATTTCTCTTTCAAAATAGGTAACCGCAGACACGTTCGCATTGCGCGAAATCTGGCCTAGTCACAATAATGAGCTGTCAAATTGACTGTCGAGTATGCATAGTCGATTGACTGTCGAGTGTAATTTATGTAGTACATTAAATATAGTACACAAATTATAACACAGGGGATACTTAATTTCTTTTAATACATTGTTAGGTAGGTAACTATTACCACTTGTACCATTTGATGTTATCCAGCCCATTTCAGAAGTCGCAATGAGCCAGTCTTTCGGAATATTTTCTGCAAGTGATGGACGGTTTGTTTGATTCGGGATTGCAATTTGAGGGGGTATTTTTTTTGATCCTGGGAAATTTTTTTAAGTGATGGGAAATTTTTTTTATTGCTGAAATAGAATATAAAGCGGAATATAAAAAAGTGGGAAAAATACTGGGACATTTTTTGGTATAGTGGGAAATTGTTTGGTATAGTGGGAAATTTATTAAAAGCCAATAATAAGCCCAACATAACCTTCAATACATTTTCCGTATCCTAAAAACATTTGAAAACATAA